>VYXH01009100.1:385421-429495 GCA_013397275.1 Burhinus bistriatus | reverse complement strand
GGGACAGGGAACTACTGGAGAGAGTCCAGCGTAGGGCAACAAAGATGATTGGGGGATTGGAGCACCTCCCTTATGAGGAAAGGCTGAGAGAGCTGGGACTCTTTCGCCTGGAGAAGGCTGAGGGGAGACCTTATTCTTGCTTATAAGTATCTAAAGGGTGGGTTGGAGGAGGATGGAGGCAGACTCTTTTCAGTGGTTCCCAGTGACAGGACGAGGAGCAACGGGCACAAGTGGGAACATAGGAAGTTCCATTCAAACATAATAAAAAACTTCTTTACGGTGAGGGTGACTGAGCACTGGAAGAGGCTGCTCAGGGAGGTTGTGGAGTCCCCTTCTCTGGAGATTTTCAAGACCTGCCTGGATGCAGTCCTGAGTAATGTGCTCTAGGCATTCCTGCATTAGCAGGGGAGTTGGACTAGATGATATCTAGAGGTCCCTTCCAACTCTAAAAAATTCTGTGATTCCATGAATCAGGGGTTCAGTAAATGAGGCAGGTGTCTGTGAATAGCTAACTAGGGCACTGAGGGGAACGAATAGCTCTGGCTTGTTTTTTGTATACTTCAACACAGTAATGCTGATTTCATACAAAAATGGGAGATCCCAGTTGAAGGAGGATGATGAATATACATGCATATATATCCACACATATTTGCAGAGGTTTTTTTTCTCTTCCATTTGGGGTACAAAAGATAAAAGCAGAAGTTTTGTTACACTCTGGCTATACAGAGATTCTCCAAAAGTTAAGTAAATGCTCAACATAATAGGAATCACTCAGATCTAGGTCAGCAAACTGCAAGCCTCGCTAACTCCCAACACAGGAGTACTTAACCTCTGAGTAACACGGGTGCATTAGGCTGTCATGCAACCCGAGCCTCCCTTTCTCGGTTTACACCACGTGGTGTAACATGCTAGATAGCCTGGCGTAGCTACACATCACTGCTAATGGATCATGATGTATGAGTAGTACCAGAACCTAAAACGTATGAAAATTAGAGAGCCACAGAACACAGAAGTCCTTTAAATACATTTTCCATTCTTAAAAATCATTAAAATGCTTTTAAATTAAGTATAGTATTTACAGATTTAACTATGTTATTTGTAGATAAAAAAATAATTTATGTAAAATTCACAAAGCCCTTACAAGGCTTTGCTTCTGTTTACAGATAAAAGTATCCGCAAAAACTGCTGTTGATCCAGATGCCTGTCTAATACATAATACTTCAGAGCCTTACAAAATGCTGTGTATAAAAGGATGGAAACTGCTTTTTGGCCTACTTTCTACACTGACATACTGAAGAGGAGGGATAGTCTTGTGGTTGAGACACTTGGCTGGGACTGAGATGACCTGGGTTCAGTTTCAGACTCTGCTACAGACTCCCTGTATATCCTTCCACAAGTGACTTAATCTCCCTGTATATTAGCTCCCCACATGTAACGTGGGGCTGCCAATACTTCTGGATACTGGTGGGGTTTTTTTCCTCTTCAGACTACACAGCCTTTGGGATACAGACCTGTGTGTTTTGTGAATGACAAAGGGAGCCTCAAGCTGAGTTCAGGCCTCTTAGCATTACTGTAATAAAATGAAAAAAGATCTTTCATGTAATGTTTTTTGTGTTAAGGTCCTTCAAGGGGTTTTTTTGGCTTTGGTTTGGTTTTTTTGTTTGTTTGTTTTTTTGTTTTTTTTTTTAAATTTATTTTCATGTTCAATTAATTGTCAGTTTTCAGTAAAAGACCAGAGGAATTAGCTCCTGAGATTTTCTGTGCTGGGCGAGTGCAACAGCAGAACACATTCCACAGAGGAACTCATGCACAATCAATTAGGTCGTCTAATTAATTTTCCGACTCAATAGATGCTATGAACTATTTTTTTTGCCGAAATATATCTATACTGGATACACATGTGTAAAAGCAATCCAAAAACTTTTAAAATCTTACAGGAGGACAGATGATACATGTAGCTGCTACATGGGAAGAATGCCCTCTCACATGGGATTCATATTTCTGTCATGAAAGGAGAAAACACATACAAGGGGATGACAGTATCTTCTATTTGACAAGGTTGTGTAGTTACCAGTAGGGACTGACTTGTTAATCAGCATTTAGAGTGATTTAGAGTGATATTAGGTACCCCATAATTAGGGACAATGAAAACATTGGCCATGTGGAGAGAAAGAACAAAAGCAGCACTTAGAAAATAGGTTTGAACCAAACAGGGACAAAAAGTACAGATATTTATGGGTTTTTTAACCACAGATGACATGAGGTACACTATAGCATCTAACAACAGAGATCTGTTTCTGTAGTCCTAACTCGGACAAAACTTCAATTAGCAGCAGCAGTAACTGTGTCTGAGTAAGGACTCTGGAACAAAGGTTGAAATAAGCAGGAGAAGAATGGCCACAGAACTTTATGCCCTCTCTCACAGAGTCTTCAGCAGCAAGTTTTCAACTGCCATGAATTTTCCCTGCCTTTCCTTTCCCATCGTTGCGATCACCCAAAAGTACTTATTCAACACTAAAATAATGAAGTGTTTGTGAGACTACAGTTATAATTGCGATGTCTGGATTAAAACAGTGAGCTGTGACATTTCTGAGAGTCCTAAGGGAGATGACAGTGAGTTATAGAGAATACACAGATACTTGATAATCCCCAGTTATGGGAAAAGATGACACAGGAGCATGACAAAGTGTTTCAGTCAGAATTTTATCACAGGCATTTCTATGTAAGCACAGACTAGATTTATAAAGGAACTTAGGAAAATGACTGTAGGAAATAAAAAGTGATAAACAGAACCATTTCTCCAACCTGTAACACACACCGGTGTTCTCTTAGTAACTGTTTCAAATAATGTGGTTGCTAGATCAGGTGAACGGACAAAAGTGAGACAGCAAGCTCTGGAAAAGACGCATGCTGCCTGTAGGTAGGGGAAAGCCAGAGCAGAAAGCCTTCAGGGAACAAGTGTGAAGGAAACAAGGATACAAAGAAGCAAAACAGCAAAAGAGCAGAGGGAAGAAAAACAGGAAGGCAGCAAAGACGGGATGGATCAAAGCAAATCTAACAAATGAGTGGGAGGCACAGAGACATGGAGAGATAAACAGTGGGAGCCAGCAGACACCATGTGTGAGAAGGGGAGAAAAGGAAGGGGAAGGGAAGGAAAAGGCCGGCCAGCCCGAGAGCTTCGCCAGCCAACCAGGAGAGGGAGGTTTGCCAGGACAGGCCGGCCAACTAACTAGTTAAAAAGGAGGTCCAGAGAGCCAACTAGTAGAGAGCAGCCAGCCAGGGAAAGCCAGCCAGGAGAGGAATCTGCGCATTGAGCAGAGCAGGAGCAGTGCCAGCTCCACCCGGGAGCTGGGTGACCTGCAGCAAGCACCACGCTTTGCAGGGGAGAAAGGGCATTAGCAGCGCTCACCTTCATGCTCCACCAAGCAAAAAGACGTCTGAGAATGTCACAGCGATGTGATGAGCATCTTACTGACACAGTAGACCACAGTATCCCGCCTGGCTATGCACTCTGAAATATTATCCTCTAGCTACCACTGGGTAACCAAATATGAATAAAAAATGATTACACAAATTGCAGATCTTAGCCATTGATTTTCCCAAGAGGTGTTTTCCTCCCATCTCTAGAGTTGATTCCCATATTCTTTTTCTACTTTGATATTTTCAAGCTGATAAGGTACAAATGATGTACCCTGAGGTTATTTGTATAGTTCAATGTCATAATCCTGAATCAGGAAAAACAAATATCAGGCCGGTGATGAGGCTATGAGAGAAAAAAAGGGGTTACAAACCACATGAAGAATGGCCTAATCCAGCACTGACAACATACTGCTTATCTGTTAAATTAGGCGGCTCCTACCTATCTATCTCAAAGAAATAAAATTAAGTGTGTTGAATAAGGAAAAATTTAAAACTGTAGCTAATGGATTTCTAACAGTAAATACTTGTGCTGTCTTCTGAAATATTTTTTTTACACTGAAAGAACAATTGATTAGAGCAGAATAAACCAACGTAAGGCCTAATTGTGTTCCCATCTTTAGCTTTAAAAATTCATCTTTCAAAAAAGGAAAATAAATGAGCAGTAAAAGATATAGATTTAAATTATTTCTGAGAACAATCTCCATTTCACAGTCACCAGACTGTTAAAGCACATCCTGTTCATTTTTATCTCCCCAACAAGTCTTCCTGCTGTAACTCAGCATCATACAAAGCGGGTACTGAGTTTAAGAGGTGGTCCTGTCAAGAAATCAGGACTCACAGAAAGAACAGAAGTGAGGTAATCCATGTGTAAGCAATGACTCAATGGTTACCTTACCCTTCTGGATATAGGATCTGATCGACACCACTGAAACCGTTGAGTATCTTTTTCCTTTTAACTTCACTGGGCTTTGAATGAAGTATTAAGCCGTTAGAAGCTAGTAGTCCAATTCAACTTCCCTAGCCCCCTCAAGCAAAAAGCAGATTCACAGTTGAGACAGGCGATACTTTAGGTATTAAAAGCTGCCTTCTGCTTGGAACTGAGCGCAAGAGAATGATACATGACATGCAGCGCCCCGGGGTTCCCACAACTGGCAAGAGGAGAGAGAGGAAGGGAAGCAGGAGGGAGCTCCCATCTACTGCTGGGGTAACTGCGAAGAGTTACAAGGGGTGAGCCTATAGAGTACGGCATAATGCAGTTTAAAGTTCCTCTGTGGGAGCTCTGGCATCTGTCTAAGCTGCAAGGTTTAGCAACTACAGTGCTAATTTAAACTTGTACTTAAAAATCTAGGAAACATTTTCTTTTAATTTTTAATAGAATGGGTACATTTAGGAATCTAGGTGGTCACCAATACACATGTGCCTCACTCCCAGCAATGTTAAAGGAACAACGGACTGTCCTGAGTGGTGTCTAGTTTCAGCTGCTTGTAAACTAGCACTGTGGGAAAACTTTTAGGTGGCTTTAAAAAAATTCTCATAAAACAATAGAAAGCTCATAATTTAAGATACTTCGGTGGAAGAGAAAACTTCCTCCTGATTATCAGAGGTATTTCGCACTATATCCAAAAGGCAAGTAAGATTTCTCCCAGAAAGAATGTCTTTTAGCCACATCACTCTTGTCAGGAAAGTGCCTGAACATCTATTTTATTAATTAAGCTTCAGGTTTCAACTACGCTTGTGATAAATAACATTCATATTAGAAAAGTATTTTTACAGAATCAAACAGTTTAGTCTTATGAAATAAAATAAGCTTGCAATGGTTAAATTGCCCTTACATATGAACTTTTTGTTAGTGTGTGAATATACTATAAGCCTAAATTATGAAGATAATGTAATTTACCCCACACG
The DNA here is from genome assembly GCA_013397275.1 of Burhinus bistriatus. NCBI lineage: Eukaryota > Metazoa > Chordata > Aves > Charadriiformes > Burhinidae > Burhinus > Burhinus bistriatus. The sequence continues at coordinate 424,170 of VYXH01009100.1, read as the reverse complement.
TTTGAAATGAGATAACCACTGGATTGGAACTCTTGCCTGGCAGCATGTTGATCTCTTTCTTTCCCCCATTTCATTTAATTAGGAACTTGAAATTGGATCAGCAACTTTGAAACAGCAGATTAAAAGCCCTGTTCACAAATGTGATCTTGCTTATTTTTCACGTATCAGGCTGCCCCTCTGCTGGGCAGCAAGCCTACTGCCTGCGATCTCCTTCTGCTTCACTCTATCTGCACAGGATACCTCTGCATCAATATCACATCACTGCAGACCACGCACAATACTGACTACTTAAAAAAACACCCAAACCAAATCAAACCAAACCATCAACACACAAAAAACCCCACCAACCAAAAAAACAGCACAAAGACAATATCTCATGGAAAAAGGATGGCGCAAAACTCTTCCACATCCACTTGAATTTAAGCATAACTTAAATCCAACTAAAATGAATGCAAAGATCTCCTTTGGATTTAAAAGGGCTACTTACACTTCATCAGAGGCTACTGGAGGACACATATACAAACTTCTGTGTGTCAACCAACATACATTAACACACCTGCATTCAAGAAACACTTTAGAAATATCACACGAAAGATTGTGCATGCAGCACATAAGCCCAAAAGAAAAAGCACACTACATTATAAAACTGAAAGAGGTTGTATGTATTTTGTTTGCTGTTTACTCTACTAGAATATTTCTTATTATTCATCATCTTGAAATCCCAAATCGCTGTTAAATAAATACCATTCCATATAATGGTATTTTCCATACCCCACAGCCACAGATAACAGTTTTCTTTGCTAAAACACATTCATATTTGTGGCTTATGCCTTTGAGCACTTCTTACTTCTATCCAAAATTACTGATTTATAGTATTGTGTGGTAGTGCAGCACAGAGCTAACTGCTTTCTCACACCTTCTTGAAACCTAGCTGACAAGATCTGATCATGTCAACTCTGACTCCTGATTCAAAGCCCACTCAAGTGTTTGGGTGTCCCTTTCTTTGATATGAGTATGTTTTGGATCACTTCCACAGTTACTGAGAAGTTTCATCCAGACTTCGCTTCTCTGAACAGTGTAAGACTTCTGCCTCTGAGTTTAAAATACTGCCCAAATGTTTGAATATATAACTGATACACACACACTCGTGTGTATGAAATGCATGTATAATCTATCCTCTGGACACAGCAAAACAAAGAATTGTAGAATAAATGTAAATCATTCCCTGCAGGGTTTTGGCAATAGTTTACAGTAAGTTGCAAATCATTACTGCTTTTGATATTCATTGTAATGTTAGCCATCTTGAACTCTTTTGGTATTTCCTTGGATGCAATGGGAAGTTGCCTAGAAATTTCATTCGTGGTATTTAATGCAGAGTCACTACATAACAGACTACCCAAGTACTTATGAACAAGGAATAGAAGTTGTATGCGCATATACACAAACCCCACCTAATCTGTTTAAATGATTTCAGGCACTAAAAAACACAATTCTTATATCAAGAGTGAAGAATGAAGAACACTAGCAGTCTCTTAGTACTAGGAAATGTCAATAAGAGCTCCAGTAGCTGCACTCCAGACAATTACAATTTAAGTGTCAAAACTATCTCAAGTCTTCTGAGCAAGTCTCTCCTCTGTTATATTGAATTCAAAGGAAGAGTTACCATTTATTTCAAACAGGACCAGGATACCCCTCCTGGTATGTTTTGGGGATAGTCAAATCATTGCAACAGCAGCAAGACTTTGCATCAGAGCAACAAAGAGCAATTCCTCCCAGCTTGAGCCTGAAGTGGACATCAACAACATAGGCTGAAGGAAGTTGTTATTTCTATTCAAAATTCTAAACAGCTGTTTTCAAGGCAGATTAAAAGATTTTTCAATGTTTGGATTCAACTCAAGAGCTTTATCTAATGCATACTTTGTATTTGAGTATTTGTTGAATTAGAAATTTAATAGAGCAGCTGAGTATTTTAAAATCTTTTGGAAGATGTGAAAAAGGGATGTGAACTCTAGCACACCCTGTAAAACATAAATTTCTTACCAAAAGAATATGTTATTCATGTGCTCTGTACATTAGGTCAATTATTACTCACTTTCTTTGGAGAACAACCAAGTGTCTCCACCCTTTATAACAGAGCACTGTAATCAACTGTAGTAAGAATAGCAGAATTATTTGAATACACATTGGTTGCTCAGGCCCTAGCTCAAGAAGGCTTGAACAGTAAGAGACTAAGATGGATTTGCCATCATCTTTATTTTTTTTTTTAAGAGGGGAAAAAATTAATATTTCCTTGTACACCTTTGTAAATAATTTCAATTTCACATAAATGGGGAAAAAATTATCAAAAGGAATGCTTTAAATTGGCCCTCTAATTTAAACACTTCTGTTATTTAATGACAAATTCCATAAACATTCTGATACCAATACTTCTTCCACTGCACGTCTTTCATTTCCGCTAACCCAATTTAACCTCTCATCTTCCTTTCAGTCAGCAGCTGTACAAAGCATTTTTTTTGTACTGACATCAGCAAGTGACTGAAGTGCTAGTGCTAGATTTAAAATGCCTTCTAAAAACACAAATTTTTGTATTGAATTTGGAACTGAGTTTGATACAACTTGTACTGTTAGTTTAATATAGTATCACCTTTCATGGAGCCATATCTTGTTGGGTTCCTGCTGGGACCTGAGAGCTGAAATAGCACAAGGTTTAATGCATGGCACTTCATTTTGCCCAGCCTGGCTCAGGCCAAGAGAAGCATTTCAAATTATTTAGATAACCACACAGATTAAATACCCAGCAAGATAGCTTGCTAAGTCATTCATCATTTGCCATTCCTGGACTGTGCTTGTGTCTAGCAATGTTTTTACTAGAGGAGCCATTCAGATGAATGGAATGCACATCTCCGCTGGGTTTCCCCTGCCCAAGCAGCAGCCTAAACTTCTCAACCTGCCTTCAACACTCTCTTCCTGAGATGTGTGAAAACTATGTGGCTAGATCTTCTCATCTGTCTTCCCCCCTCACCTGCTTCTCTTGCTTTTTCTTTATAAGCCCCTATATGTCTAACCAATTCCAGTGTATTAAAACATTACCCTCTCCTTATTTCAGCCCTTCCAATCGTCCTCTTACTACTCCTTTTCTCTTCACCTCAAGGATCAAGTAACTGGAATAATTCACACCATGTGGTGCAATTCCAGACACAGTACCTGCATCATTAAATTATATCTTATCTTAAAGGTTATTGGAGCCCACGTAGTCTAACATTGACTCTCCTTTCACAGCTATGTATAACTTACCTCCTTTTTAACTGCCCATTTCAATGTTAGATCTTTCTGCCTTTAAAGCCTGCAGTCTGGAAGTCATTTTTGACCCTGTGGTTTCTTTTGAAGCCTGTATTAATCTGACTGTAAAGCTGTCACACTACCATTTTACAAATCTCTCCAAGCTACCACCCATACTGTCCCACCAGGACATGGAGATTCTCATAAAGGCTTTCATCATATCCCAGCAGGACAATTATAATTCATTGCTCGCTGGTTTTACTATCACCTCTTATAAACATTTCAAGCTCAAGTAGTATTCTGTCACCGTACTGCTCAACTGAACTAAGATGTCTGGACACATTATTCCACCACAGACACTAGTCCAATGGCCCTTGAAGAAGCAGTTCAAGGTGTCTCACTAAGATCCATCTTAATTGCACTTTGAAGAAAGTGCACAACATGCTCTTTCCACCATACGTTTACTGCTACATTTCTTGCTGTAGTTATCAGAAACTTAAGCAGACATAGGAGCTTTTGAGATCCTAAAATCTCCCATTGCTGAGGGACCCAGTTTCCTCCTAAATCAGGTGAAATTATCAGTCAAGTACCTCATGGGTCTCCCCATGTTTTTGTTCTAAGTGACAAGCAGGTAAGTACAGTCAGTGTCAAGTGCAAATAGGAAAATTCCCCCGGCAGCGTGCCTGTAGTTACTAGTATTACTAGGAGTTAAAACCATTCCCTATTCCACACCCCATGAACCGCTGTAATTTTGTCAGTTTCTTTTATGTTTTTAAACCAACTCTTCCATTTTTAGGGTTTTATTAGGCAAGTACAGTAGAAATTATCAGCATAATGTGCTTTCATTTCACAGCACTCAATCAATCGCTGCCACAGGACAAACACCCTCTAGATGGTAAAGCACACAAATAAGAAAAAATGCAAAACATCCAGGATTATGAATACTTGGTCAATGTTAGCACTGGATCTTCCTTAAATGGCTAGCAGGTTTCAAGGATACAGTTGGAGGTGCTACAAATCACAGACTAACATATATTTTAACACATTTTCGAGAAGGTGGCTGGACATAGTCCTGGGCAACCTGCTCTAGTTGATCTTTCTCGAGCAGGGGGCTTGGACTAGATGATCTCAAGAACTCCCTTCCACCCTAACCAATTCTGTAAGCTGAAATACTATTAGAAGTTATCTTCTCTCCCCTGTAATTCTTATGGCTCTATTTTTTTTAAAATGTAAATATGGTCTTTGATAGGTAGGAGTCACTCCACTAAATAGTAGACGTGCATTTTAGTGCGCTGCCTGTTTTTGCTGGAGATAAACTGATTTCCCCAGCCTTGTTGAAAATTCATCTATCAATAGATTCAATGAAGCCATTGTAAACAGTGGGACCAATGTAAAAGGACTTACAGTAAAAACTGATGGCTTAATCTTGAGACCAAAGAGCACTAAGAGATTGCTGTGTATACAGAAACAAGAAAGAAGATGATAAGTCTAATAAAACACCACTGACTTTAATACCACTGCTGCAATGCCAGCAAGGACCCTTCTCCTGCTTCAGCACAGGGGAGCAGAGGCTTTGTCCCATGCTCTGTGTAGTGGTGCAGGATGAAAGCATCAGCCGCCAGCCACCACTTCCCCAAGACGACAAGAACTGCAAGCATACAGGTTTCCGCTAAGCTCCTGTTTCCCTATGACTGTCATCACCTCTGTGTTGGAAGAAGCAGCTTAGAGGGTCACAGCAGACCCACGAAGTAAGGAAGAAATGGGGACAGTACTGAAACTCCTGGCAATCACTGGGTAAACTTTGCAGAAAACAAATTATGAGGACAGGGCCATTATAAAACATGACCAAGATCATTTGGTAAGCCAGACTTACTTGAGTTAAATGCTTTTTAAAAACAGAGTCACATGCTAAGTTAAACATTCAGGATCAAGGAAAACAGTGCAGAGGCCACCGCTTCAGAAATGGGACCTGTAATCTGAATTATACCACCACGAAAAGAAATTTAGACTATGGCACAGCAGACTGCAGTTAGATTAACCTACCTGTGCTACTTTAGCCTGAGTAATAGACACATAGTAAATGTATAAGATCACAATCAAAAAATCAGGTGCTTACAAGGTTTCATATTTCCGTTCTTAAAATATAAAACCATATGTGTATAAATGTGTGTACATACATACACATGCACTTCTAATAACTTTCATGCCTTTTTTTAATTACTTATCCCTAGCCTTTACACATCTTCCTACAAAGAGAAATACTAAATCTTGGTTTCCTCACATAAGGAAATTCCTCCTTTTTCCAAAAGGAGTTTTTTCTGGATAAGGAGTGCAAAGCTAGGCTCTGTTTTAAAGCAGAGGAGAATTTGGAGAGTGATCTTTCTCTTAGGGCTCCTTTCTTTTCAGACCTTATTTAGGCCTCTTTTCTTTTCCTACAGTGTTTCTCTAGAGTGCCAAACCGTACAAGCTGTCACTGAAAAAAAAAATATATATATATATGTGTATATATAAAAACCACTCAGTCATTACTTGTGAACTTCTCAAGGCCAACTGTAGGGTGTGAATGTGACTGTCCTTACAGCCGCTCTTCCATAGTTATTCCTGTAACTTTTTGCAACTTGTGTGCTGAGGTAGGATATGAGATATCTTTCAAAATGTAACAGTTTGCTTTAGAAAAGCTTTGATTTTTACAGAGATTTCATCAACTCTGTTACAAATATGTTGCAAGGAAACTTACATGTGACAAAACAGTTGCACTGACCATTTTGAGCACATCTGCTTAAAATGCATTTTCATTAGCGTTTTGCAGCTGACCTACATAAAAGAATTGTTTTACTTCGAAATGCCCTTGTCAGTTTATCCTTGCATTAGGTATGATCTATGATGTTTTAAAAGAGGTTCTCTTTTCTTTGTTAGAACTGACCATCATGTAAGTTTTGGATCACTTTAAAAAACAAACACACAAAGAAAAAATTAAGTCTGTAACACACACTTGATTGAGGTATCATACATACTAATATTTGGTTTTTCCTGTTGCAACTGTAATAAAAATTTTCAGCTTACCAGCTCAATAAGAAAGAAAAGGTATGAATGGAAAATATTCATACAAAATTTCAGGGTGATTCACAAGGAAAACATTTGTTTTCACTGTAACAAACGAAAGGGTTTCAGGTAGCTGTGCTTTCTTATATCAAAATATATTGCAGCCCAGAGCAGAAGGAACATTTTTATCCATAAGCAGGTAAGTGGGTACTGGTAGATAAGTTCTCAGCTGCATTTATTCATTCCCTATATCATATTTAACTCTAGGAGTCGCCATTTTGAAAGCTCCTTTTCTTTTGAAAGCTCCATGAGAAACTAGTTGTGCTCAGCTATTTTATGTTCTACAAGTTTTGTAGTGACCCAGGAACTGGCAGGTAGCTGAAATTAGAAAAATGGGGATGTTACAATAGTACTAAGAGGGTAAGAACAGCTTGAAGACGCTCATTCTGAAGGCCTCAGATGCAACACCATGCTGTAATGACAACCAAAATCAATAAAAGCTGACTCAATCTTTACACACACACATACAATCTGACTTTCATGATACAACACATCAGGCAGATTCTTCCCAGTTCTCCCAGGAGCTCCACAGAGCACAGATCTGGCAGTGCAGGCCATTCAGGGAAGATTGTATCTTTCAACTGCCTGCACTGTGTATATAAAAGTCATATCTGTATTCATGTAACGTCCCATAACCAAACAAAAGTAGACATCTCTTTGTGTATATAACTTTTCGTGGTTTGGGCCAGACTGGCCCAATCAGGTGGAACAACAGATGCTCTCTCTCTCCTGCTCCACTTCCGAAGAGAGTCAAGAGCGAGACAGGAGGGGAAAAAAAAAAAAAAAAGAGACTTAAGAGTTTACAAGGAACTAAACTACTGTAATGAAATATTAATAATAAAAATAATTTTAAAAAGAAATAATGAAATATATACAAAACCGTATCAAGCTCCCAGGATGACAATCACGTCACCAGCAGGCACTGGGGAAGTCCCAGACTGGACTCAGTGATGGACGGGAACTGGATTCCAGATCTGGATTCAGGATTGGGATCAAAGGCAGACTCAGAGACAGAGTCCTCCTCGGACGCTGGCCATTGAAAGAGGGCTGACCCTTTGATCCCTCAGCTTTTATACTGAGCATGAGGCAGACGGGATGGAATACCCTGTTGGTCAGTTTGGGGTCACCTGTCCTGTCCGCTCCTCCCTGCAGGTGTGACCCCTCTACACTTTTCTGCTTCCAACCCTCCAACGGGGCAAATAACAAAGTTGGCTGCCCTTGGTTGTTATAGCAGTAAGTATAACTAAGAGCCTCTCTGCATACCATTCCTTGGAATCAACTATAAACATGGGTATTATCACGCTGAGAGTGAACAGTTTTCTGCACAAAATGCTGTTAATTTCAGCAGTTAGAAGAGGCCTAGCTAGAAAGTAAAGTTACTGAACAAAATTGGCCCTGTTTTACCTCAAACCAGGACAAACTTCAACAAAACCTCCTGATGAAAGCATGGGCCTCCACTCTTCAATTCTTAAGACACTAGGAGGCAGATTCAAGTACCACGCATGAGCCAAGCCAGCGCAAGGTTCAGCCCCTGTCTGCAATGAAAGCAGAACTGAATTTCTTGCATAGCTAACACGTGCCTTAGGCTGCCAGCAGACCTGGAGGTAGGCATCAGGTTCAACAGCAAAGCTGTCCGCAGTACCAGGAGAACGATCTCAGCAATTCTCGCATGAGTCCCTTCAATGTCCTACATGCAAGAACCAAATCTGACAGATTACAATGCAGTTATTTCATTCTAATATTTGTATTAGAATTTATACCAAAATATGGGCTCCTCAATTTGTGATTAAATTTGTATGCATCTCCACTGCTACAACTAAAATCAAATCAAAACATAGTCCAAATAATACCTTACTGCACATCTAAAGGTCAGTGCCCTTAGCAGCCAAACAAGAAGGCATGGAAATACAGAAAGGGCTGCCAAATAGTTGAATGAAAACTTTGGATTCAGATTTGTTTAACTGAAATCAAAACTCAATTTGGAACAAAATGTAAATGTTCAGCTTCATGTACAAAAGTTGCAGCCCTCACATCTCACAAGAGACCTAAGCCCATATGTACTGAATCATTTATGGATCTTGATTAAGCTTTAAGCATGTATCTGAAGAAACATTTTAAAACTTGCTATGTGATATTTTGAGATGCACAAAGCACAGAGCAAGTAACATAGGACCAGTTATAGGGTGTACTTGCAAGGAGCAGAACAATGGATAAAAGTCTTCACATACACAAGATCCTAAAAATGCTTTTTGGCATTAAATAACAGACTGAGCTTAGTACTGAGTTCTGATCCAGAGATCTACTGATTATATTACTAAGTATTATAAATCATCTTAAATCACATGTAGTTATTCTGCAGAGGCTGACTTCTCCACCATTAAGCTGCACCTTGAGGCTTAATTTTAAAAAATTAAAAAACTCCTCATCCATTTATCTCAACCTCTTTTATAGAAAAGATAATCCAGGACACTGATATTGAATTTTTGTTTTAAAACTGAAAGACATGAAGGGTGGCAACATGTATTAAAATTATTTTATAGACTGTAAAACATCACTCTGTGACTGAATATATTTATCTGCAACCTGAAGCCATTTTTCATAATTTTTCAGGGGGAAAATGGTGTGCAAGAGTCCTTATTCCAGGTCTTCAGGCTAAGCCATCCTTTAGTTTGCTGCTGTAATACTGTACATGCATTCACATTACAGGGCTGCAGAAACTACATGTCTATGTCAACAGATGTGTTTCTTGGAAGACAGCTACAGAAATCAAGTTTATTCAAATGTTTGCCAGCTACCATATGCTGCAATACTACTTTAAATGCAACATAAGGCTTTGGGAACATATTTCTACTGCTATCTACACTTTGTTATTTACTTTCCATTTAGACTAAATACCAGAGACGGGGCACACTAAGGGGTGCAGTGTCCTCTTTGTGAAAACATTCTACCCGTTGTAGTATTTAGAAAGAAAAAAAATATACACAGCACTACACTACTCTCGACAACTTTCAGCGGCTGCACTTTCATAGAGAGGCTCTGGGAAAGATATTTTTACATATGGCATTAATTCTGGGAACTTTTAATAATGGCCAAATATAATTAAAAATTATGCAAAAATTCCTGCCATGAAGAGAGCAGTACAGAAACGACTCTGTTTGAAGAAAAAGCAATCACTTGCTCATATTCTGAGTCCAGAAAAAAACAAAACACACGTGGTACGTTTTTAATATTTGAACTACATCAGGCCCAATTCTGCTCCTATGCGAAGCGAGTGGCAAAACTCCAAAATGCAGCAGGATTGAGCCCCTGATGTTGTCACAAGCATTCAAATAAACAAACAGGGCTGTAACACATTCTAAGCTTCCACTGTGTTCCTCTAAGTGGATCCAGACAGAAAAAGAAAAACACATTTCATTGCATTTTTGAAATACAAGGATAACAACAATGTACAATTTTATATTATATAGAAATCACCCTCAGAGTATAATCATCCAAATGGCTAAAGACAGACAGATTCAAAGAGTCAAGAAAGCTTTTATGCACAAGTTTGGAGGACACAGTTCTACCAAATCTGATAGGGATGTCTGATCTCTCTGAGCTCCTAACATCACTTTTTCCTCTGGACTTTAATAAAGTTCATGACATAGTGATGTTTTCACATGACCCAAATGTGGGCATCTCATATAGCAAGCTAAATCCCCTAGGCTATTTTACAGACAATAAAAAGAGCTGTCGATGTTCTGAATCATCCTCAGGGGAACATAAGCTAAGTCTCTGCCCTCAACCTCTTCAGCAACTTTAAAAGGAACTACAGAATCTGTAACTCACTCAAGTTATTCAGCATTAAAAGTCAAATGGCACCCAGTTTTTAACCAGTAGAAGAAATTTTGCTTTGCTTGCATCTTCATTTTCTGTTACCTGTGATTTCTTTTCATTAACAATATGGCTAGATGATATGCTAAAAGCTGAGTGCACCTCTCAGATCTTAACTAACTCTGAAAGCTTGGGCCAAAATCCAGCAAGGCCCTTAAGCACTTGCATGATTTTAAGCATATTGACATCTCAGGTTTGAATTTAAATGCATGTCAAAGCCCATCACTGGATTGCAGCCAGAGAACTCAGCTCCTTCCAGAAGGAATCCTTGAAGTTCAAATTTCAACTGAGCCAATATCCATGAAATATTTTCCTTTCTGGACTATGTATTTTAAATGTGTCTTAAATTGCTGTAGGAAGCATTTCCAACTCCACTACACCTTTACTGTTCAGCTTATGTTAAGTTCACCTTTTTGATGAACATTATCCCACAGAAATGCCAGGTCTGTTGTACTTACGATACACCTGCATATTCTTGACAGTATGCCCAGGAGGCTTTCCCCACTCTGGAAAGGTGCCAAACACCATACACAACAGCTTAGGAGCTAATCGTACAGGTGTACCACTGCTGACCATGCTACAGTTACCAGTCCAGCTCTGATGAAGCATATCTCACCAGTGACATGGTATGCACTCCCAGAACAAGACAAGGGACTCAACTGACAATAATGAATTTAAAAATTCCTTTTGCTCATGTTTATAGTGTTTTATATCATCATTAACACTTCCTAAGACATACAAAAAGCAATTCATGTGCCAACACTGCCAAAACTGTCCAAGGCCAGCAGCTAGCCTGTCAATGAATGACTGAATAAACACATAAAAGTACTCATGCCACAAATTTGATGGAGTTTGCTGCACTGTGGAAGCAGCAGGTCTTCAAGCAGATAAAGCTCTTTCGTTGTGCATGACTACTGACCTACACAGAATCCTTGGAGACTTTCATTAACAACCATATGGTCAGCATTTACTGAGGTAATACCAATCAGGCAAATTTGTATTACAAACATGGACCAAATGTATGGAAAAACTACTTAAAACAGTAGAGACAGAACTATACAACTTGCCTCTGGATGTAAGAAACTGGCTTTAACTTTGCTACAACCACCTGCAACATTTTAATTGTTTTCCATATCAGATTATTGGAATAACCCCCATGAATTTTGTTGCCTCAATATTGTTTTATTCAAGACAGTTCTAAGCTACGACATATGCAGCAAAGGCTAGAATATTCTTTGGTCTGTGACATACGTGCCACAAACACTCTGTGACTGTTACTATTAGTTGATGCTTGCAGAGAAAAGCACTGCGTGATATGCAGCAGTAAATTACTTACATCACTGTTAGCTTGTGGCATGGCATAACCTAGAAGTCAAACCACAGCCAAACAGATGGAGAACGTGCATGCCACAAAACCGTATCACTTCACATTACATTTACATCCAGAAATGGTGTTTTCAAAACAATCTGCCTCTCCCGCTTCCCCCAGAAATGGGATAGTTTAAGAGACTATTTCTCTTGAGTAATTTCCATTTTTTTCCTCCCTCCATGCATAGAGTTGCTTTCAGTTTGTTTTGTTCTCCCCCCCCCCTTTTTTTTTTTTTCTAATAAAGACACAGTTTTACTGCACAAGGCACGAACCTTGTCAATTTGCTGGATAGCATCCATCCACATATACATCAGAAGCCCACCAGGGAGTGTCACAAATCCACATAACTTTCCAAAGCTAGACTCAAAATATGGACCTCTTACTTAGCTGACAGATGTGTAAAATCATATGCAGCCAGACAACTCCCTAATGACCACACAGGTGCATGTGCTGAACAATGCAAGTTATTCTAAGACCAGCATTAGCGTATACTTGAAAAGTTATCTTCAGAAAAAGTTTTTCTGATGGCATAATATGATTCTGGGACCAAAACCCACCACACCCTTTTTAGAGGAGGGGAACATATTAGCTCAGCTAGGTAGAGAGGCTGCAGGAAATCTCTGTGAAAAAAAGGCATATTTCAGAGGTTTTCTAGGAAGATATGACTACCCTTTGGCCTCAATACTGCAGCGAGCATTAGCAAGAAATACTACAACTCATTAATGACTATTTTCTCTTTATTGATAACTACAGAATCAAACACATGTTCTAAGTAAAAACTGCCTACGGATGAGGCATGTAAGTAACAGATTTCTACCTCAATTATGCTCAGTAACATGGACAGGATTGCATGACGGCATGATTTGGCTTATATGGCTCTGTGTCACCAGTTTCTCACTCCACCCGACACAAGGCAGAAGCCCTGAGGGACACGACTGAAGCTGTTAGCAGACTTCAGCCTTGATACTTGCTGTAACGAGGTGGAGTCAAACCGGTCCCAGATCAGGCAACATAAAAGCAGCACTGAACAATCTTCTTCTGAACTTGCACTTTACACCTCTTCCTTAGACTGAAGGCTCATACCCTTCACTCATGGAGTCATTGCTTGAAATTCAAAGCCTATGCAGTAATATTCAGTACATTCTTTACCTATAAAGCCTTTATTCTCTTCAAACTTAGGATCCATAACCTAATTTTCCATTCCTCTTACTCCTTTCCAGCAGTGAGATCCCAAGATTCAGAACAGAGCTACTTTTCAATCTTCAGAAAATCTCCACCGTCAGTTTCGACTACTTTTACAACATCTGAGTGGATAATGGGCAAGACTTCACACAGCGCCAACACAGCAATTTTATTTGCTGTATGGAGTGCAGGAAATACCTGCTTCACACTACCATCTGCTCTAGCACAGAACAAAAAGATTTGGTCCGCTAAGACTTGCTGTTCTGCATCACCCACCTATGCTGCACACATAAAATCTCAACCTTTACTCCAGGTGCACCACCGACAGCGGTGATCATCTTACATGCTCACTGACAGAAATTTCATGTGCTAAGCATAACCCCTTACATGCAAGCCCAAAATCAGGTTATTAATGTCTATTCTGTCCCAGGTTCATAGGTGAGTAACGCAACCTATTGTATGAGTATTATGTATGAATTTCCAACTAAACAGATCAATTGATAGCTCTAACAAATGAAAATGTCTTATTTTAAATATTGCAAAATTCAACAGAAGGATTATACATACACATTGTTCACTATATCTCTCTCAAATGAACCATTAAATTGAAAAAAATCCATACACCAGATAAGACAGTTGGTATAGCTGTGTTTTCATGTGGAAACAGCTGTGATCATCACTATGGATATGCAAATAAAAAGCTAAAATTGATAACAATAAAACTTTACAAAATGGAAAGAAGAATTGAATAAACTCTGCCAAAATAAAACATGCCAAAGACAGAGGCAAGATGCTGCTTATCATTGGTAAGCAAATGCTAAGAGATACAAAGAGCTTTTTTGACGACTTAGAAACCGAAGTTTGAGTAAAACCCCTTATCAATATTTTTTATTTGCCACCCCTTCTATTGGAGTGTTTTCATAGCAAAAAAAGTAAACAAAAGAAAGGCCTTAACCAGTTGCATGTGTGTTCCACCCTGGCCTCTATCCTTATGAAGCTCACATGTTGCTAAAAATGCTACTTAAAATCTATTTTCAGTCTTGAGACTAACAATAACAAATTCAATCAATTCAACTATAGATTAGAATAGGCAATGGCTCAACAACCCTACTGTTAGAGTAAATAAAAGGGGATTTTAGCCCCGGGAAAAGAAAACGACACTCGGTAAACCTACCATGAACTGAAGAACAAACCATTAAAATCATACAAATCAACATCTGTGATATATAAAAATCACAAAAGAAGAAAAGATTGAATGTTTGGTTTTAAATCAATGCTAAAGTTTTCTTTCTCATTAAAAATGCCATTTAGGAAAGTTGTTACCATTTTAATTTGTGTTATTCCATAACTAATATCTCCACAGTTCTCTTAGACTGCAGTTTTTCTTTCAGTAAAGCTTCCTTATGTTACATTCTACAAGAATGTTAATTCTATTTCACCTTATTAATAGACAGCAATAAAATATTACTATTTAAATATTTTATTTCATATTACTATTTAAGTATTTTCATATTTCATTATTCATATTATTCATATTTTATTTCATATTACTATTTAAGTATTTTTAAATATTACTATTTAAGTATTTTAAGTATTTTCAAGTTACTATTAAGCAAGTTGGAACATTTTTTTCCAATTTTTTTCCACTGTTTCAGGGCACATACCTCTTTCACACTGGGGTCCAGTAAAACCATATGTGCAAGCACATCGGTTCGGAGCCACACATCTCCCTCCGTTTAGACATCCATTTTCACAGACGGCTGTATCAGAGGGAAGGCAAAAGTAATCTTTATTGAGCTACTTCCAGACAGACATGAAGGTGTGTACTTGACAAGCTGAGATAAACTGGTAAAAATGGTAAACATAACAGGACAGGATACTTTATTTTCCAGAATCTACTTACGATCTTCTCCTATTTCCTGGCTTCATTAGTATCATGAATTTATCTTTTCAAGGGAGCATAATATAAACACAGTAACAATCACAGCTTTTCTGACCTCTCAGAGCCTTTCTCTTTGGGATGGCTAGACAATTCCGTAACTTCAAAATAACACCTCTTTTAAATTTTCAACAAAGAAACACTGAAATAGTAGAGAATGCAGACAGAAGGTGCAGAAGAAAATTTCACCTCTAAATCCTCGAAATTTTTCACTATTCAGAAGTAAATTTGAAAATGTATTTGTTCCTCTACCCTAATAGAAAAACAATCCAGTATTAAAAGGATGTTTGCTGATGCTAAATAACTCATGTTATCAACTAGAATAGCAAAATGTAATCAATACCTATTTTGACTAAGTTTATCCAAGATATTCTTCCCCTGTATGATGCTGTCACTAGATTCAGACCGAAATTTTCCTCATATTAAACTCCAAAAGTAGTTGCTCTCAAAAATAATCAGCAAATATAACATTCACATGAAAAAAGGGCTTTTAAATACAACTTGATGCTCATTGAGTAATGTTATTCTTTGCTCCGTTTCACATTCACTTTAGTAAAAAGAAGGTTTCCATTTATCCTCTTTTATCCACTTGATATTTCACAGAGAAGGCAGAAATACAATTCTTAATCCTTTCACCATGTGATCCTCTTCCAGATTATTAGGGTAAATTCCTGGTCCCATTGCAGTTCACGTACAGTGTGCCATTGATTTTGACAGAGCACAAAAGGTTTTCATTAAATGAGCTAAACACATTTTCTCTGTCAGACCAATAGTTCACTAGATAGCAACATGACAGCCTTGGTTAAAAGCAGTGTCTACATCCTTATTTGAGTTTCTTCACAACATTCCAGCCAAGAAGAGCAAGAGACCACCAGAGTCAGTTTTGGAGACATTTCAACCAGTGGATCCAGGAATGCTGTTGACTCAGGACTGATTAAGGAAATCAAAAATATGTCGATCAACTCTAATAAGACAACATCAAAATGAGCAAAATTCCTAAAGCATACTAGCTAAGTCTGAAGCAAAGCCCTGAAATTAAAACAAGGCTTTGTATTAAAAAGCTTAATTTTGTCTATTAGATGAAAAGTGAATCCCATGTAAATTCTAAATGTATGGCCTGTTGCTCTAGTGAGTGGAAAGCCCTGGAGGTCAATGGGAATTATGGTAGTGTGAGAACTACAGGATCAAGTTATATCCAATTATTATGAATTCACATGATGTTTATTTTAATAGTCCTGATCAGAAAGAATTCACTCAGCATTCATTACAAAGTCATGTGTTTTCCTGTAAAATTCCACCGTACCTGATCAAAAACTAGCTCAGCATCAGTTGAAATTCAGTGCTAAAGGGTGCCCAATCCACACATTCCAGAATTACTTAACTGTACAAAGTACCTACATGAATAAAAGTGTACTTACGCTGTCCACAGTGTGTTCCTGTATATCCCTTCTGACAGAGGCAATGGTCATCACTGCAGCTACCTCCGTTCATGCACCGGATGTTACAGTGTTGTACTTGAAAGGAAAAAAGATTTTCCTCAGTTAAATCAAACTGGTCAGAAACACTTAACTGTCAGCTAAGGAATATTTTTTTTAGGGATTGATGCTATGAACTAGAAACCAGTATTAGGAACCAAGGCTGAGTATTTTAGGACAGATACTTAAAACAGCAGTACAGAAAACAGTACTGATTTACGGTTCCTAAGGAATACAGGACATGGTGCAAGAATTTGATACCACCCTTATTCACTGAAGTCAAAGGCATTTCCTATGAGCATAAATCCACAGAATTGGTCTCCTAGTTTGCAATCATGAGTAAGGGAAAAAGTACTACACTTCCGGCAGATACCACCAAGAAGAGAGTCTTATCATCTGGGCAATGAGGGAGGGAAGTATTAAAGGGAAGCATATAAGGAAGCTGCTGAAGACAGCCCAGTTCTGCCAACATGCAATACCAGAAGCTGATCTGCCCAGGTAGGACTTCCTGCATGAAAAGGAAAAATAACAGACTGTTTTCTTTCTATATGCTATCTGTGGGCCCAGCCCACCTCCCGGTAAAGCTGCTGCCAGTTGCTGTGCGGGAGGGCTGCGGAGCTCACAGACAGCATTTCCCCAGAGCCAGCAACCTTCCCCTGCAAAGCACAGATGCAGGGGAGCAGCAGCACACTCTCCTCAGCCGCAGCCCCACCATTTATCATGATTAACATGCCACTTAAGTCCCATGCCAGTAAAGTGTTTTACTAGCATTTTGCTAGTAATAAGGACAATTATACTTTTTAACTAGAGGTTAGGAACAACTTAAAGTACGTCAGGCTCATCAGCAGGCAGGCCTCCCAACAAAGTAAAATTTCTTCAGAAAAGGGTTGTCAAGCATTGGAACAGGCTGCCCTGAGAAGCGGTTGAGTCACCATCCCTGGAGGTATTTAAAAGACGGGTAGATGTGGTGCTGAGGGACATGGTTTAGTGGTGGTTTTGGCAGTGTTAGGTTAATGGTTGGAGTCGATGATCTTCAAGGTCCCTTCCAGCCCAGACAATTCTACAATTCTAAGTCCTCCTTACAGGTCTCGTTGCCCAACACAGCTGTGAACTGGGGCAGGCACTCCAGTAAGCAGCCAGGCAATGGTTTCCCTCTTAACAGGAACCACATGAAAGGCTCCTCCCCAGATAGGATTACGGTCAGATCAGCATTTCAGCAGATTGTGATGGAGCACCGGATACCTACACCATGCTGTCTGAAATGCTCAGGACTGAAAAATAGAAATTATATGTCCCGCCAGAGCCTGTTGCTAACAGGTGCCATGCCAACCACTGAATTTTTCCTGTTGCACAAAGCCCTTAAGCATCATTTGGCTTTTTACAGTTCAGAAGTATGTGAATGGAATTTTATTTTTATTTTCAAGTAGAAATAATAATTTTAACTGTATTGCCTTCTATAGCAATATGAATCCACAGAACAGAAGTTAAACATGCAATTAGAGAAAGGTTTTAAAACAATCTAGCATTTTAAACACTAGTACTCTTAATTCTTCCATTATAAAAGTAAAAACTGTATCTTACATTTCTTATGTGTCTAATAGTAACGATACATCTTTGTTCTACTTTGGATGTACTTCAGTACTTCAGGCAACAAAAATGTACTAACATTCCTCAACAAAAAGTAAAATTGTCTGCAAATACAGAGTGAATATCTGGTGAAGATTTTTGGACAATGTCCTAAGTAGGTCAGAAAAAGGTGTATAGTTACTTTAAAATGTGTAGTTTGACTTAGCTTTATACAATCTTAGAAAAACAGAGGGGATTACAAAAAGCATAGGAAATGATATCATCTGTCAAGCAGGGAAGGAACTTAAAAACCACAAACTGATTTCAATTAGAGCAAGCTATGCCAAGAGCTAATTTCCATTCCCACATGAAGACCAAAGCCATTTAAATAGTTTGAACTACAATCGAGATAAAAAGGTTAACAGTAGCTTATGTGATGATTTTCATATTATTTGTTCAAGTAAAAGTAAAGTATATTTCCCCATTTTGGGATAAGGAGTGGTTTTACACATAACACACACACAAAGTTTCCATAATTTGTCTTACTGCTTCTTAAAGGAACTTTTCCAAGGTAAAATATTTCTTCCTCCTTTTTAAACTAAAATCATTATGGGAGACTGCTGGGACACCCAGACATCTTTATTAAAATGAGCCATTCAAATCAATGAGCTTTCTTCCTTATTACCACGCAAGAAAATCAGTGCCATACAATCAGAAAACTAATTATTTATTTTCTGCCCTCTTTTGAGGGAATGTTGAAAACAGTATTTCCAAAATCATACAGACTATTCTGAAACATTACCCTTCCAAAAGTTTATAGAAACACATGCGAAGGCTGTCTGGAGCTCAGACGATGATTTTAAGATTGCATTTTTGAAAAGTAGCATATTAATGCAGGTCCAGAGTCTCTTTTCTCAGCTATATCAACAATTCCATTAATGTCAGCAAGAGATATTCCAGTAAATGAAATAACCTGTTCCAAGGTATCACACTGACAGAGACTCAAAGAAAAAGCACAGGCGTTACCATAAGGCTGGTAAAGCAATGCATATAGCTTTGCCTTACCTTGGCACGCACAGGAAATGTTAACAATGTTAATAAATTATTGCTTTTAATCAATTATTCTTCTCTTTCGGGTCCAATCTGTAAACAGTCTGCACTGGAAACTTCTGAGGCCAAACCTGGAGTAACTGCAGGAACACAGCTTTACAAACCTGCGAAAGAGCCAGCGAGACCAAACACATCCACACACGCTTTGTGTGTGGGCAAGGTTTGCCTTGTTTATCAAAGCGAAACAAGCTGCACGCTTATGCGTAACAGTTCCTGTCTGTCTTAATAAATTCTCAGCAAAACTGAGTAAAGACCTCATCAACCGAGAGCACTATCACACCACAATCGCCCACGGAACATTCAGGAGCTCACCAAGCAGCCGAAAGGTAACACACACGCCATCTGTTCCGCCATCCCGAACTACAAGACGTGAGGCGTAAGGGTCTGTGATCCTCAGGTGGGAGGGCCGGGGAGCCACTCACCCAGCACCGCAGGCCAGGGGTGCTCTGCAGGGCTGGCCGGCCGGCATCAGGGGGAAGAGGCCGCCTCTCGTCTCCCTGTGCCACTGCCGAGGAAACGCTCCCAACCCCGGCCTTGCACGACACCAGGCTTCAGCTGCCAGGAGCCGTAAACAAGGACTGACGGCCTCGTCGCATCCCGGATGCTCAGCGTGCTTTCTCTGTCGAGTGACTGACTCAGGAGAGAGATGGCAGCTAGCGCCAGGATGGGACATGGGCCTGCAGCCCTGTAGGCCACAGTGAGAAAACCTGCAGCAGCCTTGAAAACTCTGGAAACGTTTAAAATTCAAGACCTTTTACCACCTCTGAGAGCAGCAGGATAGAAGGGAAGGGGCTGAGCTCCAGGTTTGACTGCTGTTGAACGGACATCTCCCACACCACCCTGAGGATCACCCCACAGCTCTGGTTGCCTCTGCCACAGCTCCCTCCCTTCAGAGACAGCCCTGTCAGCAAACACCTTCCCTGTCCAGCCCAGCCCAAGCCATGCTGACTAAAAGAGGTTTGAAGCAAAACCAGTGGCTGAGCTCAGAGACATGCCTGACCCATAGTCATCGAATCGTCTAGGTTGGAAGAGACCTTTAAGACCATCGACCCCAACCATTAACCTAACGCTGCCAAAATCACCACTAAACCATGTCCCTCAGCACCACATCTACCCGTCTTTTAAATACCTCCAGGGATGGTGATTCAATCACTTCCCAGGGCAACCTATTCCAATGTTTGATAACCCTTTTGGTGAAGAAATTGCTCCCACAGGGGCAGAGCAGCAACTCCAACAACATGGCAGGACGGTGCCTGCAGCACAAACAGGGGCATAGCTGCAGCACAAACAGACAAGGCCAAGGCAGCCATGGCCCAGCAGGTGCAGCAGGTAGCAGCAGAGCAGCCACCACAGAGGTGTAGGACAGGGTGTAGGACATCTCCCCACACATGCACCTGCAACCTCAGAGCCACCCACACACCAGAGCCAGCAGGAGGGATGCTTCCACACCTAGCAATCTTATCTCCAAGCCTACTGTGAGCATACCCGAAAAGGCACTAATTACACAGAAATAACCGCTACTCTGCCAGCAAGTTCACTGATGTCATGAAAATCCCTGCTGAGAAAACCACCAGTTCATCTTTTCAACCACGAATCAGATTCCTGAAGTTGACTCATAACCAGAAAAGTTCCAACAACTGACCTGCGTAAGAATCAAACTTGAAGGCTTTGTTTTGCTTTCCAATCCACATGCTTTCCAATCTGCATTAATTATTTGATTCCGGCAGACAACCAGTCTGTAAGAGCCAGAATGTGGTTTCTGCCTATGGTTATATATGCTATAAAACCTGTGCCCACTACTGATTCCTTAAGTACTAAAGACAGATCCAAAAGACAACTCAGACACATCTCATATCAGAAGCCACACATTTAATCCTGAGAAATCACGGTATTTTCACTCATTCTTGTTTTTTGTATTTTGAATGTGACAAACTTGTATCATCCACTTTTCCTTTTAATTATTTTAATAAGAATTTTTTCTCATTTATTAAAACATACAATTAAAATAAGGTTTTATGAATGCATATTCTGACAAAATATTAACTGTTACCAGTGGGAGTTGACAGTAACCCTTTGATGTCAAACACTATTTTTCATGTTTATGTTTACTTTGTTTCCTAATAGCAGATCTAAGTCATTGTGGTCTATTGTGTAAATATGTATTCATGGATCTTGTCTACACTGCCAAGAGAGCAAATGACTTACAGAAAGTGTATGTTCTCTAAGTCCTAATGAGGTGCTGGGTCATAAGCATTGTTACACAAGAGTGCACAGAGGCAGTAGAGTCTTTTCTCTCTACAACTCAAGACAATTTTGCTTTTAGAACTGGTTTGTTTTAATAACTAAAGGTGATGTGACCACACGCACAAAATGTATCTTAAATTATTGCACTGATTAAACAAGATATAAACAATATCTTTTAAAGCCAGCTGCTAAGTCTACTTGTAACGTGTTAATACTTATACCATATACAGAAAAGCAACATTTAAAAGTGGGCAAATCTACGCAGCAATGTAAAGAAAATAACACCAGCACTGATTAAAGCTTATAATTAGTAGAATCTTCATACGTAGAAGACGTAATTGTCAACAACCAAAATAGCTATGTCATATAGGCTTTAGAAGTTGCTTGATTAAAAACTAGTAGTAAAGTCCTTCTGCACCCATTTACCTGTGCAACTCCAATGAAGGCTAAAACTATGGAGATTAATGGTAGAATATTTCAGAAAAAGAACCACCAGAAGAACTGTAACTTTACTCATGCTCTATTTTTCTTTTAAGTCTTGACTCATAAAATACTTCAGTGTGGCCTAAGAAAAAAATGAGGCAATACTAAGGCCCACTCATTCCTGCCTTTTACAAAGGTACCAATCATGTAACAGATGTCAGGATGTATCTCTCCTTCTGTACCCTGAAGGGGACTTGGGAGGAGGTCATACTTTCCCTTACTGGCTTACAGGATTAAGGCGCATGCACCTGGTAAAACAGTAGCTGCAAACTGAGGCAGGAACACACCACCACACACATTTGTGCAGCACTTTTGCACCTTTCCTCCTTCCAGTGCTCTCTGGGAGTTCCATAGCTCTATACTCTCCTCATGCTGGCCTCTCCCTAACAGACATCACAGGAGCCTGAGAAAGGGGTTGAACTACAAAGAACAATATTTACCATTTTAGTACATGCCATTCCATTACATTCCACAGTTGTTATTGTTTTTCCACTGTTATTGCATGACAAGGATGCTAAAGCCACAAGCGGAAGGGGTCAGTTATGTGGGAAAAGTCTTATCAACCAGAAAAGCAAAAAAATGGCAAGGTGAAAAATACAGGGACAAAACAGACCACACACTGAATCTGAAAAGCTATTCAGAATCAAAACGATGACTATTTTGCATAACATTACAGACCCCAGCTCAGCGCATCCTCCACTGACTTCAGTTCATATGTATTCAGATAGTTATGGGCATTTGTGGGAACCAGTTTCCCCCAAAATTCTTCCCAGAAACTTCACATTTTATACAAAAATCAAGATAATCTACATTCTAAGAGACAAGCACCATACTCAAATAAGAATAGAGTGGACATTACAGCTGGCACCTCAGATATGAACTGAGAGACTATCCCAAGCAAAATCCTACTTCATGTCAGACACTCTACCCATGTTTAGCCATTGAGCTATCTGGTTCTTTGAATTAATTTAATTTTACTTATTTTTTTTCTGGATCTGGGGAACCTTCCTTGAAAACCTGAAATCCAAACATTTCTAGGAAAAGTCATCTCTCTAAAAAGTTTCATTTCCAAAGCATCTGTTTTGTCCTGATGAAAAGTTGTTTCAGTTAAAAACCTTGACCAGTACTTTACCTCTAGCACCCACAGAAGAAGTATCACCTAAATAAGGTCAGCAATATTAGATTCAGAAGATACGTACTAAGCCTGGCAAGGAAATGCTATAATACTTGTGGGCCTATGTATGTAAAATACAGCATAGTGTCTGGCTTAGTAACCCCCCAAAATGAGAGCAGGATTACAAAACAAGTCAAATCCAGCCAATTGTTGACAGTCTTCTCTCTATCATTACAACTTTTGTGCTGTACATGTGTGCATGTCTAGCATTGAAGAGAAGTAAGGCATTTTCCAGAAAGCAAGGAAGACTGGAAGTGTTACAAATGCGCAAATAAATATACCCTCCAATAAAACTAATTTGGTTTTAATTTGGCAAAAAAGAGTGTCCCCAATAGCTAGTCTCTGAGTCATTCTTCAGTTTCATCATAGGAGGCTACACTTTCTTTCCTGTGGTAAAAGTATGTCTGGTGACTCAGAGGTTATTTGTCTTAAATATTGACCAGTGAACTACCTTACATACCTTAGTAGCTTCACAGACTCAGAAGAGCAATATCAAAGACACAGAAGAAATACTTACTTGATTTTGAACCACAGGAGGGGGCTATCTGACCATTTGGGCATGTGCACATGTTTGGTCTAGAGCAAAATCCATCCCCACAGGAATGTCTGCAGATTGCTATAAAGAAAACACAAATGCCTTTAAAATATGCTTCAAAAACCCCAAACACA
The DNA here is from genome assembly GCA_013397275.1 of Burhinus bistriatus. NCBI lineage: Eukaryota > Metazoa > Chordata > Aves > Charadriiformes > Burhinidae > Burhinus > Burhinus bistriatus. Next base: position 400,705 of record VYXH01009100.1, on the reverse strand, counting down.
TAAAAAACACCTGACAGAAAGTATGCATTCAGCACCATAACATAAATACCTACAAACTCATTAAATTGCACACAACAGATTCCAAAACAGTTCCTCCTGTTCATCTGCATCTCTATATGGGACAGCTAAAACCTAGACCTTCACCACCTCTTACGGAAAGGTCTGGGAACACGCCACAGGCCACACTAGATATAGGGAGATTTCCTTGGAAAAGCGAAGCTGTGGTCCATTTTACCAGACTACTCTTGGAGGAAGGATGGCACTGAGGCAGCATTACAATGCTCCCTTTATTTCTGCCCCAGACACACACAAGCGTAATAATTCCCATCTGACAGCACGTTGCCTCAGCATCTCTAGAGAGGGGCTTATCAGCCTTAGGCAGTGCCTTTAACAAATATTTCTGGTACATTGTACCATTACACATGAATATGCATACAGCACCGTGATGTATGTATGTATATATTTATATGCCTGCATATATATTTCAGGGATATGGTCCAAACAAGCAGAGCAAATGTACTTGCTGGCTCGATGCTGTTGCCTCCTTCCTTTTACTTAAATAGATTAACATATTCCACAGCTACTTGCTCCTGAGAGTCCACACACCCCTTGGAACCCTTTACCACAGACTTAAACAGAACATGTGGATGAGATTAATCCTTTGTTAAATACCGGTATCACATCGCTGTATTGTAGCCCACAAAACTTTGTATATTAGCTTAATATATTTAAAATGGTAAAGAAATGATGTACAGCCGCTACTGAAACCATATAGAAAGACATTTCAGTTCTGGTACACAATTAAAAATACCCTGACATGGAGGGACAAAGATAAACCTCAGCCATAACACATAACTGGATTAACTTACGGACTATGCATTGGTTTCCACCAGGTAAAGTTTTCCATCCAGGGCAACAGTAAGCATTGTAACGTGATCCACACACATTTGGTCTGGGGAAAAAAAAGGATGAATTCTTATTTTCGCTTAGAAATATGTTTTAAACGTAGAGGCATAAAAATGGAAAAAGTAAATCACTGCAATATACATTTCAATAATTTAATCTAGAAGTGTTGTATGTTTTTAGCAGAACTATATGCCTTCGGTTGTTGGGGGTTTTAGGTAACATACACTTGTACAAATTGACGGTTTCATTATAAACACGAAATCAAATCAAGAACATCTGAACAACAGGAACAGAATGGGTAAACCTTGTTTCATATCACTCCATACCTGGAAAAAGTAGCATATGGGTTTTTGAGCTAAAGTCCCATTTAAATACAAAATGAGGGAACATATCCATCATCATTAGTGAACACAGAGGAAATCTAGTGCTCTTTAAATGAGAATTTTTAAGCTTCATGTTGCTTTCTCTTCTTTACTCTAAAGCACTACCACCGTTCCCCATTTTGTCTAACTTGTCCTATTTATTTAACGCACCTATCCATGCAAGAAAGCTAGTAAGAATAGCTTCAAAGATGGGACAATGTGTCTCCTTTTGTTGTATGTTTAATAAGATTATCAGGAAAATTTTACAACCTCTATTAATATTGTGAGCAATTACTCAATAGATTGATGCAACTAAAGCTAGCTATAAACTAGTACTTCCTAGAAACTGCTTTATTAAAATACTGTATACAGATTAGAGACAGATTTAAAGTGGTTATTGTTTTAGGAAGGGTTTTCTATTATTATTTTGCCCTTGGTCTTTCAGAAAGTTCTTCATCCCCAGCATTGCAATATCTAAGTAAACAACAGTTACCTCATATGGTGAGGCAACCCAAGACAAATAATCTTGACATATACAAACATTTATTTATGCACATTTTCTAACTAACAAGACTTTTATACTGTATTTATTTAGGGATCTGCATTGTTAATGTAATTTCAAGTATTCTGATTACACCAACTTCGGTAACACCTAGTCTTTTCAGTAAGTGCTTAAGTCAAAGCAACCGCTACCGTTACCTTCCACTGGCTCCGGCTAATTACAAAGTAGTAACCAAGGTGAATGTGAGCAACACAATTGGACTTGTTGCAGGGCCCTTTTCCCTTCCTGCAACTGGTGTTACAGGCTCAAAGTCTTATTCATATAATTCCAATGTATTCAGTTTTAGTAATGTCAGCCACTTCCCTGCAGGGCTATAACCATGTAACTTTCCTAGAGTTCCCTCTTCATCAATGCCAAATGTTGCTCCACGATCATCTGCCAAGTAAGACTGGCAAGCAGACAAGTGAGATTGCTTTTCACCTTCTCCAGTCAGAAGAAATAATGGAACTTATTAAGACAGACAGAATGAGTTTGTTGCTACCTGTTACAACCTACAGGCATAAACCACCCATTTCCGATCTGGGTTGGTATGAATCTATAAATGGCTGGCCATAAAGTGATGTTTAGGTACTCTGTCAGATTTCAGTCTCGGCAAGTACATGGCTTTGGGGACCATCTGGTCCAAGTTAAGAGTCAGAAGCAGATTTCTGTGCCATGGGGAAACCCAATTTTTAAAATCCGTTTCCAAAATGGGGCTCTGGAAAACCTAGATGTGCCAGCAACCATGAAGTCAGAGACCCTGGGAGCCTTGAGGCTGTCCACAGGGCAGGCTAAGCTGTACACCCAAGAAGCTCCAACTCGGATGCGGCATGCTTAGCTTTCTAAAAAAAAAAAATAAAAAAAAAAAAAAATAAAAATCACCAAACTGTGCTTCCATGGAACAGTTTGAGCCTGACAAGCGCATTTTCCAGTGGAACACTTTTTTGTCAGAAAGCTGCTGTCTAGCTTATAAAAGAAACCTATATTAAAGTCTGAACGCTACTTCTTTGGGAGGGAGTGTTCTCTACTTGTACCTATTTGTAAAATGTCTTTAAAAAGAATTCATTTTGAAGATTAAATTCATTGATATTTACGAAGTGATCAGACATTACAGAAATAAACCCCCCTTAAATAAATAAAGTACTCAAGGGAATAACAATTGACCTCACGGAAAGCATCAAACAAATTGTAAAGGCTCTACTGTGGTACTTACTTTAAACAGTTACCCACTGTTGCGTTTAATAGAGCATATTTTCCTGCTGATATTATAGCCTATGACTACTAGAGAAGCATTTTATATTCTTATAAAACTGTTTTCCTGAACAGCACTACAAACAGAGTTCAGTTATAAAACCTGATTTGTAATGGTAAAATAAGCAAAAATGCACCTATACAGCCCAAGCCACCTGTGGTGCCCACAGCACCTTCCTTTCACTCCAAAGCCCAGAGGAGGCAGAGAGCGAGCATCTCAGGAACAAAGCTGTTCCCATTGCAATTTAAAAAAGACAAGTCTTTCACTTTATTTTAGAGTCACTTATGAACTTGTAAAGTATAAAAGGATTTCTGTAATGCTATGATGCTGAGAGACAGTACGACTGATGCCCAGAGTTTCATCAAAGATGTCCAAAATAAACAGAAATTATGTCTTCGGTTCATGATATGCAAGTACAAATTCAGTAGCAAAATGAGTTGAGTAATTATCAAAAGACATTAGTCATCAACTAGAAAAGTCTTAGAACAGCAGAGAGAAAAAAGTTCATCCAGAAATTCTGATAACTAACGCTTGAGAGTGATAGGTCTGGCTGACAGCATCTGCGTGCACCGAACTAGAAGATACTCTTCTTCAGGAACAACCATGGGGAACCTCCACCATCATTATGAAGTAAAGCTTTGTCTGTGCTTTCCACCCACACGGGGATGGAGCCCGGGCTGGACTGCAGCATCATCTCCTTCAGATGGACGCGGGTGGTCCTGCCCCAGGTCGGCACTATGCTACCCCCGGGCCGGGGCTGCAGCACAGCCTCTGCCTGTCACACACTCTCAAATAAACGCTCTCCTTTCTCGGGGCAACACTACATCTTCTCACAGAAAGGACCAACAGGGTCCATCCCTCCTCTGCTAACCCTGCTCCCAGTGCCCCGTCCCAGCAAGGACGCGCAGCTGCCTGGCTCTCCTGAATTGCATGCGATTACCCAAAACGGGGGGGGCGGTGTTTGTGGAGCAGGCACACAAATGTAAAACAATGGGAAGCAAATCACGCTAAGCTTGGCAGTGCCTTCTTACCAGATATAACCAGGCAGCGAGGGTACGTGACAGGTAAGCGAACAAGGTGTTCAAAAGCCCTCTGTGAGGCTGGCAGCGGGGAACACTACCCAGCCCAGGAACAGCAGGGACACCTCCAGCATGGTGGCTCTCCTCTCCAGGGCCCAGGCAGAGCCACAGTCGAAGCCCCATGCTGCAGCCTGCTGGGGGGTGTGCTAATTCTGTATATCCCAGCTCTGCCCTGCCTGTGACCCCTCCAGGAAATTACAGCCCTCTCCCAAAGAAACCGTTGCCCATCTGTAGCTCCCACGGGAGGAAGAGTTTCTGGCATTGCTATGAGCAAGGCTTCAGGCAGAAATTTTGTCAGCAGCACTGCCATGCACCGGCCAACGCTGGCGTAACCCAGGCTGAATCAAACCCAAAGCGTGGGTCTTGAATAAATTAGACGGAGAGACCAGACAGAGTGGGCAGAGAGCAGCTGAGAGTAAGAGAGACAGCTGATCACCTCTTACAGCTGAGCTGAGACACAAGGATACCGGGGAGGGTTTCTAATCCTTCCCTCAACTCACTTTTCCTCTCCCTAGGAAAACACACAGGGATTCTTCCTTGCAAGAAAGCATTTAATGAAGGACTTCTATTAACTATTTGGCTGCAGTGGCTAACATATGTTTAACATAACGTAGGGACCCAATTTTCTGGCAGAAGAGATACAATTTAAAACAACATCATCAGCCAACGGTTATTTTTAGAGAAGCCTGTTTTCTTCTTACATGGGTAACACCAGTACCTGCTAAAACTGTACACAGAATTATTTGCTGATCATTTCCACATAGAGTTGGAGTGCTGCTTCCATGCTTGCACTGGGAGTTACAAAGAATGACAAACTGCACCTGAAAAAATGGTAGGCTGGTCTTAAAAATGTGATTGTCAAAGTCTGAATATAACCAACACACTAAGAAATAGTAGCTAAGGCTCCAGAATGTGAAGAGGAATAGCTTTTACTAGTCGTTTTCCAGAGACATATAATCAGATCTATACCTTTTGCTTTATGTACCTTCCTAAACTCGTCAGCACCTCAGAGTAAATGCTAAAAGCCTGGAGCGGCCCAGCTCTGCTGACTCCACTGGAGCTTCACTCAGCGGAACCTTCGCTAAATCAAGAATTCCCGTTGTCAGAGATATTCCAAACCTGAGCGGACATGGCCACGAGCAACTTGATTTAAGTTCCCCCTGCTCTGAGCAGAGGTTGGATCACACAGCCTTCCAAGGTCCCTCCTCACCTAGATGACAGAAGCCAGGTACTTGGTGCACAAATTAGAGGTCAATACTGAAGGCACCTCCTTTTGCTGCGCTGGTGCCTACCCCCTCCTCCAAGGAGCAGCAAGCAAAGCAGAACCATGAAGGGAAGGTCCAGATCCCAGCAGGACGCAGCAGCTAGCGGCTATAGCATGTGGACGGCAGCCTTCCCAAGCCACCCACCACCCTGGCACATACCATTTTGGACAAGAGAGCCCAGTGAAGAAGCCTCATTGTCCTTCGACCTCACCACTTCCAGTAAGCACATCCACACACTGAGAAACTATGTGGATGGACTAGAGCAAAAAACACAGACAGGTCTGTATTTAACATGAGTAAGCCTCATTTCCAGCTACCCCAAATACTTTAAACAGGGCTTGCTTCTCTGTTGTTTAGCTAAAGATTAGAAAACGGGATGTTTTTAGTCACTGTGCCCTTTTTCATCTTTCAGTGAAGATTATTAAGAGGACTCTCGAAGCTATTTATTTCAACTGAATAAAAGGAAAATCTAGGAAACAATGTTATACTGAGAGCAAACAAAATTTAGCTTCTATTACCCTACAAAGGTTAAGCATGCATTTTAAAGCAAAAAATGTTTTTTACATACAAAGGATTGTATCTGACGTACTCATTTTTACCATGCAATAAGTAAGCCTGGATGTTTGTGCCATGCAGAGAGCCTAATATGATAACTATTTCTCACTCTGACAGTAAGGATACCGCTGTCCCAGAATCCTGGCTCAGTTCAACTGAAAAAATAACATTCTGAGCAGCTCTACGGGTGTCTTTGGCTCCGACCTATGTGCAAGTCAAGAGTTCAAAATGACATGCAAGTTTCCTGCAGCAACACTGAACGCTTTTCTAACCCTAACTTCCATCACACTGTGACAGCTAAATACAGCAATCCAACAACAGCATTTAACGTTAAGTGAATTCTTCCGACTTGCTCTGAAAATCTGACCATGTCTTTCACAGGGACAGACTCATCTAACCTGACAGCCAGGCATTGTTCTCATTCATAGCCAGGGACAGATGCGTTTCTGGCACGTATTCCCTCATTGTTGCACTTGAGAATGTCAGTAGGTCCAGTTCGACACCTAGTCTACATCGCTATATAAGACATGTAAAGTACAATTATGCCACCACAAAAACTACCTGCTGGGCCAAACAAGCACGGCTGGTAAACAGGAGGGATCCACCAGGTACTTTCCCTGGTAGCCCTAAATAGTATCCCATGGGAAACAGATGTAACTGTGGGCTAGGGCAATGCTTAGCTCTCCAGATGTCACTTCCAATGGGGAAACAGGGAGAGACCAGGTTACACCTCCCGCACCACTGCTCACACTCACCACGTACCTGCTATAGATGGGGGTAGACCTCTAACAATCTGCCAAGAGAAAGCACGCGGGCAAGCTCAGGACCTCCCCCAGCCCATGCTGTGAACTGAGCGCAAGGACCGGCACGGAGCACACGGGGCCAGCCAAGCCCCAAGGCTAGTCAGCCCCTTGTCGAAGCTTTCCCAGATGCTGCGGGATGGGATGAGCTGGTGCTACCCACCATCCCCACCTTGGAGCAAGCATTTAGGGAGTCTCATATAGCTGACACTTGTACCAATACTTGTCAGTTAATGCCCTTAGGTGTTAAGCAATGCCATTAACCTGTGTTTTAAAGTGCTCTCCCTTAGGCTACCGGAAGATTTATTTTAGGTAAGATCACAGCATTTCTGCTCCTCCCTTCACAACACACCGGATCCTACCGTCTGCCTCTCCTTGCTGGGACAGTGATACTGTCTTTTCAAAAGGCCAATTAACTGCACATCTGCCATAAGGCAACAGGAAAACCCTGTTGATACAGATCCACTGTTTCAGTTCACCTTGTCCCTAGCAGCCACTGGTAATTTACTCTGTATACAGAGAAGAGAAAAAGATGAAATATCAGAGGGAAAAAACAAAGGAGAAAATACACAGGAAAAAAAAAATGTTCCTGAAAGGAAACAAATCTTAGTTTGAAACCTCAGCCGAACATCACTGGATAGTCTGATGTCCTCCAGCAAAACATGTGAGAGAGGGAAGCTTGAAAAAGAGGATGAAAATGATTAAGACTGTAGACAAAAGAACTGCGGCTTTCATTTGGTATTTCTGAGGCTTTAATGGTCATGAATCATTTCATAAAATGAGAAGTAGAAGGGAAAACAACAGACTCTCCAGCAAGTCAACATTCAAAATATTCTTCCAGATAAAAGCTAGAACTCCTACATAATTCAATGAAGATCTATAAGCAAAACCAGAAGGCACAGGTTTTAGTTTAACAGGCTGTATTTTACCTCCTAATGTACCGTCCAAAGAAGAGCCCAATTTATACTGAACTATCACAAAAGAAAATTATTCTTCTCATGCCTCTACCTGCACATCAACCTGAGCATGACTGAGGCTGTTCAGTAGGTCCAAAATAATTTTTTTTTTAAATAAATAAATAAAACTGAAGTGGCAAAGTCAGAATGGATGAGAAAACAACCAAAGGAGACATCAACAATACAAGACTGAAGAGCTACAAATATATTTTCCAACACAGTGCGATGGTTAATCAGGAACACTCCAGGCCACAATTTTTTCCATTCTACAAAAATATCTACTGAGTCTGGGGAGTAAGACCAAAGTGACACACGTGCATCTATAGCCTCTTCATCTTTAGGGTTCAGCAGGGAGATGAAGAAGAGGAACAAGATGGAAGGTGATCTTATTGCAAAGCAAAAAAGCTAATGATTAATTTCTTACTATTTCCATATGTACACATTCAAAGATCCCTAGCTCCTCAAGTCTTGTTTAATTAGAGATGGCCTCCTATTAGCCAATGTCTACTACACTTCTATCAAGAGGAAGTTTTCCTGGTGATCCATGTGGCTAAATAGTTTGGGTCTTGCATTCTAGGTAGTACTATTCTCACAATGACAAGCTGCTGAGTCCATGAACATATTTAAAGTGACCCTTGTCAAAACTTGTATTGAAGTTCATATGAAAGTTCATATGAAGTTCATATGAAGTTCATATGAAAGACATTCACGTTTGCAGGATGGAAGATGAACGACAATGAAAAAGACTGTCCTAAGTGAGCAGCACTGTTGAACAACACACCACAGGAAACGAAAATAAGCATACAGGAAAACAGAAGCTGCAATTTTATTCAATAAGGATCACTGTAAATGAAGCAGACAGACGGACTGTCCCTGCCAAACCCTAACCCAGTGATCGTCCCATTGCTCCCAATAAACCGAGAGCAGCCCTATCCTTACTTCAAGTCTGCATCCTCAAGTGCAGTATAGCCCCAAAGATTCTGGCACAGTAGCGTGAAGCTGTGCATAGAGTAGCTTACCCAGTTAACAAGGCAAACATACCCAGAACAGGCTGAATCTGGTGAAGGACTTGTGGAACCACCACAAACCAACACAAAATGTATCCTCTGCTGGCTAACAACAGGGGAGAAGTCTACTTTTATAAACCCTAAGTGGGCTCTTGACTGAGGAAAGTGCAGCTGTGGTTAGCATCGGAGCCACGTGCCGCAGGCTTCTTCTGCCCCCTCCAAACAATTCTCTCTGGAAACCTGACTGTACCCTGCTGCAACCAGGCACACTCTCTCCCCAACCCTTTATGCCTCCAGTTTCTAAAGGCTGAAATCACCTGTACCCCCTCAATAAAAGTTCAACTAAATACCAACAAACTGAGATCAGAAAGTTTCCAGAAAGACAACGCCGCATAAAAGATTAGACAATTCCATCACATATCCACGGAAGAAAATTATTACTTGCAACACAAGGAAAGAAACAAAGCGCAATCCATGACATCTCTTGTTTTCTGAGTAAGAGCTGTAGCATAAATGTGTTTCTAACCTGCTAAGCAATTAAGTCATAGCCACAATCAGCCTTACACAGGACCCCTCAGGATAGAGGACAGCAAGGTACCTTCCTATGATGGGACACAAAGTGGCAAACTCAACATGAAATTCTCCACTCACTCTGTACATGAAGCACAAACCCATCACCAGCCAGCTGTGACCCGTCCTGCAGCATCTGAGTCACCGTATCAGGCCAGCCCGCTATAGCCAAGGGCTATGCAGACCAAATTAAATACATAAATTAAATTAAATAAATAAATAAAAGAGGGGAAGAAAGGAAGAGAACTACATCCAGTCCTGCCCTCCTGATCTGCGCCAGGTCACCTTGGCAAAGTGGTGCTCGGTGACAGGAAACCTGCTTCATCTGAGTCCCCCGAGCCAATTTTACAATATTTCCAACACAATCCTGTTTCATACAGTGCCTCAAGAATGCTGCTATACTTTTTATTGTGGCCTTTTTCCTCTGTTTGCTCTATTTGTGACATACCACCATCAAATGGAAAAAAAAGTATTTCTCTAATGTGTTGGGGAGGGGGGGGGGTTCTGATTCTAATTTCAAACACCAGACATACAGCACTTCAAAATCATTTGTGTCCAGCTACCATATGAGAAAAGATGACAGAGGGGGAGCTGGCTAAGTGGCTGGTAACAGAATCATGTGTGCCTAAGACACTCATCAGTGAAAGGGGGACTACAATAGAACCCACCAAAAGTTTTAATCGCAGGATGGCTTCTCACTGGCATGCCCAAAATGAATTGAGTCCTAATTCTGTACTACAAACTACGCAGGCCCAGAAGTCTATCCCCACAAACCATAAACCAGAATTTGGATTAAGGCCATGCCTTTTAAAGAGTGTCCAAATGACACGATTTGGAAATCTAAGTGGAGAGTACAAGGACTACGCAGGCCTTCAGGTTGAAAAACCTTCAGGTTGAAAAAGACCATGGCACTATAACAAGAATGCTAGCATGGGAGCTTTGCATTGCTGCTGGCTCTGGATAAAGCAATCCAGGGCAGACTAGTGTCAGAGAGCTTTCATTAAACACATTTAAAAATTTACATGTAGTATTTAAACTAGTATATTCCAAAGTGTAATTAAAACCTACTGTGGCAGCCAGAGGAAGACATCTATATGATCAGAACTGAAAATAATTCCCTCTTTAAATATTAGCCCTTCAGCAAGTGTTAGTAACAGCTAATGCCAGCCACAGAATGGATTCTGAGCTGGTTTCTCGCTTGGTTCTGTCTGCTTTCCCTGCTCCTCATCCATACATCCTGCTCCCCAGAGAAAGTCACACCGACATCAAATCACATCATACAGTCCTACTGAAAGAAAGGAAACATGTACGTGAGAGACAGTGCCAAGATCTATGAACTCATTTCACTCTAGAATTAGATTTCCAAGGATAGTGTAATAACAAAACAAAACAGTATCGCAACCATTGGCAAATAAATTCAGAGAGCTGCAGAATCTTATCGCTATGCGTAGTTGCCAAGGACTTCAGGTTTTGCATTAGGATGCACTGGCATAAGAGTTCTTCACCTCTTCACCCTCCATACAGGCTTTACCCTGTAACGCGCAGAGGACTGGAAGAAGCTCGGCCATGCCGCCTGGAAGCCAGGTGAGCGCTCCAGCACATCAGGTATTACAACAACTTGCATGTATTTTTAATTAAGATTTTTAGTCCCAAGTATTCAAGCTGCCTCCTGCTGACAGAGTGACGCTGACAAGGTGTGGCACAAGCAGCTGGCCAGAGGTGTGCAGGCCAAAAGCGGTAAGAAAAATGTTTGAGGTTTTTCAGTATAAACCAATATTTACCGGTACGGAAAGTCTGTTTTTCTTCAGCAGGCTTTTAGTGGCAAATACTGGTTTAAAACGAAAACCAGAAGCCTTAATTATATAGTTGAATACTGCAATTATGTTATAGATTATAAGATTTCTTTTATTTCAGGGAGCAGTGATGAACAAAAAGGGTCAAATCCAACCAAGCTTACTCAAGTAAGCATATCACTAAACCTGTGGACTTCATTTGGGATGGCCAAAACACCTCAATCCCCTGTTCAACAGCTTTAATCCAAGAGTTTTATGAATCATTTTGGAGCCAACTATCCTGTTCTGCAATACGCACTATCATTTCAACTTAGTAAAAACAAAGAAATTAAATCATTCTCACACAAATACATTCAATTAGTGTCTTAATTAGAGTCATGTCACAATTCAGCTATCTTGAAGAGATTTTAATTCTTTTAAAATTTCTGCTGAGCTATTTGTTAGGCAAATAATTGCTTTTTTGGGCCACCATACTGAGAAGAGATTGATAAACACTGCTTAAAACATTATTAAGAACTGACTGATCCTCATTAGAGTTTGAGGTCTTTGTCTAGCATCATCAGAAAATGGGAAATCCTAATGAATTCTAAGATCTTTAAGCACGACACTTCTTGTATTCATTCAAATACCAATCAAATGACCAGTAAATTATTTTTTACTGTATATTCAAATGATTGAAACCTATAAAAATGGTTGACTTCAAGTATATATTGTTTAGAAAGAAATTCCCATTCATGGCCAGGTTTTGTAGGTTTTATTTGCTCAGAAGTTGACGCTACATTCTTAGGTGTTTAAGGGGTAGCAGGATAATGGCTCCATGCCTTATAATTCAATACAAGAACATTTGTGTTAAAGTTTGGGGGATCCAGAGGATAAAAATGTCTCAGTAGCAGCTTATTATTTTAACTTCCTGAATCACAATGGATTCCAGCAACATTTCCATGAATGGAGAATCTAGTTATATTTTGAAATAATTACTGCCTTTATTCTGATTGCTTTCTGATCACTTAGAGGCACCAGGCACCAGCACATAAACATACATTGCCTTAGACCAAACATAGATGGCATCACAAGGACTTCATTGCTAACGCCTTCATAGCTGGACCAATTCAAACTACATAAGCAGCAAACTTGAAGTCTTAAAATGAGTACATAAGAGGTATTTCCACATAATTTATAATTATTGAAGTTAAAATATACTTCTAGAATCATGTTATATGTTCGGACAGCTCACTAGCATAAACAATGAGGCAAAGGTCACAAGGACGAAGCAAACATCTCCTGCAATCAACGGCTTGCAGTAAAAAAATGTTAAGTGGGAAAAATCACAAGAATTGAAACTGATCTTAGGCTTCTTCATTTTAACATACAAGACCAGTATTCATAGAGAGACTATCCTCTATACTCTTAAATGCTTGAAGACTTTCAACAGTCATTATAATCAAACACACAAAAAGTTTAAATGTAAAGGGTTTTCTCTAAAAATGTATTCCCATGCTCCTACAATCAGAGCAAGAGTTCATTGCAAAAAGAAAAAAAACCCCTCTTAGTCAACTACAATAACATGAAAATTAAGTTTCCCAGCATCTGTTATGACTTGTGTTACAACTCTCAGATTCCCAAATGTATTTGTACTGATGAACAAGTTAAAAAAATAGTATGTCTTCTTGTAAAATCATATTTTTAGTGTTTTAGTCCTTCAATAACAATGAATTCTCCTTGTCTAATGTATATACAGTTCCTGTACATTCCAAATCTGTTTTCCATCTGGCTTTCCAAAGAATTAGTTCCAACCTTGTCTGTTAAAATGACAATTCTTTTTATTCATATTGCACAGTACCATACCACAGCTAAGGAAGTGCTCACAATTTCTAAACTGGAAATATCCAGCAGGATTCACCCAACAATGATAAAGATGACTGTGTGTTAACAATCTCCTCCAAGCAATTTGGGAACTCTACATTCAGCCTCAAATGAGAGTTACAGAAAAAGGTCTAACAAGCAACCAAAGTAATAATTTGTTTTGTCTTTACTGTATCTCAGATCATCCAGCAAATTAAGATATTCTTGTTAAGAACCTGCTTCCCAAGGCTACTCATTCAAGATTCAGAATATTCAAAAAAACTGAGCAAGACATAAAATACCCAAAATTGATACTGCCATTATCTCTAGATTTGCAGATTACTAAGTACATATGTAACTCATAGGTAATACACAATAAAAGGAAGAATCATTGCAAAGTACATAATAAATTGAAGGCTTCAGTTAAACACAAGAATCAACTCAAAAGGCTAAATACTCACCCTAACTCATTTTAGATTCCAAAAATAATTAATACTTGAAATGTCATCTCTTGATGCACTATTATTACTGTCTAAACAGCACAGTTATAGAGCAACAGTTACAGTCATCAAAGAAATTTTATTCTTAGCTAACATGCCTCTAACTCCCACCAAGTCCATCAAGTCAGCACACATATGCTAGATGGCATACTCTGTCCCTGCTCAGAAAATGGTGTTTGTCAGTTTGATACTAACCCAGAGTTCTATAACAAGAAAGTTTATTAAAACAGCCTGAAGAATAAAGGCTCTTTCTGATAAATTTTTCCTTATTGTCTTTCATTGCTTGCAGTTAGTCCCACACACTTTGCTATATCTCTTCCTCACCTCCTAGAACAGTTTTTGTCTACTTTGTCCAACTGTTTCTCTAGTGACAAGACATTAGGAAATGAAATACAAGAGTCTGAACCTACAAAATCGGATCCTTGAAAAACAATACCGACAGTTTGCATCTATTTTTGCAGTATGGGGACCTAAAAACATAAACCTTTTCCAACCAGGCAAGCATAAAAAAAGACCAAGATTTAAAAACTGAGCATAAAGAAGTAGTACTGTGCGAGTATGAGGAAGTTAGCAAGAAATTAAAACGTATTCATCAAGGCCTCTAAAATAAAGTTGTAATAGCTCCTTTTTGAGGAAATCGGGAAAAGAAAGAAAATATCTTGCATCCGCTACTGAAGCGTAACTATCTCCATATAATTTTTTGCTACGTTTGCCCTCTGCCTGCTGAGTGAAAAACCTGGCTGTGGCATCCGAACACCTGAAAAAGGAAACCTCTTTTTTCTTCCAATATTGCAAGCTTTTCACCTTTACAGGGAACTAAGTTTTCAGCTGCACACACACGCAATGCCTTTCAGCTGACTTAACTACTATTTTTGCATTGGAAAGGTGTTCCATAAGAATTGGGAAAACAGTTCGCCCGACACAGATTCATCATTTAAAAAAACCACTCTACTAAGCACACACCACAATGTTTCATAATAATTCTAAACTCTTGTATGCTTGGGCTCACTCATACTAGTACTAGATAGCACTGATACAAAAAAGCGGTCCCTATTCTTCCTCCCTGCGGTCCCAGGTCACAAGGAACACCAGATAAGCAAAGACAGTCCACTTAAGTGGAAGAGAAGATGCACATGGCAAAAGGTTTAAGGTGGAGATGAGAGAGGACAGCTGATGGAAAGGGCAAGGCTACGGTCTCCGGGCCCCATCGCTATTCTGCTTTATGCAAAGCAGAAGCACGGGACGCGGGAGGAATGCACAAGCCCGCAGTGCGCCTTCAGCTAGGTCCTTCCTACCAGCTAAGTTAGCGACCTCCGAGCTGCCGCGGCTCATCCTCACAAAGCATCACCCACCCAAGGGCGAAGCAAGGTGTCGTGCTTTGGGTCCTCGAAGAAGGACACAAGGGCTGGAGCACGCCGGGGACCCAGCACCCTGCCCCGCCGGCAGCCGGGGGAGTCCCGGGAGGGCGGCGGGGCTCCGCGCTCCGTGCCCCGGCACTACCGGGGGATGCTGCGAGCGGTGTCCAGCGCCCCCCAGCCCAAGCTGCCCCTCGGCAGGGGCAGGCCCTGGGGGGGGGGGGGGTCGGGAAGCTCTCCCACCCCCGCCAGCTCCCACCGCAACGGGGCAATAGATACAGATGCACACCCGCACGTACACAGACAGATCCACGCCCGCTCCCCGCACCGCGGCACCCGGGGGGGAGGCCGGCCCCGCACCTACCCCTTGAGTGCGTCGTGCCCGCCGCCGCCCTGCCCTCGCCTCTTGGCCCGGCTGGCCCGGCTCTCCTTGGCGCTCGCCCCCTCGGCGTGCCCGGCGGCGGCGGTGCCCGTCTGGGTCGCCCACAGCACGGCAACTCC
>VYXH01009100.1:363775-384825 GCA_013397275.1 Burhinus bistriatus | reverse complement strand
AAGTGTGTAACACAGGATTGGGGGGGGGAAGCTGAAGGAAGTGGACGCCTGTGCCTCCGTCTAAATATATATATAATATATATATATATATGTCCTAGAGGTGCAGCATTTTTCATCTCTGTAGTAGCTTAAGAAAAAAACCATAATAGCATCTGTTTTCCTTATAAGGGAAAACAGCAACGGTGTTGGCTTTACCTTAGGAAGTGCATTATTCATTCTGCAGCAGCCTCTGGCAACTAGCGTGGCACAGACACCGACCCATGAACTAAATCTCCAAACGCATGTCTCACCCTTATCAAGGAAAGGAAAAAGCCCTGCAGTTGTTCCTTATGCTTTTGGGGTTTTGTCCATGACCTTCTCTGCTAAGGCTGATTTAGAAATCCTGATGAAGAACAAACCACTACCAGCCCTTGAAAGGCAGGAAGTTTTAATACTGAAATAATTTGGGGTGGGGGGAGGACAGTTAGTAGTTCAAGCACAGATTATATACTCCAGTCAAGTAGCTCTGTACTGGGATTATCCCATCTCAACACACACAGAAAACACAAAACCAAAAAAAAAAAAAATCAAACCTAGACTGAAAGTAAATGATATTTATGCATTGTGCTGCCCTTCACTTACAAACATTTTGGCAGAAATGTTAATTTCCTGATTTGCAGGTATTTTCATTTTTTGTTAGTTTCAGGCAAGTACTGATGGTGAATGGTTCTGTATTATTGAACTGATGTTGCAAAAATTCAGCTGCACAATTTTATAAGCAAGCAGCTGACCACCCACCCACAGCAGCTGCCAAACCACCCAGCCCAAAGAAAAATGCATGGTGTATCGTGTACCACTAATACATGGTACTTCCTTTTTTCCTGGTGCTGGAAGATTTCCTATCCAATCTCTCTTTACAGCTGAAATGTAATGGTGACACAAAACATGATAGATGTTATTTGAAATATATAGTTTGAATCGGTTTATAGTAGTTTTTATCTTATGTATTTAAATATGCATTATCCTTCCAAATCTATATAGAAGTATTTAAACTAGTAGAGGAAATGCTGTATTTGTGTGTGCTCAACCACAATAACGGCATTCTAATCATTTTGGCTGATTTTTCTCACCAAGGAAAGCAGTGGATTCTGCAGATTACAAAAAGAGTCATTTGATTTTGACTATTCCAATGTCACCGTTTAACAGTTTAATGTGAAAACTTTCAGACAGATGCTTAAAATACAGGTAAAATGTAGATGTGCAGTGAAATGCTATGAGATATAAGCACAAGACAGAAGTGTGTCTGAACAAGGCCCAAGATAGTACCAACCCAAACCTTATACCACTGTTTTGTAGCTTGTACAAAACAAATCAAGGGAATTAACTTTAATTCTGCATGCAGAGTATTACCGATTTGCAGTTTGCACCATAGAAGTAGAAATTATGGGTTTCAGTAAATGCAAAGTGTTGATTTTCCTGCTACAATCCAGATGGAGAAATAGGAATTTGATTTTTCAAAGTTTTTCTTGTTTGTCTGCCACATAAGCAGACAAAGATAAGGTTCTTTTTTTATGCTTACGCTTGCTGAAGAGACAATATAGCATTGTGTAAAGGATTTTGCATTGCTTTTGCAGTGGCAAATTCAAATTTGCTCAAAAAAGAAAAGAGACCAGGATAAAGGTGGTAGTAACTGTCCCTGCTGTTAAGACATCCAGGACATGCAGTACATTGATATACAATTTGCTTCCTTCACTCTTATCTACGTGTACAGCAAAATCTAAACATTTATTTAGTGAATATAGTAGGTAAATATGTTTCAACCAAACCACTGCAGAAAAATGTTGTCAGATATTTACTAATTATGTTTATAATGTGAAGATAGAATTTACCAGTAAACAAAAGTGAGTTATGAAAGGAATTCCGGGTTACTATTTACTCAAACATTCTTTTGGTTTCAACATTTTCTGTTTCAACCACTTTAATTTTCTGGATGAGCTACCAGAAAAATATCTAGTCTGTGTCACAGGCTAATGGGATGATTTTCTCCTATCTTCTCGGACATTTTATGATGTATTATTTGATATCTTGCATGGCTGCAGAAATATGGATTACACTATATGAAGTAATGTTACATGATATGTGGGCTGTCCATTAATTAATCTAGTGAAATATGTAGCACATCATCAACTTCTGGTATGTCATTTTAAAGAATATGCTTATACATTAGAAGTACTTGAACTGTGGACAACTTTTGAATAGTGCCCACCTGGGTTCCCAAACCACTAGAACAATACAGTGTCACGAGGAAAAGACTTCAAACAACTTCTGCTCTCTGCTGCTGAACAGAGCTACTCATAAGGGTCATCCACACGCTTTCCCACAGGCACTTGAGCCTTTGCAAACATTTGGACTCTGAAGAACATCTAGACAAACAGATCCCTATACGGCCTCCAAAACACTTGTCATCCACTCAGAAGTTTCACTCAAGAAAAAAAAACAACAAACAAACTAACAAAGAAGCAATTCTGGTGATCCAGTTGATCACTGTTTCCCATGACAAAGAAAAAGCTGAACTCTTAGATTAACTGTCATCCAGAAGCTCAGTGGTATTTTCGCTGCTTGATCAAACCCTGGAATCAAACCCAGAAATAAAAGACACCAAGAACAAGGCATATAACATCATTGCTGTATGCATAGCGGAATTTGCCGTAACACATAAGCAACTATTTTTCCACAATGCTGATTCTTCCAGATGATTTTGAGGATCTTATGGCTGTATCTTGGAGAATGTAGATGGCATGGATTGTGGTGGCAGGGCCCAAAATCAGGGGATTAGGTAGATTGATTATATCAGGGAATGATGGAGAAGACATAGACTACCTTTTGCAGTTAGGTATCAGCTTGGAAGCAGTGATCCTAAATATTTCCATATCTACACACACACACACTTTCAATCAAGTCCAGTACCTTCCTGTAGTAAAAGACATGCTCCTAGCTAGCCATGCCTTAGCACACCTCCCTGTGCTTATCAACGTCGTGCACATAAACCATCGTATACAGTGGCTCAATTATTAAAATTTAACTGATTGTCAGAGAAATACCTGTTTGTCCTGCTATTCCATTTTCATAAAACCATTGGAACTGAAGTTGTTCAGTGCTGCGGATCTTTGTGTTCAGCAGCAGTGATGCAAAGTACTGGTCTTCCTCTTGCCTGGCCTTTACCAAGCAGGTCCTCTTCATCTTATGCAAATGTTCCTTCTGCTCCTCCTGTAGGATGCTTATCAGAATTTGCATATTATAGATAAATTGTTTTGAACTGTTGCAAACAAAAAAAATTCTTACCTTTGGGGGTACTGTGATAGAGCTGGGAGTTCGTTTCAGTTAGGTTTTTTTATTTCAATTTATACGAACTTTTACAATAATTGTATTTTTTGATCTGTCAATTTACTCCAACCCAAGTGAGCAAAAATAAGTATGTCCATCTTAGACGTTTCTTTATTAAGAAAGCCTTGATTATGCCAATGAAAACAAATAGTGTGGGAAAGTTTTGGTGTGTGTATTTTTTTAAGTACATTACAAGCACAAACAGTAATTACATCCAGACAACCAATTAACTGGTTTAAATCTAAAAAAAAAATAAAAAAAAAAAATTTATGTAACTCAAAATAAAACAAACTATCACCCATTTGCCTTAATGCTGTTTGGTCAGACAAGCTGTGATAACTAGTATGAAATCCAGTAATGACAGATTTTGGGGGATAAATTTCACTTAAGACTTTCACTTCATTTTTACAAATAGTTTTATTTGAAGTTTTCATCTGTCAGCTGAGTTTACAATGATGCTAGCCTACGTTAGCATATAATTCCATAATTTGTGATACTGTGCAAAGTGTTGGAGTAATATTTCTGTAACATTATAAGAATTGAAAGAAGGTCTCTCTTGGCTCAGACATTAGAGGCTTATGTGCTTCTGGGGAAATTCCATTATTTTATCAGAGTTTTATCCTAGATGACCATAAACCTAGTACATTTTATACAGATTCAGAACACGTCTGTCCTATTTATGCCTGTATGGAATAGTTTTAGCACACAATTTATGTCGTTTTAAACAAAACAATCCCTTTAATTTAAATGGACAAGGCAAATTTTAGTATCACCCCACCAAAAATTGCAGAAGTCAAACAATAATTGGATTTTTCCTTACTAACATCTGAATGAAACAGATGTTCTTACTCCTCTAACACACCTGGATTCTTCACTATCAGTGACACAGAAAGCACGAGGAAACTCCAGAGATGCCCTAATTCAGACACCCCCTTCTCAGGAAAGTTCTGAACTATGTTCATAGCTATTTTCTTTTCTAAAACCAGGTCTCATTTTAAATCAATCCTTACCTAGTAAGAGTGAAACTGCTATACTACATCTCCATTTACTAAAGACATACGAGATTATATTAACAGAGAGATTCATGGGGGTCCTAAAGAAAAGATAACTGACCCAGAAAACATCCTATGACTGTCCTCCAGGAAGGGGAAGCACAACCTGTTTTTGTAAGACTAGTGTTGAATAGAAATACAATTAAAATATAGTGGAATGGAATTTTTATTTTTTTTTAAATCCCAAGTCTAATACCATACATACATTGGCATATTTAATTCTATGCATACAGCTAGAAAACCTGAAGTTTAACAATAGCAATTGTTTCTTTGATTTAAAAATAAAGATTTTTATCCAGCCTTAGTGCAAGAAAAGGAAATCTATATACTGATTCTTTCTGTCAGCTATAACCCTGTCAAATTTAATGGGAACTTTGCCAGAGTAACAGTTGCAAACTGAGTTTCCTCAATCTTACATTTGTCCTAGATGACCTCTTAAATCCCACCTGTAAGCTCAGAGGCAAAGGGAAACAAATTTCATGGCTGAGCATGAAATGCCAACTGCTGGGTGAATTTTCAGGCTAAGACATCGAGCAAAACGGATATCGCTTTTTATTAGAATTAATGCATTCCAAGTGGGTGGAAATCAGTAACTAGGAGCCTCTTCTTGTAGCTCTCATTTATGCAGAACTCCCTACTGATTCGAACAAAGACAGCTGAATCAGGCCCTACATTCCTTCAAACATTTTGTCAGCAAGGGATTGGGTGTCTCTGCCTCTGTTTTCCATCCCAGTGTTCCTCTAGCTACGAGATGTCTCCGTTGATAGGGAGTTGCCCCATGATGCAGTTGAAATAATAAAATAGGTAATAAGAGACCAGGGATTAGACTCTGAACCCACCACATTCCATTTGCAAGGCCCTTCCTTCGAGAAATAACGCTATGAGAGCATTGCATACAGCTTTCGTAGAGCCAATGAGGAATTTAGGTTGGAAGGGACTTGTGGAGGTCATTTGGTACAGTCCCTTCCTCAGAGCAGGACCAAATGAAGAGCAGGCTGCTCGGGCCCTAGCCAGCCAAGTTCTGAATATCTCCAAGGATGGATACTCCACATTTCTGGAGTAACCTACCCCATTGTTTTACAACCCTCATTGTGATTAATTTTTCTTAATACTTAGTAGGAACTTCCCTTGTTCGAATTTGTGCCTGTGCCTCTCATCCTGCCACTGCTCACCACCCAGCAGAGTCAGGCTCTATCTCCTCTCCACCCTGAAGACAGCAGTAAGATCCTCCTTAACCTTTGCTTCTGAAGCGTGAATGAACCCTTCCCCTCAGAGAGCTTTGCTTTAGTCCCTAGCCATCCTGGTGGCCCTCTGTCAGGCTCACTCCAGGTGTCAATGGGTTTTGGGTCTAATTTTGGGTTGGTTTTTGTTTTGTTTTGGTTTTTTTTTTTAATATTGGGGTGCTCGGAGCTGGATACAGTACTGCAGATGCAGTTTCTCAAGTACCAAAGGAGGGAAAGAATGCCTTGCCTCTGCTGCCTGGTTACGCTCCCACTAGTACAGCCCCATACGCAGTTGGCCGCCTTCGCTGCAAGGGCGTGCGGCTGACTCCGGCACCGTAGCCGTGAGTCTCCAGCCAGCGCCTAGTGCAGTACAGCTCTGATCTGCACTTTCCTTTATTCAGTGCCTTTCCAAAGGCTGACTTAATTTCCTCAGGTTTTGTAGATGCCAGTAAATTAAGTGAGACAATCTCATCTAGAGTCTGTGATTTCTTACCGAGTATAAAATCATTTGGGTATTTTTAGATTTTTTTTCCTTCCTCCCTGTCTGTTGAAAGTATTAAAATTTACTTGCTGAGAATCACTGGGGGGTAGTTTTATCAGGTTCATAAGTTTCAGCAGCCAGTCTTCATTGCCTCAAAATGCCCACCAGATGCAAGGTCTTTTATACACCAGACTGGATAGAACATGATCCATTTAATAACACATACATCTTTAGTATGTGGCACCCTGCACATCCAATATTGTTGCTTGGGTATATTCAGTCTCCAGAAGTCAATAGGAACCTTCCTATTAACTTGGAGATTATTTTGTTTCATTATTAGCCCCTTCTCATTCGTGCATTGGCTCAACTCGCAGCAAGCTGATTGTGTCCTAAAACAAAGAGCTATAAAGCATATAGATAATGCAAATAATCAGGTTGCCTTTCTTATAAGGAAACAGGAAATAATAATTGCAGTTATTTCAAACATATATACATTTTACCAGTAACCAAATGAAGTTAAGGAAGCTATTTGAGTAGGAAGTTGCAATAGATTCCAAATACTGTGGCTAAAGCGGGAAGGAGAAGTGACAGGAAGAAAGTTCGGTATGTTTGCGCGGGCCAGGTTTGGTTTGGGTTTTTTTGACCCTTTTTTCCTTCCCTACAAGGAAAATTAAGATATAAGGATAATTTAAAATTTATTACTTGAAGTGTGAGTAACTTTTACCAGTGTTCTTAGTACAAATTACTCAGATTACAATTTAAATGGGGGAAGCAATTCTAACATTAAAAAAAAAGTATATATTTAAAACTTTTCTTTTTTTAAAAAAAAAAACAAACAAAACCCAACCAAACAAAAAACAGCTACCTCTAAAACATCCCTAATGGTTTGCAAATTATCAACACCAGATCCACCCAAAATTGCTGTTACTGTGATGAATGGGGTGGAGTTAGAAGAGATTGCTCTGCTACATTTCTTTTTTAAAGAGACAGGTTCTAACACTTTACCACTTTTAAATAAAAGAAGTTGAAAACTGTTTTTAGCTTTGTGAACTCCTTTCAATACCAAAAGAAATACCACATAACTTCAGATGAATAAGAACAGAGGTCGAACAGGCACACAGTCAGCAGAGGAAATGTCATCTGACACCCATAAGGGAGAGCCAAGGAAAAATACTCATGGGCAGGAGATGCTTGGGAAAAAGGACATCTATATCTATGTATCTATCTATATCTATCTATCGCTATACGGTTATACAGTAAGGCTGACTTTTCCCACTCCTGTTCATCAGTAAAAGGAAGGAAGTCTAATTTTATGGATGAAACAGTGGGTGATGTAAATAAGGAGATTCATGCTGCCTTTTCATGATAAGGAAATCTTTCAGAGGCTCCAGTCTGGACGCATTTTACGATAACACTATTGGGAAAACAGAGTTTCCCTGCACTGCAATGATCTGGAGAAACTTCCTTTGGCACTACAAGCCCAGTCCAAAGCCTGAGAATTTTTTTTTTTTCCCCCTCCACTTATTTCAGTGGACTTCAGAGCATGCCCTGACTTCAGTCTGGTGAACGCTATTCCATCAGTTAAGCTAAGCTAGAGCAGTGAAACTTCTGAAAACAGCATATTACATGGATTCTGATGCATTATGGAGAACTGGAAACAACTCCTTCCGTACAATTGGCCACAAAGTCTTTCCTCCTTTTCAAAATACGCAATCCTCTCCGTTCTTTGGTCCATACACAAGGCTCTTTATCTACCTGTCTGAGTTTTTGTCACCAACAGCAAAACAGCAACAAGTCTGTGCAGTCTTGCTGACTAAATATTCAGAGTCCTGCAAAGTGAAAATACAAAGAGAAGTCTTGACAGTGTTGTCTAAAACAAGAAATTAATGCTTTTGGAATTTACTCCAACTTGTAAAAAATAAGTCTTTAGAATTCACATATGTATCATGCTCTAACATACACATTGAACAGTGACAAATTCAGAGCTAAATGTGTTACAAAAACAACAGCACCATTATATCAGTTCAGTGGATGACTGATATGCATGTGCTGACAATGGTCATTCCCCATGGAATCCTGGAAAAAGTTGCTTTTTCTAGGGCATCTTGGCATCTGAGATCTTATTAGCCTTTTCTTTGGGGTTTTTTTGGTTTGTTTTCCGCCTCTCCCCCTCCCCACCAGTGGTATCATAAATGGCATCTTAAGAGTAAGTTGACTTAAGCAACTCTGGTAGCACCTTACCCTGCTTTGACAGGTTTGTTTCACAAGCTGTCCTTCCTCTTCCCATGGACCAAAAAAACTGTATAATACCATTTGCCAGGAAAAAAAAAAAAAAAATTTTTAGGAAAAATTTTCTCATTTATGCCATTGGCTAAATCCCATAATATGGGAAAGCATAGCCCTGCCCTTAATCAAATCCTATCCTGGAGAAGGGAGCTCTTCTAACATATTTGGAACTAAATTCTGTGTTCTGTTAACTGTGATAGAAGGACTGGAATAGAAAGAAAATTTGAAGAACTTCTTGCACTCATGCAGAATGCAGGTGGGATTTAGCTCAGGAAGACGCAGGGAAGTACAACAGTGTGTTAATCTGCAAATCCCAGCTATAAACCTGTCTGAGTCTACAGTTTTCAACCCTACTCCTGAGCTATCAGCAGACAGCCTTGTTTCAAGAAAACACTGTCTGACGGCTGCCAGGTGTCAAAGTTGCTGTTCTTCAAATGATCAGCAAAGTATGTTCCACAGTTGCCAGCACTTCTGCAAGAAAGCCTTCAGCAGGCAGTGTGGTGATTTAATTTTGTAGGGTTGTTGATATTCCAGAAGCTCTCAGAAGCCCCAAGCGAGGCTGTGGCCCTGGTGCCCTATACTAACGGCACAGAAAGAGAGCTCCAGGCAAGTAGCTACTGCCCTTTGACACCAGGTCTAGGCAAACTGTAGCAGTGGTGGAGGGACACTCTGACAGCAAGGCAGAAACATGTGCAGTAAGTAGTCCAACTTCTCCATCTCTAGGATGACTCCAGAACTTCATTTACCATAACTAGATCTTACAGCTTTTGGATATGACTACTTGCATAGTCATTTTAAGGACGTGTTTTCCGTGTCAACAGTGTCATTCTTCTGAAACTACAAAAAGGAATGAGAATAATTATAAGGTGGAGGTTCCCCCCATTATTACGGATTTTAGCAAATATTTAGTATAAGTCATTATCATTGCTTCTCATAGTAACAACAGTGAGTTTCCCAATAGAAACGAAGAGCTGACATCTAGCAATGTTTTAAAGTACATGCCATATACAGTAATCCACAGGAACCACTTGACATGATCATAGATTTCTTCCTCCTCTTTCACTATTGCTACTGTGAGCTGAAATAATGGCAGTAGATTTTCCCCCATAATTGTTTCCTCCCCATCCTCCCTGTTCTCCCCATCTAAATTTAAGAACAGTTTAATATATACTTCAAGGGTAGGAAGCATGCTGACCTAGGAATAAGGAATACAGGAATAAGGCATAAGCTGTTAGGGGTTGGACAACACCTTATGGTCCAACCAGCCTAAACCATTCTGTGAATCTGGTAGGAACTCATTCGCTAAATCTAAGTGGGCCCCACAAAGTAAAAGGAACCCGCCTTACCTCATACATACCCAACAGGTGGGTTTTTAGCCCGGATGAAACCTTACCAAAGGTGACTGAACACTGGAACAGGTTGCGCCATAGAGGTTGTGGAGTCTCCATCCTTGGAGATAATGCAAAACCCTGGGCAACCAACTCTAGGTGGCTCTGCTTGAGCAGGGGGGGTTGGACCAGGTGACCTCCAGAGCTCCTTGCCAACCTCAACCACTCTGATTCTGTGTTCTGACAAGTAGGGTTACAAGGATCATGCGCTTCATATTTACTGTGAGGGTAGCGAGGCACTGGAACAGGTTGCCCAGGGAAGTCGTGGAGGCCCCATCCCTGGAAGTGTTCAAGGCCAGGTTGGATGAGGCTTTGAGCAATCTGGTCTAGTAGGAGGTGTCCTTGCCCATGGCAGGGGCGGTAGAACTAGATGATCTTTAAGGTCCCTTCCAACCTAAACCATCCTATGATTCTATGATATTGGGATCTACTCACTCATCTCCTCTCTGATACTGCTGCTGGAGCACAGTGTTTCAATAGATTTTTCTCTGTTTCGGAGACCTAGAATCATTGAGTCTGAATCCATGCTGGCCAAGTTCCCTGTTCTCCTAAGCACAAGAACCCAGAAGTCCTACTTTAACTCACATGTGAAGCTGCAGAGCACTTAAATAACTACATCTGCTTCTTGGAGGAAGGTACTGGAGCCTACGCACGCCTGAAATTATAAGGGTATGAGACTACTACACAGCTTTGACGCAGAGAGCTAACAAACTGAATCTGCAGAGAAGAATAAAAGCAATACCACCAAAGGAGGCAGGGAAACTCGTTTCAGCTGTCAAGCCCAAATGCTCACATAGCAGTGCTGGAGTGGCCGAGCTGGGATGAGCCCACCTGCAGAATTGCCAGGTGTTAGGCAGGACGCCCCAGGCAGCAGTGTGTCCTTCTCTACCCAGGCCCATGAACTCCCAAGGGCAAGGCCTGCCAGCTCATTTGAGCAAAGAAACTTATGCGTCAGCTGCCTGCTTGTGTGTTTTTTACAGCTGTACAGATAATTTTGTTTCAGCATTACATATCTTACCTGCTTCCTACATGTGTACACGTGAATGATTTTGATTTAGTTTCAACTGTTGACACTGCTGTTCAAGAGAAGAGTTAAGAACAAGTTAAACTCCCTGGCTGATGAATTGGTCACACTTTCCCACATGGAATGCTCAGACATCCGTAATGATAAATAGAGTCAAAGCCTCTACTGGCTCAGCTCATGTTTATTAGAACTATCTGCTAATGACCTAAAGGGAACAATCTTGAGAAACGTAGGGCATACTTTCCCCAGCTATTGGTTATTATAACATGCATCGCTGACACAGGCACATAATCTCTTGTAAGAGCACTGCAGGAAGACAGGAATTACGTTTTTTTAAGGATTTTACTTTTCACATTTGGTTTCCTTCCAGCTTGGAAGGAAACTGAGATACTTAAGTTTTCCACAAAAGAAAAATCATGCAGAAAAAAGGCCAGGTTTGCATCTCCTAAACTGTTTCATTTCAATTTTGACTCTTTAAGTTGCAAAAGTTTACAAACAAAGACTCATTTTAAACCAAAATGTTCCACTCAAATAGTGTTAAACTGTTTTGATTCTTGGAACAATTCCCATTTGTCTTCCATAACGAAATATGAAGACAAACACAATTTTGTTGAGTGTTTTAAAAGAACTGTATTTTCAAATGGAAAATTGCCAACATTTTCTTAATTGACTCTACACCCCTCTTATTCCCCTTTCTTTTCTTCCAAATATTAGTCCAAGGCATTCTAAAAGAAACTGGAAGAGTTACGAGTGGGTAGTTTGAGAAGAGCAGCTAGCTTCTGAAAAGTGAATCCTCTATCTAACATTTTTCTTAATATACTCTCTCTGAGCAGAAAAAGAGGACAAGCAGCTTAGGAGGTACCCTATCTTCTCCAAGGACAGTGTATTAGCAAGTCATTTGAAAGCCTTTAATATACACACTCCAGGAAGCAAAGAAAAGTTTATCCAAGAACTTACCCATTAAGTATTGCTAAATTCAGCCGATGTTGCACACCTGTATAGTGTTGATTACAACATCAGTAACTTGAGCAGAGCACTACTGGAAAAGTAGAAGTTTCCATTCTGATCCTGCAGGTTCTCATCTGTTTTCCAGCTAGTGGAAGCCACATCCTACACAAAATGGCCAACTGGCAAGCTTAAAGGAGGAACCCAGTCATTTGACAGTCTCCATATGTCCCACAACTTGCACAGGCCCAAACCGCTTTAGACACGCACCAAAACTGGCATGGCCCACAGAGCAAACATACAGCAGCACTACGGATGTGACCGGGTTCCGCTGATGTTCCTACAGCCTTGGCTGCGGTTTGAGTCACTGTGCCATTGACACTAACACCCCTTCTCATCAGGTTTGAGGGCACAGAAAATAAATGTTTGGTACACAGCTTTAAGATTTTTCTGTACATATTGATTTTAAAGCTGTGGGTGCAGTTTGGCCTTTAATGATAGTCAACACATACAGAACAGTTTTATTTAGGGAGTTACATTGGCAAGGATCCCAGTCACCGAACTGGTTTCTCTATAGAAAGAGAAGATGAGCAGAAGAAAGGAGAAGTTACCAGTAGACTTTTGGTTTTTACAGAATATTAATACCATCCTTAAGTCTATTGTGATGAAAAGTGTTATATAAAAGTATGTATGGTATAAGACCACTAGAGGGGAGTAAAGTAACTTAAAAGCAAATGTTTCCCCTACTTGGTTTTGCTGTACAAATTGCGTTTGCACATGTTAATTAACAGCTATAGTAAAACCAGAGTATTAAAGAATTGCATTTGCTTAACATTCTAAGCAAAGTTGATTAGATAATTACAGTATTTCTGTACCATTGTCCCCTCTCACTAGGCTGCAGGCTGACAGGGAACATTCGTCATCTGGATGAAGCCAGAACACCAGGGATGGCATTCAGCCAGAACATTTGGCAATAGACATGAATTTCTTTACTCGCATTCAGATTTACAAAGAAGCAACGCTACATGATGGAAACAGACTCATTTTATCAAGTGTGAAAAAGGCACCGGGCTTAGAAGCCAGCTTGGTAGGTAAGCATGTATCAGAGGCAGGAAACCAAGAACCTTGGTTCTCACATAGATCACTGCCCAAGTCTCTGCAACAGTGAAATATTTACCCAAGCAACAAGAACAGAGAGAGAAGCATGATTAATTTGGAAGTGTGAAGTACTCCGCATCAGAATGCTGGGTGAAATCTCACTACAGCTGCAAGTAATGTGCTCCTGTATCACTGCCAGGTTACCATCGTCTCCATTGTAACCCATCTCCACTGTGGGAGACAAGACTGTGCAGTGAATCTGCACAAAAGAGCAAGCGTTTAAAATAAATTTCAATGGGAAATCTTAGCGACTCCCACAGAACAAAGGGAAACATGAGAACAGAGTTCCAACAGCAGAAGAATGGCTTTGACAGCAAATTTTAAGGATGAATGACTGAAATATATATACGTGACTGTGTATCTCAATACTTCTGGAAGTATACCCAGCTTGAGATTTTATGGGAAAAGGGACACTCTACAGCAGTGAGCAGATCTCCAAACTTCAGTGGAAAGTACCAACTACAAAGTAAAACAAGAGGTAACAGTGTAACAACATATGAAATTCCAAAGGTCTTATGGAAAGCCTGGGAACGCAAGCAAGCCAGAGCTCTCCTTAATTGTGTATCCACAGGTTAGATTTAATCATAGCAGTCTTGAGAGGCTTTCACCGTCAGAGATAGAGTGTTTTGCAGAGATTGCAGTAATTCTGCAGAAGAACAGACAACCAGTTGAACCAGTCTGAAAACTATCAAACATGGTAGGACCAAGACTGTTTGGTTTAATTTTTTTTCAATTAACCATTTTCTGTCCGTTGGATTCTTTCCATATTTGCATGCAACAACAGACCTATACATCTTAAAAGCCGATTTATGCAAGAAAGATTGAAAGAAATGGTATTACTTAAGTGAAAGAAAACTGAGGAGGAAAGTAGTAGTTTTTAAGCATGACATAAAAGAAATCCCAATTCCATGTCCTTTCTACATCAGAGAAGCAGTAATGAGCTTAAACCGCAGCAAAAGGGTTCAGGTAAGACACAAAGGGAACGGGGAGGCAGCCTTCCAGCACTAAGAGTAATACTGGAAAAGATTTGTCTGGGCAGTTGTAGAGTCTTCGTTACTGGAGATCTTTCAGAACACATTGGACAAACATCTGTTAGGACCAACATCAGGATAGCTGATTCTGCCTTGCAGCAGGAAAAAAGATTGCATGACCTTTTTAGAAAGACAAAGGTGGAGAAGACCCATGATATTGTCTAAATTGTAATTTGTTAATAACATGAATTGGATAACACATGAAAAAATAGTATCTGTCACTCTGGAGAAGAAATTCATAAAGATTAATATATTTCCCACCAGCAAAGGCTGAACAAAAGGATGGGGGGGAGCCACACACACCTCTTAAAACAACAAGAAGCTCAAAGAATTAAGAAAAAAAAAAAAAGTCCATGCAAAGCCAAAAAGAGATAGAGTTCCAAGATTAAAACTGGGGAAAAAGAAAAAAAAAAAAAAAAAAGAAAAAAAGAGAGGCTTAGTGCAAAGCCAGAGAAAAGAAAACTGACCAATAGAAAGACAAAGGGAATTTTAAAAAAAAAAGGTACAAAGGGATAAACCAGACTAGAAGAGCGGACAAATGAAGGAACTGTAAAAGCACACTAAAGCCATCAAGTAGAAAGAAAAGGTAATTTAGTGGTTGAAATACTAGCCTAGGATTTAAAAGACCTGGTTTGAATTCCCTGTTGAGGCTTCCTAACTTTCTGAGCAAGCTATCTAATCTCTCATGGCCTCAGTTCCTACTCTTGTAACTATTCTTGTGCACAGCAACTTGCAGGTTTCAGATGTGCATATGTGTCTACCAAAAAAAAAGAATGTGGAAATTTAGATTGTTTATGCAAGACCTATTTTTTTTTTTTTATTAATAGCTACCGGTGTTGTTCATTCCAGCTGAAAGAGGCCACTGAAGAGGCAAGCTAAAACACTAGAATCTGAGACCAATAATTAATGTATTAATTACTCAAAACATGCAGGGGTTAGACAAATCCTGTGCATTCCTGTTCTGTACCTCACATATAAGCATCTTATGCACAATTAACTATATAAAAGATGTTTAAGATGTACATAAAATGTAAATTTTAATTACCATTTAAACATAGTATGAAAAAGTCATCTTGGAAATAGCTTCTATCGCATCGATATTTTAGTATGAAATAGACTGACGCATTTTTCCAAAGAGTCCGTTCTAAGCGGGAATGTTCTAAGCAGACATACTATACCTGCAAGATAAGTCAGCTAAAGAAAATATAAAGAACAAACATACAGCAGAGAAAAGAGTACAGCTGCATTCTGCTACTTTGGGGGCGGGGTGTGGTTACACAAAGTTTAAGCTAAATAGTGCCGAACTGCAACACCACTAGAACAAAATTAGATCTGGTTCCTATAGCGTAAATGCAGTATAAAAACAAGGAACCATCTGAATCAAAAAGACATAACAGCAGGTAACGAATCCTTGACTCAAACAGGTAAGTTCTTTCAGCAGTATAACTTAGTGGGTGAAAATACATGACAAACTTATTTTAAGATACTCATTTAGTGGCTCTGTTACAATCTTGGCTCGACAATACAAGTCCAACCACACGTATTGCAACACTGCATCCCCCTTTCGACTGGTGTCAGCTGTCCAGTTTCAGGAGCTGCCACCCCCTATGCTAGCCGGTTATTGCTTCATTCTTTCCTACTGACATTCGAAGGAGGGCTAAGGAATGCTCTTGACTAGGAGTTGTTGATTCCTGGGCTAAATATCTCCTTGTTCCTCAAGCTTTACTCACCAGGGAATGATTGCTGCTGTTTGGGGGTGGATCTACCCTCCAGGCCTCTGCAGTTGATTGTCACTGAGGAAAACTTAAAATCCCCTTGGGAGCTCTCTGGAGCTGTTGGTGACACGAGACACGATAAACATGAGGTGAGCGAGGATTTCACTGCATCTCTACCTACACCAGCCTTCTCACATGCACTGCAATTTTGGCCACTGAAGTTGCCCGGTACTGTGATGTGGTATGATACAACTGAAACAGCAACAAAATCCAGCTGGGCACCTAAAGTCCACATTTAAATAGTCTCCCTTTTACTAGATGGGATTGGAAAGATTCCCCCCCCCTCCCCTTTTGTCCAGAAAAGAGAGGAAGGACACCCACAAGAGAACCTTTTCTCAGATCTGTTATGGACTCTGCTGAAGAAAGCCCCCCTGGTTTCCTCACCGTAGCTGGGATCTGCTGCACCCCCGGCTTTCTCCAGAGCAGTCAGTAATACGCAGGGATCCCTTCTCTTCAGTGTGGGACCCCAGCTTCTAAACTAAATACGTAAAAATCATCAGCTGCTCAAAGGTTTAGCAGGACTAGAATTATTAAGTACTTCATTCTGCACTGAAACCACTGAGCTTTTAAACACAGGAAATTTTGTTAAAGCTACAGAGAAATGACAGTAAGAGTTACACATAAAAACATTGAACAAGGCAACAGAAATAAAATTAAATGTACTGTAAAAAGTTTCTTTTTAGGAAAATTTTAAAAGCAGTTTGCACATTGGCATTTTGGGGAGCAACCACAGAGAAGCTCTCAAACCCACCTCGGGTGAAGGATTACTTGGAAATGCAGGTTTGGTCCACAGCAATGAGAGGACAGGCCCTGGGCTGCTCTGTCTGAACCATCAGGGATGTCCGACAGGACAGCTCTGTGTTTACTTTTACAGATGCAGGATTTCTTCATCCGGGGAAGGTTTCTGGATGGGCCCAAGGAATGAATTAATCTGATGTATTGGTTTAAACACTTGTACAAGTACCTCTTATGCAGGAATAAACATGCTTTTTTTTTTTTTTCCTTGTGCAATTTGGGAAAATGTTTAAGCTAACCAAAAAAAGCGACTCATCAATGAAAAAAAAAAAAAAGCCTCCACATGGGGCTTAGAGGACAACTAGTAAAAACTTTCCCCTGCAGACAAGGCCACAGCTATTTCCTCAGCTAAGAGCTCGGAATTTGGCCCTTGAACTTAACCACTGCCCATGTTTGTTTAGGCACAAGCGGTCTCTCGTGGCCTCAGTTTGCTCCCACTGATGATGACAAACCCCACCTTCACTAAAGAGGAAGTGGGGTTGGATTTATGGACAACATTAGAGGCCACCAAGAAATTCAGAAGTCTCTCATTAGATCGCCCGAGAGTGTCGAGTCACAAACCAGTCCTGCGTACCAAGAGCTGTAATGCATTCTGCCTTGCCAGTTGGCCTGAAATATAAACAGGCAGGACGGTTTTGTAAAGGAAGTTAAACACATTTTTCTTCAGAAGATTTCTGTTGGATCTTGTACTATTTTCCTCTTAAAACTGAAAAGATTCTCAGACTAGACTGTGCTGTTCGACTCTGAAAGATCAAATGAACATCCTTACAGCAGTTAAATGTTATTGCATATGAAAGGCATATACATCATCTTTGAGAGAATATTCAGTCTTTCTTCTCTAATATCACAGAATAACAGCAAGCAAACCCTTTTTGTTTACATCTTCTGTATTACTGTTGATGTGAATTGCTGGCCCATAACCATACTATTAATTCCATCAGTATGATTTAATCACACCCTGTGTAAGCAAACAGCAAACTGCCTCTTTCCCTCACCAGATCACTAGAAATGAAATGCCATCCCAAGAAAAGCAAAACATCTAGATTTCGTAATTGCTTCAAAACGTGAGCAGGTCTTTAAACCAGAAGCTTTCTAAGCACCAGCAGGAACATTACTACATCTTCAATTTACATTTATAACCTACGTTATTTAAGGAACACCTGCAAAACATGGTTATTCTAATTTATACCTTTCTTCTGCCCAGCACAAACTATTTTTTGCTGTATCAAAGGGAAGAATACTTGAAATTTGGTTTGTTATAGTAATTTAATGAAAAAATGCAAGTATTTTTGCTTCTGTTATGGGGATGCACAGAGAGGCTTAAATGGAATCCTTCAAAATGGAAAAGTCAATTAAAATACTTACTTCAAACAAATCCTAAAACATCTCTCATTGAGCTCTGAAGGAACTTTCATAACCATTTAAAAAGATTACCACATGTTACAGTAGCTTTGTTTTAGACAAACATTGCACTGCAAGCTAAACAATATAAAAATAGATTATATTTAATAAATTTGTATATAGTACACTATAAACAATTATGAAAGTGTTATTACAAAGGTAAACAAAAGTCTGCATTAATATTTCAAGTGACTTTATAGAACTTCTTCATGTAACACTCCAATTGTGTAACATTGATAATGAAATGGACACAGAAGCATAGGTCTGTCCCAATCCTCACACTTTTATTTAAATATCAAGTCATTTCTTTCCTTCAAACACGGAATCACTAGTATTGGTTCAAGTTAAAAAGTGGGCTATCAAAACCACTCTCTTGCTGAAGAGACTGGGGATCCCACACCATTTTTTTCCCCAAGCATTTGTTGCACATTTTCCTACATTTGAATCTGGCTATACACCGAGTTGTGTGACAGCAGAATTTGATTTGTCAGAGTC
Organism: Burhinus bistriatus; assembly: GCA_013397275.1. NCBI lineage: Eukaryota > Metazoa > Chordata > Aves > Charadriiformes > Burhinidae > Burhinus > Burhinus bistriatus. Next base: position 366,408 of record VYXH01009100.1, on the reverse strand, counting down.
GAGGAATGAAGTATGCTCGGGGTTTGTTATCAGGTGGCCTCTACTGTGAACTTTAGTGCTGCTTTTTGTGCTGAGAATTTTGCCATTGCCATTAGTAAGGTCTCTCCAAGAAGTAACATTTTCATCTGCAGGGGAAAGTGACCTGATGCGAGGAACCTCTTCACAGTATGCAGTCTGTGCTTGGACATTAGTACTGGCTTTTTGTTCAGGATACGAGAGGCACATCGCTACAATCCAGATGCAGGCTTCCATTCACAGAACTCCATTCACTGCAGCTTCCTTCATCCCTTTCTGGAGTTTCTTGACAATCAAATTCCCGAGTTCTCTTAGATCTTGTTTTCCATTTTCCACGTGACTGGATACATTTATCCCCTTTCAAGGCCGTTCTTTCATTCTTGCTCTTAAGTATTTCATGAGTTGGCCCAGAGGTGGTACGGCCATTTGTAGAGCTGGGTGCATGCATATTTTCTAATGTAACTTGAAAGGCAGGTGGAGGAGCATTCTGATGTGCTATATTAGTAGCAGCACACAAGAGTCCTTTGTCTACACTTATGATGGAGCCATATCTTTCTCTTGTTCCATCTTCATTTGGATAAAACCCTGGCAGAGCATCTCTTGAAGCACCATCCAGATTTTTAGAATTATTCCCGTTCTGAGTATTTGAAGCCACTGCTTCATGAAGCATATGTCGAGTTTCAGTCTGCACTGCATCAAACTGATGTCTCAAGTCACGCGGTACACATTTCTGAACAACTTTATCATTGGCTTTTTCAGTAATGCTTTCGCCACATGATTTGTCTTCCATATGATTTGACCTAGTCTGAAGCATACGATCTCTTTTTGAGTACTCAACTCTAGGTGGTGGATCAGAATTCAATAGCAGAGCTGGGAGAGGAAGGAAGGAAGGAAGGAAGGAGATAGATTAATTGAAGGAAATGTTAATGCTGGAAGAAAAACTAGGTTCTCTTGTTTGTTTTTTAAATAAAGAATTGCAGGCATTGTCAAAATACGCAGCTTATATTTACACTTCCATTAGCAAGCTTATAAATAAATAGCGCTTCACTTTCCCTCTGCATTTTCATTACTACATGCATTAAATTAATGTGATGAAGAAGAAAACAACTATGGAATCCAACATACCTGAGTGGGTAGATTTGCTTTGGGGAATGTGTCGAAGAGGCGTTTCAAGTCCTTTAGCCATTGTAGCAAGCTTACTGGCAGCATTCATTATTTTCTTTTCAGCTCTGCCAAGAATTGCAGAATGTGAAAAAAAATAAATTAAAGTTTAAGGTTAATTCCTTTTCAACTCTGCATTTTACTTCAAGGTAATGTTAGCAAGAGTCAAAGAATACTGAAGAGACAGTATGCCAACACTGCTCAGCATGCCAATCTGAGCAGACTGGCAGGACTTTAGGTCAGACACCATTTGCTCCAAGGTGGGCAAACACCAGACAAACATCTACACACCTCTTCCAAAAGCAACAGTAATTTCCAAACATACTTGAACTTACCCTTCATGTTTCCCATTATCGGTAAGAAGTTGTTGAAGACATGTCAAATAGTATTTGCGCATTTTCCGTGCCGTCTCTTGGCGCTCTCTTAAAACCTCGGCTTTAATCATTTCAGCAGCTCGCTCCTTACTTTCACGGATATAACAAAGCATATCACCTACAAACACACTTCATTAGTACCAGTTTTCCCCCAGAGGGTGGGGGAGGAAAATACCACCACAAATTGGGATTATCTAGCAGACCTGGAACAAGTCAGCAAGGCCCTGGAGTTACCTGCCAATATTCCACCCAAATCCTCGTGCCAAGTGTTGCCTACTGGATAAATGCCACTGAAGACCATAGCAGGTCAATATGAAGCATCACGCAGGAATTCAGTTGTCCAATTCTGCATCTTCAGCAGCAATAGAAAACACTAGGCACTGGGATCTGGAAGGAATGTTGGCTGGTAAAATGTGGGTCTAGGAATTCTTCAATGACAGTGCAGCTGGCATTTGGGAACCTGCTGCACTCAAGTACGTACAGCACTCAGGTAAGACTTAACCCTCTTTCCTCAGCCATGAGATTGCTGATTAAGCCAGAAGGCAGGGTACAGCAGAAGAGAAAAGCAGATTCTCCCTCAGGACAAGCTGCATTGTAGGTAGATTGTTTGCTGGAGAAACAAGATCAGTTCTCAAAGTACACTTTACCACTTTAAAAGACATAATACAGTACAACAAGGCAAGGATGGCATAATAAGGCTTCACCCATCACAATTAATCTTGTCCAAGATTATGGTGACAATTCCATTTCTCACATTCACCCTAGTAAGAAGGAAAAAATGTACTTCTCACGCAATTTGGCTGTCAGGTTCCTGGGCAAGTTGGCTGAAGGAGGAAGAAGTGACAAAGTAAATTATTTTGCTCTCCTAACTTTTTAGCTAAGACTTTAGTACTTACACTTAATCTTGCTCACAGCTTTAATGTACTGAGCACGCATTTCTTCCAGCCCTTTCACAGAGTCACAGGATGTACAAGGTTTTGAGACGCCTCCCTTTGACAGTGACCTAAAATGCACATAAGTCACACCGCACAAGAAAAGCAGCTTACACCTTACAAAAATAATCAGCTTGTTTAGATTTTTTTT
>VYXH01009100.1:338008-363107 GCA_013397275.1 Burhinus bistriatus | reverse complement strand
TTTTTTTTTTTGTTTTTTTTTTTATAATGAAAAGCCAGTATTACAGAGCAAGGCTGGACTTCAATGCTGAACTCTACACAATACTACCAGGCAGCTCATAAATATTATAATGAGCCACCGCAGAGAATGAGAACAGCAGAGCTGAAAAAGCCCAAAGCATAGGGGTCTTCAAGCTGATACTGAAGACTGTTGATCATGGCATACAGACAGTTCACCTGTGGGTCATCTCCTGAAAGTTAAAGAACCTTAAAACCTATTTATTAGCTATCTAATCTTATCCAAGCAAATTATTATTTTAAAAAAGGGTACAGGTATTTACCACAACTTGAAGAACTGATGGATAAACTTTGATAGACCCATAAAAATCAACAGTTGATTACTAGCTTTCCTATTTTAGGAAAGTAAACTGACATAAATTGAACACCTACACTGAATGCTGGAGATACTTCCACTGCACCCAGCCACAGCAGTTCTCACATGAACCATGGCCTAAGGAAAACAAAGGCTGTCACTACGCAACAGAGGGCATGTCTTACTAAAGACAAGACTTCCTTCTGGAAGAATCAAGGCTTTCATGGGTAGAATATGAGGACCTGAGCCCTGGGAAAGGCACAGACAAGTTTGGCTTTCTTCTTTCTCTGAGATGATGCACAGAAAAGCAAAAAGCAAGCAGCCATCCCGGAATACAGAAAGAAGCAATTCATGGCCTTCCGAGATCCTGATTTGTGGTCTGAATATAATTTAGAGCAGTTGAGAGTTGTATCCGTGATGACCCTGGTGACAGCAGTAGCCTCTGTTTTCGTTAACAGACCTCCTATTATTCAATCTTTCCTTCAGCCCCTAAGAAAGTTTACACACTATATAGTTGACAAAAGAGCACAGAAATAATATTATGCAAATCTGTGCAACTTACCCACCTGCCCTTGCTCAAACATCTGCAAGCTGGCAAAAACCTTTCTCTTACAAACATACAGCATTTTACTCCTCCTCACTGACCATGAAATTTATTAGAGCAGGCAACTGAGACTTTTCAATAAAAGAAAAGAAAAAATGCAAAAAACCCTACCTCACACAACACACACAAACCACAGCCTTTGGCAAGCAAGACTATTTAGTCGCTTGGTACAACCTAATACCTCACATCTGTTCTCTCCAAGCTGACCATTTGCCAAACCTGCTTACAGTGGCCACAGTGACCTTTCACTGAGGCATGCTCAAACAATTCTACAGAGTTACCAATGCTCAGGGTGCAGTCTGAGACCTCTCCTGAACCAGTAACTTCAGCAAGTCCAATTCCTGCCATGCTCTAAGGAGAGCCAAAAAAAATAGTCCTGAACACTACTGTGTACAGCTTCAACTGATTAAAACACTGCAGGCAGAATGATCCTTTTATTCAATCACCAACACGTTTTCCTTCAGAGAAAACATAATTCTCTTTGTTCTGCTCCCTAAAACAAATGCCTCTACTGACTTCAATACAGCTGACTGAGGGGACAGAGTTCCTCAGATACCAACTGAATGGGAAATGTGCTCCATATGGTACATTATGCTCAAGGAGGAAAGAAAAAGTTCTTGAGCATAGGAACGAAGTAGAGCAGGCATTCCTCCTATGAACTGTCTCAGAAATAAAACTAGACTAAAGGAATTCTTGTTGCTCTCAGAAGAATCAATAAGACCTCCTCTGAGTGAACAGCCCACATGCAGGGCCCATAAAGGGAGATCCAACAGGAGTAGTTATACGTATGGCAAAGGGGTTTGATATGCCAAAGACTTTTGATGCTCAATTGCCTAGATTTTACTATGGCCAGAGACTTCTAACAAGTTAAATAAAGCAATAAAGGATGAAGTCTATTATCCTGAAAGGATGACAGATGTACATGATGCAACAGTATCTACAATAAATGCAGGCACCTATATCAAGTCAGATAGATTGTACTGCAATTGACTAAACTGATGGCCAAGTCTCAGGGAGTTTTTACCATCAGGCACTATCAGTCTGTTCACAGAAGTTGATATAGATATTGAGAATGCCAAAAGTAAGATGTTGGACAGCAAAAAGAAGGCAATTACAACAAAACAACACTACCCCACAGCCAGTGGGGTGTACATTAAAGAACAGTGCTGGATAACACCACTAAGGAATCAGAAGCACTCTCCTACAACACAGGAATCTCAAACAAGTTACTTTGCACCATCTTTTTCCATCACAAATAGCTTCAGAAAAACCTTATTTCCATACTACAGGCAGAAGCCTTCTTTTCACTGACTCTTCCAAAAACAGTGGATATTTCATATCCATCATTGGTAGAGACAGTTGTCACATAGCAAAGAAAGATTTAAGAACTAGAGATCTTTTCTCAGTCATCTGTCCTGTATTTCTCATTTCAAAGTCACAAAGGAAAAAGAACATCTTGATTTAAAAGGCAAAGACACTAAATAAAACCTACTTTAAGGCTTACAAAAAAAAAAGAAACAAAATAAACAGAACTACAGCCTTCAAGCTATTGCTAACTGCAGGAAGGTACAAGAAAACTGTGGTGAATGGCTTACTACTACTGGTGCCAAGAGGAACCAAGCAACATTTGGGGCTGCTCTGCTCTTTATACTCCCACTATGGGGGGATGAGCATGTGCATAGTAGCAGTACAGCCCCAAAGAAGACAGCTAAAGACCTCCCTGACTCATACGCATTTATAAGCATACGTGTGCATGTGCACACGCATGCATTATCTGTATAACCTTCATGGGCAACAGGATCCACATGTACACATATTCAAAGACCATCTGCCACGTGTTCAGTTTTCCTCTATTCTTTTCCTGATACACATGAAAAGAGTACTAAAGTGATAAGTAATGTTTAAAGCCAAGAGGCTGGGGGGGTTTCTTGGGGGAGCAGGTCAGTTTGTGGGTTTTTATTGTGGGAGGTTTGTTTTCTTAAGTACGTACGCACACACATTCCATCCACCAAAAACTGATGCAACAGATGAAAGAGCTTCATGCAGCCAGCAAGGCAGAGCCATTCGAAGTTGTCTTTACGTGACTTAACAATCCTAACCTTGGATTTGCTCTGACTTAGCTTCATGTTCCTTCACAGCAAGCTGAAGATGTTTGTGGGCTATCTCCAGCTCTTTTTTCAAGTCCTGGCACACAGTCTCTCTTTTTTCAAGCTCCTGGCAGCAGTGCTCACAGCAAAGAGCTTCCTCAGACCCAAAGTTCCTTTTTGTACATTTCTGACCTGCAACAGTAATTACTAGAAGTTATACATCAACCATGGGACCAAAAAACCAGAATCAAGCCCAACCTTACTATTTCCAGTGGTCTACTTAGCCTTTCTCTTGCTGGAAGCATGTAACACATTAGTCTAATTAAAATAATCACAAGAGGCTGGAACCCTGTTACAAAAGCTGCAGCAGCATCTATCAAGTCGTTGAGCCTTCACAGCCTCAATGCACTCACATCAGTGATGATTTGAGACTTCAGTCAGCAATACAAGGCTTGTAGGTCGATATTTTTTTTTTTTTTTTTAAAAAAAAGAAAAAACCAAACCACAAAATACCAAGAGCCAAGCAGGGGCTTTTGAAGTCAGCTGAAGGAGATTCTCCCAGCTGGGAAGCCTCACATGCGGCTGAGTCTAGTTAAGTTAAGAAATTCACAAAGACTGGGCTACTTCCAGGAGAGCAACGGCTGCTCCCTATGGCCGGGACAGGGAGCTCTAGAGACAGAAGGGCTGCACTGCTTGTATTGTTTTGTGTTTTATAGATGGTTTGTTATTTTGGTGTTGAAGGAATTCAAGCCACACTATAGGCATAAAGCCAACGACTCTCTTGGGTTTTCTTGCTTTATGTTTTTCAGTTGCATAAGAACTCAAACTAAACAGAAAGCCCCAGAGAGACTTCTGTACCTCCCATGAAGTTTTTTCCCCAGCTACACTGTCTCTAGCTTTGCCACAGTATGTGTGACAGCTTTGGTAAGAGCTACAGTGCTAAAGTACGTACAGGGGGCAGGAGGGAAGGAAGGAAGTAAGGAAAAAAAAATAAAAGAAAAAAGAGAGAAACAACACCCAGGGAGTCACATTTTTTCAACTACGTTCTTCATCAAAAGAATCACAAAAAAAATACCATGCCAGGTGCCATTCCTGACACAACAGTATGTTTTACACGAATGCAGAATTCCTTGTCTTATCTAATTTCAAGAGCAAGTAGTATAATTTGATTTAGTATTACACATTTACAAGACATAGTTTAGACCATATCCTGCTCATCATGATCAACACAGGCTTACTTATGAGCTGTTAAACACTAAAGGTATTAAGTGTTCATGTCCACAACCTCCAAAGAGTATTTACACCTGCAGCAGATACAGCAGCTATTTCTTTAGTCCTGAAGAATGGCTTTAAAAAGCAGAAAGCTACTAGCATTTAACAAAGTAAACCTCAAAGCCTAGCATTAAAATCAGCAAGCTGAAGACCAGTACCATTTGTTACATGGTTTGTGACTTTAACATAGTACAAGATAATGCAACATTAAACAACCTTACAGTCAGGACTGGATCTTCCTCTGTCACCCACATATTCACTAATTAACTCTGCATTAGAGTCATCAGTAAGACATTGACTATTAAAGACTGCTACTAACAAGCTTAATTTGATGATACACAATTTGCCAGATTGAAAACAAACACAATACCTTTGTCTGTTCCAGTTTCCTGCAAGGGTGACCGTCTTCTTAGCCTCCTTTGTGCTTCTGCCTGGTGTCCAACATTGTACGCAGGAGGTCTTGCTATGTCCCCGGTTTCTCCTTCACCATGTTGCAGGCACGAATATGCTTCCTTACTCAGGTTACCCAGTAGCTCTTCATATTTCTGCAATTGAAAAACACTTTCTAAAAACCCAACACACAGCAAAAAAAGTGTTCCACGCTGTCTTAAAGTAGATAAGTAGTACGTTATGCATAAAAACAAGCAACCCTGGCCACCACGTAGCTTTAGTAATTGTAACACAGGTGCCTTAAACCTGCAATAGAACTGTAGATTGCCGCTCAAATCAGGAGGAAAATGTGTATCCTAGCATATAGAAGTTTTACTTAACATAATTCACTGCAACAGGAGTACCTGGCTATCCTGAGTTTTATTTTGGAAATGTTAGTAGCCCTTAACACTGCAGAACTATACAGTGTCTTTGAATAGTTGAAGTCAACTTGCTTTTCTGCTGGATGTGCCTTTTAAAAAAAGGGGTTGGACCTCATTTAGGGTTTCTGCACAAAGATGGGTAGTAGAGGGACAGGAAAATCATCTAGAAAAACATAATTTATTTGTTTATTGTTATTATGGTAGCATAAGAGAAGACATTACTAAGAAATTGCAAAGCTTCACCAACATTTTGAAGTTCAAGGACATATTAAAAACAGTTTACCAAGAGACATTCATATCTAGAGACATTCATATCTATCACAGAAGATGCATCAGGCATAGGAAAAAAACTCTTTGCCATCATGAAAATAACTCATGACAAGAAAACTTTAAAGGACCACTTCCTGAACAGAAACACATTACCACTAAAAAACTGGGTAAAATTGTCATGAGAAATCACTTTATACTCATTTCCCCCAGTTGCCGCCTTTTCTTGAAAAAACATGACAGTGTCTTTCTCTGTCCTATTCTTGGATAATTCCCCAGCTGCTAAATGCTCAGTGGCAATGGCATTTCCAGTGGGATGCTCCCCATAATCAAAAACTTACTACAAGCATAAGTATTGCAAAAATAGGAATCTGCCAAAACAACACAAACAGAAGCTTTGGGACAGAATTCTCCTTAGGCCCAAACTCCTCTAGAAGAGGGTAGGATGTCTCTCCTCATTTGGGCAGGCACATTGAAAAGGATTTCCTAGAGCCACAATAAATTTAAGCAAGACTATTATTCCCGAGAAAGATCAGTTTGTCAGTTATTCAGTTCTACTACAGATAATTTGCAAAAAGGATTTACTGTTTTCATCTTTATTTTTATCAGAAGGGGGAAAAAAAAAAAAAAAAAACAACATGATCCACGATCACTATCCAGTCACCATTACAAAATGCTACATTTCTAAAAAAAAAAAAAAAAGCAGCAGCAANCTCAAAAAAAAAAAAAAAAAAGCAGCAATGAAAAAGTCCGAGATGGGCCTGAATGATAGAATCCACCTAAGAGGTCACAAGAAGCCTTCAACAGGCTCCCAAACTTAAGATGGTGGATTCATCTCCTTCATTATGAATTTTGGCATTAAAGAGTGACACTCCTAACCTGGCTTTCTCTTCTTTAAAGACTGAAGGTGTCAAAGCTACGCCCATCCTTTCCTTTTTCACTTGCTAATGGTAGATTTAGCCCTCTTAAAGGACTGTTATTATCAATGAACTGAAATGTTGTATTCTCCGATTCTCAGGATTACATGGATATTTTCTATAGGGAGAAAACAGGTATGAGTCTGACTTCTCAAAGCCCTTTTCTGGTTAGCAGTTATAATTTATAGAAATATCACCTCTTTCCATTCTCGCTCTTTCTTTTCCAGAATTGTGTAAACTGTGGTTCTGTAGGCCTTTTGTAAGCAAGCCTTCAGTTTGTCTTTGCATTGATGGCTTAATTGAACATGAGCATCAAAACACTTCTCCTTCCAAGAATGCTTACTATGTGTGCACTTGACTAGTTCTTCATGGATTTCACTCAACAAGTACTCAAGGTCAACCAGCGTCTTCTCCTCATACCGATTAATTTCATCCTGCAGTCTTTTTGTTTCCTTAGCCTCCCATTCTCGCTGCTTTTGGTCTAGTAATATCTTAATTTCTGCCTCTTTCTGAATGGAGAGATCATTCTTCTGCTTTGCAAGATCCTCCTTTGCTGTTACAAGTACCTCTTTAATTCTGTTTCTATGATCATCTAAGAATGATCGGTAGTCTCTCTCATTTTGCTCTTGTATCTGCAGGATTTCTTCTTGCTTTTCTTTGTTCCACTGAGCACGGGCTTTTGCTAGTTCTGCTTTGATAGCTGCAGGGATTTCTTCGTTCTTTAGCTCCAATTCCTTCTTGAGGGAAATTACCTTTTCTTCAAGTTCCTTCATTCTTGGTCCAGGTTTATCTGTATTCTCATATTCTTTCTTCCATTTCTCTTCGGCAGCTGCGAGAACTAGGGCTAACTGGTGAATATATAACACAGTCATTATAAATATATACATACATTTATATATACATAAAATATAACCCTGGGTCATTATCAATCTATTGGAGAGGATTTTCAAATTATTTAATAAAAATATAATCCTATATATGCAAAAAATGGATCAGAACCAGAGTACACTAGAAACATTTTTCCTTAACAATTCCCCACCTACGTCTGCATTCATTCCTCAGTAATATGTGGGATTTGGGAGACTGAACTGTTTATCAATACACATATACAAGTATTTTAGGCTGCCTGCTTTGCTGCAGTCTCTTTGTGTTCTTTTTCCCATTTTTCTTTTTCTGTCTTTAGATTTACTTTGTACTCTTTGAGGTCTGTTAATTCTTGCAGCCACCTGGCACGAGCTTGGGTTAAAGCTGCATCTACCTATAAGCAGATTAAAAAACCTCCTTCAGTCACCACCACCAAATACATTTTTATTGTTACTTTCATGTAGCAGTGAAAGAATAGACTTAAATTTGGATTGCCTGTGTTTACAGAACTTAAAAGAATCAGACCAGCAGCATCTGATGCATTTCATGATGCAAAAGTGATACCAAAATGATGAATGTTATATTTATTTTTCTTAACAAAATAGTATAAACTCTAAGTTGGTTTTGCTCAGTTCCGTTCAAAACTCCTGCAAAACTTCTCCGACTGTGTGAAAAACTAAGAGCTAGAAAAAACAAGGTACATGCTACAGCTTCTTCAGAACTTTTTTAAAAAAAAAAAAGTATCTCTAATATTGCAAGTATCAACCACTGAGCTTAAGAGAAAGTGAATGGAAGAGAACACTTTTTTTTTTTTTTTTTTTTTAGGGTGACTCAGTTGCACATAGCAGTTTCACAGACTCCAGGAGGACAGAATAATTATTTGTTACCTGGCTGGCAAGATTTTTACAGTATTTATTTTCCAGTTCTACTTCAAATTCTTTTAAGGCCTCTTCAGAGGCCATATTTTCTTTCAGAGCCTTGTGGATCTGCAGCCTCGGGTCTTCAACAATCCCTTCTAACTCTTTAGTTGAAGCTTCATCCACAACTGTTACTCGCTCAGTTTGGCTGCTGCAGTCATTACATTCAACTATAGTTCTTCTCACTTCTTGCAGCCTACTTTGCCATTCTCTTTCTATTTTTGCAAAGAGTTGTTCTTTATTCTAAGGAAAAAAATATTTAAGAAAATCTCCGCAGTGTCCAAATAACTAGAATTTCACTGGTATTTAACAAACAAAATTCCGTTACACTGATAATCTTCCCTAATAGGAAAAGAGCAAAACCATGTTCAGAGAGCAGAGAGGTTGGTAAAGAACGAGTTTCTTTCTTCTATGGGACAGGATAAAGGGCTTTTATATGATAACTGAATGAAACAATAGAAATTGTAACCACTCATCCAGGGATCAGGGTGGAAAAAATCCCAGCATATTACCAGCTGTGACATTCAGGACATTCTGCATGTTACTTTACAAGGTTTAGGGGTCTTTTTTTCCCCAAATCTTAAGCATGTGCAATACCTACTGGCTTCTTCAGAGGCTCCTAAAATGACAGATTCTTAAAAGCCACTTCAAATGGCAGAATAACAATGCATAGGTCTATCTACATACAAATTCTCCTTCTGAAAATAAACAAACCACCACCACCAAAAAAATTTGGAAACCCCCTGGTTTAAGTTCCACACCTCCTTTTCTTCCTTCTCCCAGCGAACTTTGGCTAACGCAACTTCCTCTTCAACCTGCTGTTCTTTTTCTTCCAGCCACTGCCTCTTTGCTGCTATCATAGAACTGCTGTGTTTCTCTTCAAGTTCAGTCCTCAGAAGGTTAAGAGAGTCTTCTTTTTCTTCTAGTAGTTGTTTCTTGAGCTAGGAAAAAAAAAAATTTAAAAAAAATTTAAAAAATTAAAATTAAAGTACTCTCCAAGGCATAGCAAATTGTTCTGGTATAAAGTGATGAGCATGCATGAGACACACGATTAACTGTCTAGAGCCTGTGCACTAATCTTACTGATGACACCTGGACAAGAGACTCAGCTCTCAAAAGGAGGAGTTTTAAGGTGTGATATCAGAGGTTATTATAGGCTATAGCTCTAACAAGTTTTCTTAACAAGAATCTTTATTCCCAGCATACCTTGAGCTGCACCTCTTTACTGTACTTGCTTAGCAAGACAGTTGACCTACTTTAGTCACTTCACACTGATACCTTATGAAAAGCAAAGTTTTAAATCAATATAGCAGTCTGAATTCATTATTACTTAAAAAACCACAGTATTTTCAGATCAGTTTTATGTAGGGAGAAGAAAACTTGTATTGTCATTCAGTTTTTTGTAAGATGTCTTACGAATGTAAAACCTCTCACTGCTGATTGAGCCGTCCTCAAGAGTCAAAACTATGAAAGTTGACTATGTGAAAACAAATAGCTATTGGAAAGGGTTACTTCTACAATATTTTAAATCCCAGGAGACAACAGGAGGTTAATTTAACAACCAATAGGTCACATGCATTAACTTTCTGATATAGCTGCATCTCTTCCAAGTATCCAAGTAGAAAGCCCTTTCTAAGTAGAAAGCCAACTGCATCCTGGGCTGCATCAAAAGACGCGGGGCCAGCAGGTTGAGGGAGGTGATTCTCCCCCTCTAATCCATTCTGGTGAGACCCCACCTGCAGTGCTGCGTCCAGCTCTGGAGCCTCCAACGTAAGAAGGACATGGACCTGTTGGAGCGGGTCCAGAGGAGGCCACGAAAACAATCAGGGAGCTGGAGCACCTCTGCTATGAGGACAGGCTGAGAGAGTTGGGGTTGTTCACCCTGGAGAAGAAAAGGCTCCGGGGAGACCTTATAGCAGCCTTCCAGTATCTGAAAGGGGCCTACAAGAAAGCCAGGGAGGGACTTTTTACAAGGGCCTGTAGTGATAGGACAAGGGGTAATGGCTTCAAACTGGAAGAGGGCAGATTTAGATTAGATATCAGGAAGAAGTTTTTCACTAGGAGGGTGGTGAGGCACTGGAACAGGTTGCCCAGGAAAGCTAGGATGCCCCATCCCTGGAAGCGTTCAAGACCAGGCTGGATGGGGCTTTGAGCAACCTGGTCTAGTCAGAGGTGTCCCTGCCTAGATGATCTTTAAGGTCCCTTCCAACCTAAGCAATTCTATGATTTTTATCTTCCTCAAACAATTATAAAGTTAAATACACTTATGGATATTACATCTTAAAAATAGTTCTGAAATGATATGGTATACAAGTATTTCCATTAGTACCTTCTCTTCCTTTAGCTGCTGCTCTTGCTCAAATTTCTGCCTTAAAGTAGTTTCCACGGTGTCCTTCTCCCCACAGAGTCTGATGTAACATTCTTTCACTGCAGTCATCTCTCTATTCAGCTCCTCTATGTTAGCCCTTCACAGGACAGATTATTTATTATCAATTAGTCTTTACACACACAGGAAACACGTCTGCTTTAAAAAAAGCATAACTAGTACTGAAGGCTAAATTCAAAAGTTTCAGTAAAAGTGGAAAAAATGGTAAGTCTTACTTTAAACGCGAGATTGTGTCTTCGTAAGTTTGAATAAGCTGCTGTTTTTCTGCAGCATACCTCTCCATCAAGTCTTTCTCAAAGTGTGCTTTTGTATCCTCATGATGTTGCTGATAAGTTCTTTCACACCTACAATTTTAAGAAAGGAAAAAAACTACCTAGGTTTCCCCCCCCCCCTTTTAAAATGAGGTTCAATTTGTCCTCAAGTAAGAAACTAGCTTTCTAATACTGACCTCCCCTTGTACCAGATAGCTGGTACAAGATTATACATGCAGGCTAAAAGTTCACAAGTGGAACTAAATGGAGTTAACAGACTTACCTGTCAATGGCTTCTTGTTTATCCTGATCAAAATCCTGAACCATCTTTCTCATCTGACAACACAGATCTTGATTTAAGCTTTTCAGTTTTTCCTCATTTTCTTTCAGTTCTTCAATAGTCAAAGCATGGTTCTGGACAAACAAGGGTCAAGTAAAAGGTGGGTTGTAAAGAACCATTTCTAATTGCAGGTTTTAGCACAGGAGGTTTTTGTGGTGGATTTTTTTGGTAGGGATAAGGAGCATCTCTGTCTCACCTCAACTTCTTGCAGTAAAGTTTCATTAGCCTTTCTGAGTCTCAGAACTTCTTCCTTAAGATTACCAGAAACCGAAGGACTGGCCACCAAAGTATCATTCAAATTTTTGACAGGCTAAAAATGAATGCAATTAAGATATCTTTCAAGATATATATTATTTAGAAGTTGATGTTTTTAAAAAAAAAAAAGTTCAAGCTGTCAAATAAAAATTTTACTTGGAAAAAATAAAAAAGTGCAAAGGACTATTGCAGTGCAAGATAAAACAGTATCACTGTTATTCTACATGAATTCTTGAAACTCATAGCATCATGAAGGTTTAAAGAAGTACACATTTGACGCTGCATTTGCAAGCTGAACGACTACCATCATCCAACAGAAAGCACACTTCTCAAGCATATTATATTCCTATCCTACATCCAGGTCACAATGTATAGATTACAAGAGCAGATGTTACAAGCCTGATCAATTTATAGAGAGAAGTTAATAATGGGGTGAAGAGAGATGCAATATCAAAGAGATTCCTTGTTGATCAAATTACATAGTGAAGGCCCTCTGAAGGCAGTCTGTTTAATGTTCCATTTATATAACCTAATGATACTATCAGCTTTCTCAGAGAAATTACATGGTCTTTATGGCTAAAGAAAATCTACTTTATCCACTGAAATTCAGTTCTGAAAAAAGCAGAGCAGCCATTAAGTGCTATCAAACAAGCAAGCCATCACATCTCAACTAGTAAGGCATGTGCTGCCCAAGTTCTGCTATTCAGTTTGTTTCTTTTTCGCCAAAGATGCAAAACAAGGTATCATCCAAATGACAATACTTTCCTTAAGACCAAAGCCAGATTTACTTAGTTGCTATCAATACTCAGCTGTAAATTCTTTGGTCTATTTTCATAAGGTGTTTAAATGTTGGTTTTGCTCACTAAAATCCAGCCCATCTTTACTTTTAAAAAAGTATAAAAGAACAAACCTCTAACTCTTTTGATGCTTTCTCTGCTTTCAACAACTGCTTGTATTCCTCTGATGTCTTCTGGCAATCTTTAAGATCATTTTGTAATTGAGTAATCTGGTTTCTTTTCATTTTATTACTGCTCAATAAACGTTCCAGCTCAGCTTTTAATTCTACAATAATTTCATCTTTAGAGAGCTCTTTATCCATGTCTCTGTTCTGTATTGCACTATTAGGGAAGACATAACCAGTTCAGTATTTAAAAGACAAAAAATATTTATCTGAAAGGTAGTGGTGGCAAAGAGAAGAGCAACTAATACTACTAGAATACAGATTTCTAAGAGGTAATAGTAAAAAGAATGAGAGAACATGAATACCAAAGTCACATGCTTTTCATCAAGTTGCAATTAATGTACAGAAAACTTGTTCATTCAGTCGTTTCCCCAAAAGATTCATTCTCACATGATGTGAGGTACTTTGAGACAACTCAATTGGTTGTTTTAAAAGACAGCTTTAGCATTAAGTAACTTTGAGCCTCAGTTGTGCCAGGGGAGGTTTAGGATGGATATTAGGAAAAATTTTTTCACCAAAAGGGTTATCAAACATTGGAACAGGCTGCCTTGGGAAGCGGTTGAGTCACCATCCCTGAAGGTATTTAAAAGACAGGCAGACGTGGTGCTTAGGGACATGGTTTAGTGGTGGTTTTGGCAGTTTTAGGTTAATGGTTGGACTTGATGGCCTTAGAGGTCCCTTCCAACCTAGACGATTCTATGAAAAAGGTATCCATGCATATAATCCATACAATCCAAGGAACTGCAACATAGTCCCTATAAAATCTGAAGATTTATTAAGCAGCAATTAGGCATCCAATTTATGGTATTACTCCACTTTACTGTTTCCCAGATTACCTGGCAACACAAGCAGTATTTCAAACATCTACCAAAGAAAAATATATGTTGATCTAGTAAGACCATCTTTTACACATCACTTGTATAATTTCATGAGGATTTTAGATTTTTCTTTCAACAACAACAACAAAAAAAAACAAACACAAAACACCACACCACAAAAAAACCCCCCGTCACTCAATACCTGCAGAACCTTGGTTTCTTTCCGGTGATTTTCTTAATTCCCAAATCTACATAGGAATCACCTGGATTTGTATGCAGCTCTCCACCTGCATCATTCAAGAATATTCCAAGCTTGGCAGCAGATTCATACAAAGCTATTTCTTCCTTCAGTTCCATTAATTCTTCCTTAATGGAAGAGACAGAAAAAAAGTTACACTGCGCAGAGAAACTCCAAGGAAACACATCAGGCCCACGATAACTCTTCCAAAGAAAACAAATACATGGAGTTATTCTTTCTAAATACAGTTGTATTTAGCACCCGAATCATCTAGCATTAAGTTTTATTTATTTGTACTATCGTTATTGATACCTCTAGCAAAGCATAGGTTAAAACTACAAATTAGCTAGAATATGCTGAGCAACAGAAAATATTCCCTATTGTTCCTATTTCAGTTCATATATGAAGTTAAATATTATTTCTTTTGCTCTTATTTCTTCTTTCCTGCTGCCCTTGTATAGCAAAACACATGACAACAAAAAAGTACATAGCTGAAAAAACATCCTATTACTTTAGTACTTGTTAGGATTTGTAATTTCCAAGATGATAGATTTAAGTCAGATATATGAACTGAACTGGAAACACAGACATCCACTCTTATTTTACAGGACTCTCTAGCATTCCCTTTTCCTGGCAAAAGGTAAACGTCAGTACATAATATCTCCAAGTATCCCTATAGCCTAATTCAGTTATGAGATTCCCAGCAAATAGAATTTACATTCTTCTTTTTCCATAAGCAGGTAGGATAGATGTACGATATCAGATTTGTGCCAATACATATGCCATGCTGTGTTTCAATTAGGAAAAAAAAACGTCCAACACGCAACACTGGGAGATGAAGCAGTGGGTGGTCCTTTACTGAAAGGAGACATGCTTGTTTCCCCAACAAATAAGAGTTTCAACTACCGACCTCTTAGCTATAACGCCCACCCTCCTAAAATCAAAACAGTAAAGTATTTAATAAAATTAATTAACCTGCAAAGCCTTGTTCATGTTGCTGCTTATCATGTGCGCAGACTGAGCTTGTTGCAGTTGAAACCGTAACTGATTTGTCTCCTGCATTGAGCCTGTTGCAGGAAAGAAAAGGGAGAGAAAGAGCAAGTCACAAATACGCAAGAAAGACTATGCAATCTGAAAAAGATAACTGTTAAAAATAGCAATGTTGATTCTGGTAATAGGCATTATTCTGTTTCTATTTCCCTGAGCTCACTAACAGAATATACAAATAATGAAGGAAATAATATTTCCACCTGAATTGAGCAGGTAAAGGTTACTACAGGTCTCCAATTGAAATCGCTGTTTGTTTTAAAGTTTGGGAACTATAGTGGTTTCCTTTCCCCCTCCCCCAGAATTTTTAATGGTAGCTTTAAAATAAATACCGTCAGGAGCAAGATGTGCCAATGTTTGCTTTCCTTGTAGCTCACCAGAAGCAAAAAACGACATTGTGTGATTGTGCCAGAAGTTACCTTGGAAAACCGGCCACCTTCCCCTCCTTCCCAGGTGAAAAGTTTAGCTTTATCAGTTTGCCAATTTATTACTGCTTTAAGGCATTCAATGAGTATAGCACAGAAAAACCACAACATTTCTTCAATTGGCAGTTGCATTCTTTTTAAATATCCTATCACATTTATAATTACTTAGTTATTACATAACATAGATCCAATAAGGTTTTACTGCTTTTCTATCCTGATATTTACGCTCTCTCTAGAGAGACTTTTCTTCCAGACTTCCACAGTTCTCAAATAGAACATGCCCTTAAATTTGGAACCAGGAAGACAGACATTTTAGCTAGTTAAGATATTTGGATTCTATGAAAAAACATACATCACTATTAAAAAGACTTTAATGTGTAAAGGTAGGCACAAGTCAAATACGCAAAGAGCAGAATATTTCATGTGCTATTCCTACTGATGTAAGTTTCCAAGAAGCAGTCTCCAGCCACAAAATCAATTATTTTCTCATTGAGATTTGAATTTAGAATGGACATTCAAGTCAAATGCCTAACAAAAATAAGTACCATGCTCCCAAAGGCTGTTACTTAGTCCAAAACTAAGTTTATGCACATGCAGCACACAACGCATATAAAAATAGTTTAATTGTTGTTGTTTGGGGTTTTAGTGGGTTTTTTTGGTTTGGTTGGGGCTTTTTTTTTTGGGGGTGGGGTGGTGGTGCGTGTGCTTGTTGTTTGTTTTTATTGTTTTTACACTTCAGTCTAGACTTCATTAAGTTTCCTTTAAGTCTGAGTAATGTACTGCATAGGAAATGGTCTAGTACACATTTAGCTTGATGTTGATTCTATTTCAATAGGAACACATGTGCAGTTTCATACTTCAAAAAACTGGAGCCATTTCTGCAAGGAAAGATAAGATATAAGTAAAAGGCTGACCTGTTTGCAGTAAATTTGCACATTGCTTTTGGCTTTCTTCTAGGCTTCTTGTCAGTCGATTTATTATTTCAGTTTTTTCACATTTGGTTTCCTCCAGCATTTTTTCAAGTTGCTTAACATGCTCTCCCAGATTTTTGCAAATCTCTTTCTAGAAAGAGAGATTATTTTTACTCATGTTACCTAGCCATCTAGGTCAGTTTTGGCTATAGAAAGGGTCAACACATACAAGACACAGGAGAAAAAGAATCAATCGGGTATCTACAGGGACAGAGGCCAGCTAAATCACAGATCAAACGCTATCCTTGGCTAACAAGTCATCTCTTACAGCATCGAAGTTATGTTTTCATTAGGAGACAGTAAGTATACTCATATATAAACATACATGGATGTGAACTATTTCATATTTGCTAGAGCAGTTAGTTTTCAGCATGTCAGATTATCCCCTGTAATCGATCGCATATAGTTAGTCAACTGCAGAAAAATCATGGAATGGTTTAGGTTGGAAGGGACCTTAAAGATCATCTAGTTCCAATCCCCTTGCCATGGGGAAGGACACCTCCCACTAGACCAGATTGCTCAAGGCGTCATCCAGCCTGGCCTTGAACACTTCCAGGGATGGGGCATCCATGACTTCCCTAAGCAACCTGGGCCAGTGCCTCACCACCCTCATAATGAAAAACTTCTTCCTGATATCTAATCTAAATCTGCCCTCTTCCAGTTTGAAGCCATTACCCCTTGTCCTATCACTACAGGCCCTTGTAAAAAGTCCCTCCCTGGCTTTCTTGTAGGCCCCTTTCAGATACTGGAAGGCTGCTATAAGGTCTCCCCGGAGCCTTTTCTTCTCCAGGGTGAACAACCCCAACTCTCTCAGCCTGTCCTCATAGCAGAGGTGCTCCAGCCCTCTGATCATCTTTGTGGCCTTCACGTTATTTATAATCTAGCCTGAGCTTAACTCAGTTTAACTGAGCTTAAGCCAAGCTCCAAGTTCCAATGCTCTGTAAAAGAGGAACTGTAGTTTTTTCACATGATATAGGAAGTAGACCTTCACATGGCATTACTTAGTTATCTACACAGACCTGGGAGGCACAGTACGTAGCCTTTATGCCTTTTGACTTTTCTGTTTTCTCTCAAAAACAGAAGAGCTCTCTTTAAATACCTCAAACGTATTACCATAAAAAAACCAAACCAAAACAGCTTTTTTTGCCGTATAGACAAAGCTGTGTAAGCTTTGTTGTGGTACTAAAAGAGAAGTTTAGCAGTGCATTCTTGTTTACAAGCAAGTGCTAGTTACTTTTCAAACATATGACCCATTTATTTTTATGCCTGTTTATGTTGAGACAAGAATTACAGACCTAGAATTAAAGAAACTTAATTCTATTTCCTTTATGTGAAAGAAAATTACAATTTATCAAGGCCTGCCTAGACTACATTGCTTGAATATTTCTAATAGTGTAATGGATTCTTATGAAACGTCAAGTAGAATAATTTTAATAAGCTCTATAATCATGTGACACAATCCATGTCAAACTCCATCTTAAAGTCAGCCTTTCTCCCCTGACTCCTTTTAAATCTGTATTTCTAAAAATAAAGTGACTGTGCAGTGGTTAGTCATCCTTGATCATTTTGAGACTAAAGCCTGGCAATAAACTGTTTAATAAGTTTTTCTTGCAGCAAAAATATCACATCATTTCTTAATTAGTTGTTTTCTTTCCCAGATTTATTTGCCAGTACTCTTTCAAAAAGAAATTGTGCATAGAATGAAAGCTCAGGAAAGAAGATGAATCCTTGCCTCCTCTGCATCTTTGTACAAACTCACAATTTGAGCTCACAACTGCCTGGAGATGTTTATAAAAACATACCACACAAGATTCATAATATTGAGATTTATGTAGAATTTCCTTTCTATTTGCTTAGCAGCTTCCAGAAGGAGTTATTAGAATTATAGGTCAAGAAGCACAGTTTAGGATACATGGGGAGTGCTACAGCCTCTCCAGTACAGTACTCAGCATCCAAAAAGAATTTCTCACCTGCTCTCGAAGTGCAGATTTTGTAGTATCAAGTTTCTGCTCTAATGATAATACTTGCTTTTCATACTTCTGCTTGAGTGATGAAACAACAGCCTCGTGTTGTTCTCTGGCTCGTTGAAGGGCATCTGATCGCTGAAGTTCTAACAGCTGCTTCTGCATGCTTTCCATGGCTACCTCTGCCACTTTGGATTGCTTCAATATCTGCAGGAACAGTATTGGAGTAGCTCCCAGTTACATACATTTTACTTTTGCTCCAATATTCTGTATGTCAGCTCAGTTTTTTTGTGCAAGAGTTGCTAAAAAACCTCAGATAACACCTGGATTTTAATACAAACTATTTTCCACCAATGCATCCTAGTCCATCATATATTCAGCTTCCGCAATGATCATGAACAATGTTTCAAGAGACTAGCACTTATGTTTAAAGCAAACGCACCACAAATACAACTGTAGAGATCTTCCACAATAAACAGTTTAAAGATATTTATAGTACCTGCTCCTCATTGTTAGTTAGAGTCTGAATTTGAGTTTCAAGGGCCTTTATTTGACCTTCAAGATGCACTTCTCGTTCCTTTCCATTCTGGTAGAGTTTCTGAGACTCATGAAGACTAACAGCCAAACCATCCTTTTCATCTTAAGAGAGAGACATAATAATTGTGTGAGAAACATGGCCAGCCACCCAACAACTTCATGGAACCTGACTATTCAATATCCCTGCTCTACAGAACCATTCGCTATGAGCCCTCCGTCTCATACCGTGGGTAACAAGCCAAAGACAGAACAAAAACATTCAGTCGCTCTCCATCCAGTTAAAACTTTCTCCCTCTGGTAGCTGGAAGCACTCTGAGATATTGTACCTTCAGAACCCTAGTGGAAACACGCCCCATACTGCCAGCGCAAGGAACTAGCATCATCCCTCACACCATTTAAAGGAAGAAATAAAGTCATTCCCCTGGAGGAACAGCCAAGACACAGCAAAACGGTTGACAGCTGAAGTTTTGTCTCTCTTTTGCTCCTTTTGCATTCTAAAAATTATATTCTTCTCTAAGCTTACGACTCTTTTCTTGTCTGTTCCTATAAGAAAAGGGAGATCAAGACAACCACCAGTCTCCACTACAGCTTTGATCATTTTGGAAGACCTTCTCTCCACGTACAGTTCAGGAAATGGCTTGTCAAACCAGACAGCACAAAAAAGAGTTTTTTCATAGATGTACACTTCTCCTCTCAGGGTTTGGGATTTCTTTTTATTTTTTGTGCTTTTAACACAGTACTTCAGCAAACGTCTCACTTTTCTGTACATTTTTAATGTCTGGCACATGGGGACTCTGGAATAGAACAGTGGTCTTGAGAATGCAGTAAAAGTTAAGACAATTATGCAGTCAGGCACCAATCCAGAGGATTTTCTTTAGCACAGTGTTGGGGGTTGAGTTAGGTCCACATAATCTCAAGTCAGGTTTATAAATATGACCAATACCTGCAGAGACACTACCTAATTCAAAGTTTCAGAATAAAAAAGTTGCTAGATATGAATAAAACTTAAGAGTTAGTACAAAACATTTTACCTTTGACCATTGAAAGCTGATGATTCAAATACCTAATTTGCTGTGCACTCTTTTCTAGCTTTTCATTAAGTTCTTCCAGTTGTCTTTCTCTTGCTTTATTTAGAACTTGAAGTTGAAGAATCTGCATATTTTCTGAAGAATCTGCCAAATTTCAAAAAGCATACAGACAAGTCAGCACAGTCAACTAACCAAGTCACCATTGTTAAGTAATTCCTGCCCCAAGAGACTTCTTTCATACACTGCCAAATTCACTGTTGGTTCACAAAATCGCACCTTTTTTTTTAATCCGTGTTTGACTCATATCACCCGAGTTGCTCTGGAAGCAACGGCTGAATAATTGTAGGAACTACCAACGCAATTCAAACCTAACAGCAAGCCCAGATAAAGGCTTATGTGCTGTGAATTCACAGCACATAAACCTTTGTGGCAACTATAAATTTTCAAGATGTCTAACAAGCAAAGTAGTTCTGTTATTTGAAGTGTACCTAACAGAAAAGCCCAATGAGGCATCAAAGTATGTTTCCTAAGGCATAGCAAGTCATTATTTTCCAATACTACAAACAAGACAACGTGCCAGCAAGACCTG
The DNA here is from genome assembly GCA_013397275.1 of Burhinus bistriatus. Classification (NCBI taxonomy): domain Eukaryota; kingdom Metazoa; phylum Chordata; class Aves; order Charadriiformes; family Burhinidae; genus Burhinus; species Burhinus bistriatus. The sequence continues at coordinate 343,206 of VYXH01009100.1, read as the reverse complement.
AGATCAAGCCATCAGAAATAATTTTGTTCACTGTCTCACCAGTCACCAGCTGTATCTTTGGTAGCCTGAAACTCAAATATCCTGATCAAAGAGCTGATTTCTAGATAAAGGCTGGGGGGGGAGGGGGGCGGCAGTTAGGGCTATCCCAATGTAAGATTAGAGCAAAATAAAAGATTATATATATCAACATACTTTTAGTTGTCCTCTTACTAAAAATATACTGAAATCAACGGGTTTTTTGTTGCTGATTTCCAGGGGACTTTTCACACAAGTTTATTTCAAGTCTAAACGGCAAACACTTACTTTCATCATTGCCCAAGAACTCATGTTGCAAATCTTCAAACACTTCATTTCTTCTGGTTCCTTCTTGGATTACTGGAATTTTTTGATGAATGCCATTTTGATATGGTTTATAAGTCACTTTGTAAGATTCTGGCGATTGGCCACTGACAACATCAGATGCAACAAATTGCTGTTGTGACAATATATACATAAGAGGAAATAAATTAAAACTACAACTGTAGTCTTGCTTGATGAAAATATTTTTCATTTTACAGGTTGACATTAAGAAGAGCTCTAGTAGCTCTTCGTTTTCAGGCTCCAATCCAGCACATCATTTAAGCGTGACAGAAATTTTCATGAAGGCTTCCACCCGAGGATAGCGGTGCAGTGTTAACTTCATTACAGTAAGCACATACTTAACTGAATCACATTCATTCTACCCCATGGTATTCTACCTAGCCAACCAGGGCAAGAAAAAAAAAAATTAAAAAAAAATAATCATAAAATGCACATATGAAAATCCAATTAATGTTCATTGTTTTAAATTAACTACAGAAGCCTCCCATCACTGTTTAAACTGACAATAAGAGACTGAAAGCATTTAGAAATATTACTACCAGTAGTTAAAGACCTGTGAAATTTTTCCAAAAGACACAGAAAAATGCATCAGCTTCTGAAATACCTTAAGATGTTCCTTTGGAGCATCTGGAAAATTTATTATTTTACTTTGCTGATTGTTGAAGTCTGGTTTACGGCCATTTGTATATGGCCTGAAGTTTTCAGGAAGATGATATACATTGTTCTGCTGGTAGCAACTTGGAGCATTAAATTCATCTCTACCAAGATACACATCATCAGGATCCTCTTGACCATTCTGGCTGCAGTAATCTTCTTTAACGTCATATAAATGTTTCTTCTCTTCATCATTATGTACGCCATTCCAATTCTTTCCAAGTTTTTCAACATGATCATTTTGCTGGTCACACAAGAATTGTTCAGGGTACAGATTTTGTCCTTGTTCATAACCCTATGAATGGATAAGAGGTTTAGATTTCCCCCCAGGCCCTTTTTTTCTGGGGTTACCAGCCCTCAAGTTAGAAATACTTCAAATGAATAGCAAAACATGTCACCTACATGAAAAGCATTTCTCTCATGAATTTAAATAATATTTAGCATGTTATTATGAACAAGCAGTTCCTAATAATTACATCATTGCTCATACAAGCTTACATTTTGAGGATCACTTATCAATGGATGATCGTTCCACCTTCCATCATGCTTCCCAGGCTCATGTGACCTAGAGAAAGACAAGCAGCTTAACTATGTACTTATAACTTCAGGAAAAAACAAAACAAACCATCCCTTCATTAATTTAAGTGGCATCTAGTTTGTTTCTCATGGAACACAAAGCATACTGCAAACTGCACTACAGCTCCCCTTGTACTTCGATTGCTTTTACACACCTCATCAGCTGAGATTTTGCTCTACTCTCAAAAGCACAACATAAACAATAAAAAATGGTGCAAAATGCCTTACTGCTCCTCAGTGTCATGAATGCTACAGTCTGAATAGCTGGAGAGCTGGTCTCCACTGTCCTCCAGCATATCATGGGGAAGGTCTGTCAATAGTTGTTGCAACTGAAACAGAACAAACAACACTCATTATCTGTTTTTCAAAACAATGCATGCAAGTTCAGTCCAAAGAGACAGAGACAGGTGAAATAGGCCACTTGCACAAAATCCTGGTTTTCTTCCTCTATTGAAAAATTCACAACACTGGAATTCACAGAGACTTATACCACAGAGATTTATACCACAGAATGCTTAATAGACTCGAGTACCAACCTAATAATTTTTCTGGTAAAGTCTTGTTAAGAAAAGAGCTGCACCAAAAAGAGGTAAAGGAGACACCATCAGACAGATGTGTCCCAGGATAGACTACTTTTGAAGAATGATTTGCAAACTAATCATGCCAAGGTTTCTCCTCCCTAAACCCTAGGCAAGAAAGGTACTGGAAATTCAAAATGTGCTCTTTCAGAGGAGCCTGGATCAAAATCCAGATGAGAACTTGCCAGCCAGTGTTACTAGATACAAGAAGTCATCACTGCAATGATTAGTGTTCTGCTCATGTGTTCAGATGAAGTTACCAAGCAACTGGACAAAAACAGAGAAAAATACCACCACTTCTAATTCAGAAAATATAGTTGTGCCACAGAAAAAAAAACAAAACAAAAACTCACAACCAAAACACTCCTGAACTTACTTGTTGTAATGATTTCCATATAGAATGTACCTCTTCCAATTTTCAGAGAGGCTTTGATATGGGGCCACATATTAGGCTTCTTGTAGGTCTGAGCTATGCACTCCCTTTTTATTAGGTGACTTGAGAACTACACAATATATGTTATTACATGCAGTTTCTGGACCCTAACTGTGTTTTTCTCCAAACTCTCAAAGCATGTGTTAGTAAGGGCAGAAACATTAGCTGCCCCATGCTAAACACCTTAGTAGCTTTTCTTTGTTAAAAAAACAAAAAACACCCACAAAACAAAGACTATCATCTACAAAAAGTTTATCTTAAAGATATCATGTTTCCTCAGATGCTATTTTAGGTACTCTCTAAGACCGAAGGATAGGAGAGAAGTTAAGGACAACTTTTCTAAATGTCTATAGAACGACACAGCACCAAAAGTTCGCTCCTAGAAATTCACTAGTGGCATGAAGAAGTTTCCCTATCATTAGGGCACTCTCTAGATTTATTAGATCTCAGCTCCAGGAAGCAGGAAAGGCAAGGCATCCTCATTCACTAAAGATTCCCTCTCCTTTGCCCTACTTGCAACCAAGGACATACTCAAGCACCACAGATTTCGCTGGTCTTGCACTGCTTCAGAAACTTAAAAGTCAAGAGAAAGCAGTGCATATACAGTTCACATCATCATGAGAGTTCACATTTAAACTTAGCCTACCAGGTTAGCTAGCACAGGCCTCCAGATCTGGATAAGGGTTAACCAATTCTTAAGTTAGTGTCAAAGCACTCTCCTACCATGTAGATCTCCCATTTTCAAGAAAAAAAGAACCACTTGATTTGCTGTGGCAGAAGACTTAAACTAACACAGAAAGTCTTGGATTACGCCTTGACCAGGGAATACAGTGTTTTAAATTTTAAAATTCCGATTACAATTATTCCTCATTCTTTTCTAAGCTAACCAAATGTTCAAGTATAAGAGAGCTGTTGCTTTCTAAGTATTTGTAATAAGTGAAAAAGCTGTCAAGAAATACAAAATATAGGTGACAACAGCCCTTTGCATTTGATCTACTGCATAGGCAAGAAGTAACAGTCTTCCAGCCACTACGTATGACATTGCAAGGCTCTTAAGATGCAGCATCTCAGTATCTCCCTACTTTTTACGCCACTCTTGCAAAGCAGTCTGTATTCTGCTTTGCTCTTACCAAAGACAGCATAAAACTTTTTTTTTTTTTTAAAACACTTAAGAGAAAAATGGGAAGAAGCTAAATACACAAGGCTTCAGATTAAATAATTTGTTCTTTTTCACCTCTTGTTCTCTTGCAAAATCCTCTTGGTCATAGTCTTCATCTTCATGTTGAGTTTGTAGCGCTCCACTATCAAAGTCAAGGGACATTGTTTTCTAATAATGTTTTTGAGTATCCAGCAAACCTAGCACAAAACAAGAAAACATCACACATGAGCAAAAGTGGGAGAGGGGGAACCAAAGAGTACCACCCTAACTTCTTGAATTAAATAGCCAAACATACACCACAATATATTTTTGAAACAAACATTGCACATTAGCTACATCATTCACTTGAGGTTTTGTTTCTCAGTATATCCTATGCTACTCACTTCTAAGAATTTAGCATTTAAAACAGATTATTTTGGTTTTTCATATGCTTTTCATATGCTGACATTATGAAATTATTGAAGTCCCCTTACAACCAGACATTATTTTCTTCAAGTTCTAACACTGTTATACATACGCTGTGATATATGTTGATAGTTAGGCCATCTTTTAAATCTTGCTTCATTTATTTCTGGAAAATAACTACATTTTTTACTAAATACTGAAAATATGCTGCTGCTTGCGCATTTGCATAACAGCTCTGATAGGAAACATAGGAAAAGCATCATGTCAGTTCCAGATTTGACTGCTGAATGAACAGACTCAGATTCCCAAGGACTTGGCTACACTGAGCAGTGAGTTCACGGTAAGCTGCAGTGTGCAAGTGCTGGCCCACGTGTGGTTGCAAGCTAAGTTACTCCCTGATGAAGGGATACTCCTGACAGGCAGCTATGCACGAGAAGTGATTGATGCAGATTTCACAGAATGGCACATTCTTTGGGCATACAGGCATAGCACCTGCTGATGCCTTCACTCAGTATAAAGTAAGCTTTACAAGAGCATTATTCTTACGTTAAAAGACATAACATGTCATTCACTTCATTATGTTTAAAGGACCCAGTACTCAAGGAAACTCTCTGATGCAGTTAGCAGGAGTCCTAACAAACAAGTACCTGTCTCTGTGCACCCCCTAGAACACCAGCTGCCACAGTGTGACCGTCTGCAACAACGCCTCCCACAGAGCGATGCTGGAGCAGCTCAGCCATCTTCCCCCAAACCCCCATGGCCTGTACACGGCCACCTGCCCTCCCGACGCCGCCCCCTCCTCTTTCCTTGAAGCCCTTCCCAGCCCCACCAGCCGAGGCAACCGGAGGAAAGGATACAGCCCCGGTTCACCGGCTCACGGCCTGTAAGAGCCACCACCGGTCACGGAGCGGCGGGAAGCGGGGAGATCGTCAGCCGCCGCCTCAGACCCCTCACAGCAGCTGGGGCAGCATCTCCCACCAGGACCTGCTTGGCCGGCTTCTCCCGGGCCTCTGCGGGGCAGGAGGAGGCGGCA
>VYXH01009100.1:297459-337813 GCA_013397275.1 Burhinus bistriatus | reverse complement strand
CTCACAGAAGCGCCGCCCCTGAGGGAGCCGCGTGTGCCCGCACTGCGGCCCGGCTGACAGAGCGGCCGTGGCGCACGGTCACGGGGAGAGCCTGCAGAGGGAGCCGGCCTCCGCCCGGTGAGGCCCCACGGGAGCAGCCAGGCCCCATACGGGCGGGCGCCCCAGGCAGCCTTTCTCGGGGGGCCAAGTGCTCAGCGAGCCGCGCTGCTTCCACCTTTCGTCTGCTTAGAAAAATTAAAAAGTTTCTCCGAGCGAACAAACGCCTTCCACAGAATTACCTGTAGCAAGCATTCCAAAAAAAAAAAAAAAAAGGCTTTTCGAACAATGAGTGTTTGTTCAGAGATGAGGAAGATGATAGGTAATAGCTCCATCTGGTGACACTGGCCCTCAGCAGGAACAATGCTGCCTGCCGGCCCTAGCAGCAGAAAATGGAAGCTGTAGGAGGAGAGAGGTGTTTGGGTCGTTTGTTACAACGTTTTTCACTGATGGGAGGACAAGTGTGTGTTGATGTGTTGCAGTGAAATTTATAGGAGCTTTGAAAAAGAACAAACATGCTATGCCTTGTAAATATGACATTATAGGCAAAATTAGCTATTTTTCCCAGGGGTTTCTACTAACCATTAGAACAGAGATTAACCAATTCTCCTTAGCGTTTTCACAGTGATGAAAAAATTTAAAAAAAAAAAAAAAAGTCTAAATGTACCTGACAATTCATATTAACTTTCTCAAGAACAGTATTTTGGAAAACTTTCCAAAATTCGGATAACTGTTTTTTCTTTTTAGCATAGTGACTACTTCTAAGACTTCCACACAGGAGTCAATAGCATACTTCACGTGACATGGCTGGTCCACAGAGGCTAAAAGCAGCATTAATAACTAAGTGAAGGCGCATAAATGTTAGAAACGACACCCTAAGTTCCTAGTTCCGGCCCCAGAAGAATGAATGTAATTAATTCTAGGAAAACGTCTGTTGTCTGTAATGCATAGATGTGTTGTGTTCGAATTGTATCTGTAATTAGTTGGATTCTTTGCTTTCTCTCACATCAAGAGATTTCGAGATACTTGTTTATTGCACTAGCACCCAATTGTCTCCCTTTCTTCCCTTTTTCCTTCACAGTTTTGCTTGACACACACAGAAGATGCAGGAGCAACAAAACAAAGATTCTGGTCTGTCTTCTGTTTAAGTTAGTGATATTCAAAGAAGAAGACTTAGACTGTGTCATACTATAATCCAAACATCACACGCTGTCTCTGGATGTTTTTATGCATTGGTAAAGTGAAAACTGGTGAAGTGAAAACCGTCCCTAAGTCAGCATCTCAACTAGCAAAGTCATATAACTTTGATCTCATGCTATCACAACTCTAAACACTATTATTCCAGTCCTGAGTAGCTTTGATTTGTACTAAAAATAGAGATGGAGTTCTCCACATTTACTTTCTATGACCTGTCATAAATTTCAGCTTTGATGCAAAAATCAAAACCACGCTATGCAGGTCTGTCTCTCCCCTTGACATGCCGGCGAAGCAGCTATTTTTGCTTCATTGTTTGCTCAATAAAGTCATGTCAAGCACATTATGAAGTTTGGGAAGATGTGAGAATAGAAAGGATACTACGCAGGGATTTAATATTCCAGTTACAGTTTCTTGCCAACTACCCTTGCAGTGGCACAAAGCTTGAGCATGAACTCTGGCTGGAGGCCTTCTTCACAGGAGAAAACCTTGCATAGGATAGAACAGGCATAAGCCTGAGCTTCTAGTCTGAAGGCTTGAGGTATCAATAATGCCAGACTATTAGCAAGGAAATCAACTACAAATGTTTTAAAGCTTCTCACTGCTTCAGTATATGTAATTGAGTATTTTAATCATGTTATTATCAAGGAATGAAATATATTTTATGCCTGTTAGCTGAGAATAAGAATAAGATGTTTTGTAGCCAGCTCTGTGTGGCTCTTTACATCATATTTTCCCCTTCAAGAAATCTTTTGTCTTCAATAATTTTATTTGTATATGACCCCTCTTGTTTTCTAGAGGAAAAAGCTCTTACTATAGTGTCCCATTTAACACAAACACAGGCAAGAGAACAGAATGTATTTTTTTTATAGTCAAGTCTTCCAACAACTGCTGAACTCCACAACAATTGTCTGCCTTATGGAACTGAGCTGGTGGGCTGGGAGACAGAGGGAATGTCCCTGCTCATGCCAGAAGGTATTGCTTATGTTAAAGGGACAACTTTCTCAGGCCGTCACCCAGGCTACCAGTTCATTCCCCAAATCCCCCCCACCTTTCCTCAGTTACTTATTACATCACTGTTTCTTCAACAGGAAGCCCAAGAAATCACTGTTTGCTCTGAATATAGGATTGTTCGTATTTAGAGTATTTATTGTGGCAAAACAATTCATAGGTTTCCTTTAAAAGACTTTTTTCCATGTTTAGGAACAAATAGACTCTATGTGAAGAATGGGAAAACCATATCTTGTTTTGGAAAGGACACTGAACAAGGGCACATGCAAAGTTCAAACAGTCTTTTAAATAGTTTTCTCTCAAAATGTATCATTAGTTTTGTTCAGCTTCTCTAGTTTGTAAACAGCTATGTAATCAATGAAAATATATTTAGCCTACCTTTAAAAAGAGATGTCTCCAGTATTAATGGGTAATAATAGTAAAATCATATGCAAGACAAAAATATTAGGATCTAGCATGCTTGTCCTTTAACAAGTTCTATTCCAAAATTATATTACATATATTAATTTCAACTTTGTAAATGTTGCATAATCTCAAATCTTTGAGTAGTCAGTGATAAAAAATGATTAAGAAACCAGACAACCTTTCTGAATTGTGAATGCTATTCATTTCAAACATTACTTGCTAGTAAAGTGCTGTTACAAGCAAAATGAAATTGTTAGTGTCTATCGAAAGCAGATGGCATTTTAGTAATACTGAAATCATATTTGTTTTGGCAAATAGTTAAAAGCTTAGACATGTTTGTTTACCCACCCAAAACTAATTCAGTATAAATAATATTGGTTTCCAATAATTCTATGCTAAAAGGCACATACTAATGTTCCAGCAGTTCATTCAAGTGAGCTTTTGCGTGTAGAGGTTTAATTGTGCTTTTAAATAGTTACTGATTCAGTATGACCTTGAAAGTGACATTTGTGCATGTCTAAAATACCTTCTCACAAATGAATCTCACACTCTGAAGGTGTAACTTAGTTAAGATTACATATATCTATATAACTATGCTTGTTGATCTCTACAGATCTACATAGATATACACATATACATATATTCATACATACACACACAAAAGGGTATCTTCTGGAACAGCAGCAGAAAGTGCAGTCTACTTTTTTGAATTGTCTTCATAATAGAAAGTTCTCAGTACAGTTTTCAGATAAGAATTTTCTTGGGATTTGTGAGATCCAAGGGATTATTTGTGATATTGCAGGTGTCCCACACTACTCTCTTTCCTTACAGGCTGCTTCAAGCTCACTTCGCTTCCAGAAGAGATGATTGGCAAATTATTTTCCATGTGATACTGAATAAGATGACCCACGCTATCAAATATATGGTCTTTGGTTCTCACCTAATGAAAGAAGCAAAAGAATATATTTATCATTAAATTGTACTTGTAACTGGTTGGACATGAGCCTAGCGCATTGAAGTCAAAAGGCATTTAAGCCACTGAACTCACTGGAGCGGGATCATTAGGCTGTAGACAGTAATTGAGACCTAGCCTTTGACCTACCATTAGCTGACATGAAAAGCAGAGGACCAAGTTAAAGAGAGTGTATGTAGAACTGGGCTGATTCTGCTCAGGGGAATGAAGTAACCATTTTTTTTTCTCCACAGAAAAGAGACATTTTTCCCTAAATCCCACTGAGGATTACTTTTCTGATCTACTCTCTCTTCTGAGAGTTGTCACTCAAGAGTGCTCTTCTAGCCCTGAGCAGATGCAAGTAGAATTGAAGTGACAACAAACCAGCTCTACCTTTTCTGTATCCAGAAAAAGATTTCTCTCTCCCTTCACCAAGGGCAAGTCCTGCCTGACCAACCTAGTGGCCTTCTATGATGGAGTGACTACATCAGTGGACAAGGGAAGAGCTATGGATGTCGTTTATCTGGACTTTTGTGAAGCCTTTGACACTGTACCCCACAACATTCTTCTCTCTAAATTGGAGACATATGGATTTGATGGGTGGACTGTTCAGTGGATGAGGAATTAGTTGGATAGTCACATCCAGAGGGTAGTGGTCAACAGCTCAATGTCCAGATGGAGATCGCTGACAAGTGGAGTCCCTCAGGGGTCTGTACTGGGACCAGTGCTGTTTAGTATCTTCATCAATGACACAGACAGTGGGATCAAGTGTGCCCTCAGCAAATTTGCAGATGACACCAAGCTGAATGGTGTGGTTGACACACCTGAAGGATGGGATGCCATCCAGAGGGACCTGGGCAAGCTCAAGAAGTAGGCCTGTGTGAACCTCATGAGGTTCAACAAGGCCAAGTGCAGGGTCCTGCACATGGATCAGGGCAACCCCCAGTATCAATACAGGCTGGGGGATGAAGGGGTTGAGAGCAGCCCTGCCGAGAAGGACTTGGGGGTACTGGTGGATGAAAAGCTGGACATAAGCTGACAATGTGCACTTGCAGCCCAGAAGGCCAACCGTATCCTGGGCTGCATCAAAAGTAGCGTGGCCAGCAGGTCAAGGGAGGTGATTCTGCCCCTCTACTCCGCTCTGGTGAGACCCCGCCTGGAGTACTGCGTCCAGCTCTAGAGCCCTCAGCACAGGAAAGACATGGACCTGTTGGAGCAGGTCCAGAGGAGGGCCACAAAAATGATCAGAGGGCTGGAGCACCTCTCCTGTGAGGACAGGCTGAGAGAGTTGGGGTTGTTCAGCCTGGAGGAGAGAAGGCCCTGGGGAGAACTTATTGTGGCCTTTCAGTACTTTAAAGGGGGCTTATAAGAAAGATGGGGATAAACTTTTTAGCAGGGCCTGTTGTGATAGGACAAGGGGTAATGGTTTTAAACTAAAAAAGAGTAGATTTAGACTAGATATAAGGGAGAAATTTTTTATGATGAGGCTGTTGAAACACTGGCCCAGGTTGCCCAGACAGGTGGTAGATGCCCCATCCCTGGAAACATTCAAGGTCAGGCTGGACGGGGCTCTGAACAACCTGATCTAGTTGAAGATGTCCCTGCTCATTGCAGGGGGCGTTGGACTAGATGCCCTTTAAAGTTCCCTTCCAACACAAACTATTCTATGATTCTGAAGTGTGTTACTAAACAAATCCATTATTTAATGTTAGTGTTATTTTTCTAGCAATATAATAACAACTCAAAGGACGTATTAAGTGTATACACTAATTACAATACTAATAACAATATTTAAGGACCTCACTTCTATTTCCGTGGTACTTATAAATACCATGCTTGTAAGTTCTTAAATTGGACTTTCAAACCTACTGAAGTCACTGGCTAAATTTAAATTAACCTGGAGGGAATCAGATCAGTTCCACTTCCTGGAATGCACCCGTGCATTCTGACTGAAATACCTGAGCAGCCCAGAAATTTCAGTATATGAACTGTTCATACCTTGCCCTCAGGATCCACCAAGAGCAGATGCTTTGCTTGCCCTCCCTGAAGTCCACTGAGGACATACTGACCAGGTGACGTTGTGCTCTCTCGCACCAGAAAATCCCCATCGTTGACTAAGAGGCTCTCTGCTGCTTTCCTGTTTAATTTGCCATGGTAACAATCTTCATTCTTTAGCTGTTGCTTTATTTGTGGCAGAACACCGAGACCAGCTGTGTTGCTTGTGGCACTCTGCTGAACAGCTTCCGGTAACTCTAAAATTAAATGAAAGGGAATGTATTGGACACTTCACCTAGAATTTCATCCTAAAAGGATGCAAGATGATATTTTTTACAGCTTTAAAAAAATTCAAATGGTTCAGTCTTGAAGCTGTGATCAAGCCAACCTTACAGACTGTAATAATATGCACACATGAATGCTCACAACCCTCCAGTGCATTAGGTAAAATTACCACCCATACCTTAGATGGGAAAGCCTTGGGTTGCCTAGGCAACAGGGATTGGAAACAGGAATTTTTCTGATGCTCTATTGTTTTAGGTTTGTATTTCTTTGGTTGTATTAAAAAGTCAAATCATCCCTGTAAAAACAAGATTTTTCTTGGGTTTTAGCCCCTTTTTTTTTTTTTTTTAAAGATCCAGTTTTTCCTTCTTCCTTAACAACCTCTGAAGAGATTGTCACGGATCATTGGGAGAGTCATGTTGAGTGGCTCTAGCTATGTGCAGGAATGTAAGACAACATGGCCAATGTAGCCAGAAGGGAAGGATTACAGCATGATGCATCTGCTGTGAAAAAACGAACAATTACTGAATGTACTAACAAAACTGGGTGGTTTGGGATATAGCCAGTCAGACTGCAAATGATTCACAGGGAGGATTTTTCTAAGGAAAATAAGAGGATACCACTTCTTCAATGGAATTGTGCAACCTAAGGCCCCTGAGGATATGACCAGTTCCTTTTAGAACATAATACAGTGCCCGATTGGAAATGTCTCAATGGTCACAGATTTCCTTTACTGTAGTTCTGTCCAGTCCTTTGCCCATTTTGTTGTATGAAGCCAACTCTGACAGAGAAAACACTCAGTGGGAAGCCATAAGAGGCAAAGCTAATAAAGTATTTTCAATAATGAGGACAATCAGTAGCAACTATATAGTCACTTAATGGATATCCACCACTTTGGGTCTGTAAATCGAGACTTAATTTGACATATATTTAATAGATACTACTGATCAAAATGTTTGATTTAGAAATTATTGGATGAGATTCAACGGTCACTTGTGCAAGAATTGAGAAAAGATGGTCAAAACGATCCCACTTTGACCTTGCATGCTACTGCCTGTGAAGCAAAGGCATCTGAGGCCACTTCCACCTTAGAGTGGTTAAGATCTTGAGCATACAGGAGAACCTTCTTCCTTGAGGTATGCTGCAGTCCCAAGTTTTCATATCATCTTAAAAGACTTGCTTATTATCACCTGTGGAAAATGTGACACTATTTATTGTCATCAACCAGCTACAGAAGATGAAGGGTTATTTTGCTTGCTTACCGTCGCTACTTTTAATCTTTAATCCCCTTTGTCTTGAATTTAACAAGCAAAAAAAAACCAGCCAGGAAGGATTTCTTCCCCCCATCTTTTCGATATTTCTTATGGGGAAACCAAAATCTTTCTCCATGCACACAGCTGACAAGACTCCCTCTTTTCAAAGCTTAGAAAGACATGGTATTGCAATGGGAACCTACTGGCCTGACGCAGTGGGCTCCCATGGGTCTGTGTTGGTGCTGTACCACGGGCTGTACAGACTGCGGACTGCAGGGTCTGTGTGTTGATGTAACACGGATCATCAAAAAGATCTGGTTTGTAGGCAGGCTTCAATAATGTTGCCTCTTTTTTTGTCTTCTGTGATCTTTCACCACAGTTACCTGCAATTAGTATATAGTATGCACAGATTTCCTTCTTTTTTTTTTTTAAAACTCAAGTTAAAACAACTGTAAAAGATGAAATAGGAACATTGTTGTTTTTATATATCCCACTAAAGTCATTCACAAGGAAAAGAAAAATTGGCAGATTAACTCATTTTTCGTTATGGCTAGAAGGCACAAGGTACACTATCCCAAATGGATTAGAATGAATTTTTAAAAAATGTTCCGCACTGGTTCAGTTCTGCTTCAATCAATGTCAGCAGTAAACCCCCTGCTGATTGAAGAGAAATTAATACATATGACTCTACAGAGACACAAGCCATATACGTTGTTTGTTGTAAAACCCTTTCCTTCCCATCTGCACCACAAAAAAAGCTTGTGGGAAGCTGAACAGTTCTCTCTCTCACTATTCTGGTGGAGCAGGGAAGATGGAGGAGGTTGGCGCTTTGTGGCTCTGCCTGGAGAGCCAAAGCCACATCTGTCAGGTTCAGATCCAACCCTAGGAACAGGCTAACAGAAGATCCCCTGCAGGGTATGAAAATAATAGCACTCCAGCTAGCCAAATAGCACACATAATTTTGCTCTTTAGCAAACGTTTTATTCATAGATCTATTCATTCATTCTTTTATTTGTTCACCCTCTCTTTGTAGAAACCATTTGATTCTCCTTTCCTTAAATCAGAAATAACACAAGAAACTGAATTATCCCCTGCAGACAGCATAATGGATCACTTTAGAGCAGTGCAGGTGGGAATTCAAAAAGGACCTCGCTGGGCAATGAAAGGGATGAGCTGAGGAAATGTGCTCAGGGCACCAGCTGTGGCAAGGGAAGTCCAGAGGCTGGTGATCTCCTGGGGTCCCAAAGAGCAGGTTTTGCTAAAGGCAAATTGATCTCAGGCACAAAGCCACCCAAGGCAGGGGAAGAGCATAGTCACACTGAGCAGCCAGTGATGCTGGAGCCAAGGGCACAGGCTCCGTTGGAACAACCACCCGACGCTGATGGTTTGGGTCTCATTGAGCATTTGTAGGGGGAAGAGGTATTTTCAGAGACTGGTAAGCTACGAGGTAGCTTCCTGTTTCAAAGGGTATGAAAGGGAATAAAACAACAAGGAGTGTGAAAGAGAATAAAAAAAACCAAAAAGCTACTGTACAGTATCATGACAAGTAAAACAAGTCTGCCAGCAGATATGAAGATAGATTAGTGGCCTTTAGAAAAGCTGTAAGGCTTTTTTGTCTGCTCTTCGTCTAGGGAACTAGAAATGACCCACTAAGTAGAACACTTTTCACCACTGTATCAGAAGCCAAGGGGCAGCTCTTCCAGGCAGCCTGCCTTGGTTAATTCTACATGTGCATGAGAAGGAAAACAGAGTACATACCCACAGTTTTGTTTTCTTCTGGGCAATTTTCATATATATTGATGAATGTCGGGCTGCCTGTCTGTAGAAAAACCGTAAAAACAATCACATAAAGTAGCCCCTTAGAAACCTCAGGTAATTTTAAAACATCCATGCACCAGTTAATTTGGATACAGGTAACTAAACATATCCTCTTCACCAAAAAACTCGTATCTCCTCAAATAATATTTCATGCTGATACTCTTCTTTCTACAGGGTGTCATGTCTGGACATACTCCAACCTCACAGAGACTGCTAACTGCCCAGTTATCTGTCTAAGGTTTAGCATATATAGTATAACTCCTAGGTAATAAAGTTCAGATTTTCTTATAAATGTCCCTTGCAATAAAAACAAGGAGCAATAACTACAGCCATCGTGGTTTGAAAGTGAAATGGTCAGCAAGTTGTCTGAGCAGCACTAGAAGGTCATCAGAACTGAAAAGAAAAACAAAAAGTAATACCCCATGGAAAAAAGGCATTGCATTTACATGTTGCAGAGGAACTTCCTTGCAACAACTCTGGGGAGCTTTGAACGCAAACTCAGGATGCCGTCAAACACCTTTTTAGAGAACTGTTGGGGAGGAGACCACCAGGCCCACCGCTGAGATGTGGAGTATGGTTGAGGTTAACAAGGCGAAAAATGGATGGAGCAGTAGCACAGGAACGCACAGGAACCATGGAGCAGTTGCCACCAGACACACATAACACTTGGGAGCAGCCACGTTTTAGACGGCACCAACTGGATTCCAGCAGGCACATCTGTGCGCGCTCCCTCCGAGCAAAGCGGGGGTGCCGGCTTCCCTGAGGGGGGAAGTGCCGGTGTTTCCAAGAACTCACACAGCAGGCTTCGAAGCCTGTGCTGAGTCTGAACTCAGCTGGTTTTACTCCCTGACTGATTGGGTTTTATCCCCCACTATCCCAGACAAGAGCCACAGATATATGCATCTTTTGCTGCTGTGGCTGATTTAACAGAGCCTCTTGAAACACTCCGGGGGTCATTAATGTTGTATGTGCATTGCAATCAGTTAACGTTGTATGTATTAGGTTGTAGAGCAAAACGGACAGGATGAAATATTTATCAGATCACAGAATGAGGAGCCAGGAGGTCCCAGATTTTGCAGATGTTCTCTCAGACAAGCCATTTAAATCTGTGTCTATTTTCTCCTCACAGCTAACGAGCGAACAAGGGAATATTACTTGGTCGCCTAAAAGTACTCTAAGGACAAACTAGTTAATATTCAGAAAGTGCTTTGGGATTCAATTATGTACTAAGCATCATTAAATCTAGCCTAAAAAACCCTTTCCCAGGATAACCAGGACCTGGTTCTGATGTTGATGCCATGCTTTACACCACAGTAACACTTTATTATTCATTCCCATAATAGGCAGCAAATAGTTATCCCAGAAGATGATGTACTTACCAAGCAATACTGCTTTTTGCACTGTGTAAGACAGTTAGCCCTCTGGTCTG
The DNA here is from genome assembly GCA_013397275.1 of Burhinus bistriatus. Taxonomy (NCBI): domain Eukaryota; kingdom Metazoa; phylum Chordata; class Aves; order Charadriiformes; family Burhinidae; genus Burhinus; species Burhinus bistriatus. The sequence continues at coordinate 327,438 of VYXH01009100.1, read as the reverse complement.
TTTGCACTTTCATTTGCATGTCTAACAGTCCACCGGTGGGAGGCTCTTTCCCTGGAATTTCATTGTAATATTCATGATCCTCCCTCTCCTGTGAATTCTCAGCTGATCCGTTAGCATTTGCTGCCTCGCTGAAAAAATATGGGGGGGGCGGGAAAAGCAACTGATGTAATCAACTGCCTTCTAGTGTAGGTAAACGTCCCCAGTGTTTGTGCATCGCACAATACACAGATTAGCCATATGGAGGCTGTAACGGGCTTTGGGCCTGAACTTTCAGAGCTGTTTATTTTTCCAGTTACTTCTTCCTGAATTAAAAATGGAGTCATCACAGTTTGGGGTGCAGGGAGGCACTGTCATTTTCTTGGCACCGGGCAGCCCAGATCCCTTTTCTTTGACTTGAAAATACAAGAGTCACCTACTGAAACTTTAAGAGAAGAGTGCCAATGCAGCGCTCACTAAGGCGCCCAAAATGTAGACCATAAAACTAATTCCTCTGACTTCTTGTCTCAACTGTATAAATCTAGAGATTGCTGGGGAGGGAGGGGGCTGCGACTTAACAAGAGAAAATTAAAACCTCATGGCATTTAGTTAGACAAGCCTGCAACTGTTTTAGAAAATCAAATATTGCTACCAAAAAAAAAAAAAAAGAAGTTTTCCTGAGTGGAATGTACCCTGATTTTAATAACCATAATCAATATAACTGTTCTGTTTCAGCTTGAGGAAAACACTGACTGACACGAAGGAGAGCGCCCAATTTTTTTCTTGAGCTAAACCAGAATGATGATAGTTTAAACGTACAGCTGATACACTGCAAAGCAACTAGGTGCTTCCTGTACTGTCTCCGGTCCCGAAATAAAAAGCTCATCTCAAATCTTACTTCTCTGTTTAACAAGAATATAATTGGATAAAAGACCTCGAGCAGGAAAAAGATAAAGTTCAAGTAGGTGATTATGTGATATGCAGTGCAAGTATTTGATTATGTGATTCATAGTAGTTTGGGAGCGAGTGACTCATTCACACAGCAATATCCAACTTCTCTGCCCAAGGACCGTTCTCCGAGGCTGGCTGTGGGTTAGGCTCAAGGAGGGAATCTGATTAGCCTCTTCCATTTCTCTGTGCTCTGATTTACTTGTGGCGTAACCCAGCAGAGTTTCATAGGAAAGGCTATTCCTCTGGTTATTGTCTCCAGGGAAAACAGCCCAGTACTAGCAGTGGAATGGCAAGAACCATTATATACAATGAAATAAATATAAACTGGAGCAGGGCCTGCTGTTACGTCATAAAACCAGTTCTGTTGCATTGCACCAGGCACTGTACTGGTGACACCGCCTGCACAGCCGCTCCCGGGGCTCAGGACACAGTTAAGCGGCATTATGGCTTTACCTACCCCTGAGAGGTAGAAAGCAATCAAATTTGGCGTCACAGTAAAGACTGAGAAAAACAGGCACGGCTAACCTGTGAGGAGAGCCATAAATTAGAGCAAGAATTGTGTCCCCAGTGCAATGGAAAAAGGGTAATTGAAACGGGGAATTGAGGTCCAGAAGTTAATCTGGGCCCTGTATTTTGAGCAATGTGCAGAGGATGGGCCTTCATACTTTAAAATGCCAAGCGGTGGCTGTGTTTATTTTGGTACACGAGGCTGATGTAAGTCACGCCAGGTGGAACCTGAGGCCGCTGCCAGGAGATGAGCAGAAGAGCAGAAAGGTGAATTACAATGGCTTTTTTTTTCCCCACCACACACTTTCCACAGCTGCAGCAAGCTTAAACTTGGCACATGGGTCAGGACTGAGCTCAGAGTGTGTGCATGCGTGTGTGCGTGTGCGCAGATTTTGGATACTGGAACAGGCTGCCCAGGGAGGCGGTTGAGTCACCATCCCTAGAGGTGTTGAAAAGTCATGTAGATGTGGTGCTTGGAGACATGGTTTAGTGGCAGACCTGGTAGAGTAGGGTCAATGGTTGGACTGGATGATCTTAAAGGCCTTTTCCAACCTAAATGATTCTATGATTCTATGATTTTATAGAGCTGAACTTACTCGGGCAGAGTAATTTGAACATTTGTTCAGCTTACTTGCATGACTTAAGATCAGGCTATTTTAGCTAAGGAACAATACAGCAAAATTCTGTGTTATGCACCTGTCCAAATGTCACGGAAGTTTTAGTTTTAGTCTATTATACTCCATACGTACAGCATATATTACAATTAGCATATGTCCAGAAAGCATATCCAAAGCATCTTACTTATGGCTCACTCTTTGGAGTATACTGTTTTCCTGAAAAGTACTGAAGAGAAGGAAACCACCAGTTAAGTGACTGAGAATGTGCTGACCTTTCATTAGCTGTAACCAGGCTAGATGGGTTCTTCAGGTACTGTTTGAACCGGAGCTCAAAAGCCTGCCCTATGGTGTTTATCACCTCCTGTGCAATCCCATTGGGACATTCCAGTATGTGGCATGCTGCAAAGAGACACCTTTAATTAAGTGAATGCACTTCATACCAGAAAATAGAGACACAAGCTATATTGCTTACAGCAGAAAAGCTCAGCATGAAATTACGCTTCTAGATAGCTTTAGGACGTTATACAGACTGAGATTTTTGATGTGTTAAGGAAATTGCTCTAGGTATTATTTAATCATAGTATCAACTTACACCTCAATAAAAGAAACTCTCCATTTATGCTTCCTGCATGGGGTGCTCCTGTTGCTCCTTTTCCCTGCCTGGCAGAAAGCACGAGCAGGGGAGAGAGCCAGTGCGCCCATGTGCAGTTTTCATTGGAAACAGCAGGAAAACACAAGTCCGGGTGGCTCTGGCAGCCTGGGGCAGGGCTCCCGCAGGGCGAGACCATGCTCCTGCCACCGGTCCTTGTTCTCCCACACAACCTCAGGAAACTTGCACTGGTGGCAAGTGCCCTGTTCCCAGGCCCAGCTGTCCCCTCTGCAGAGCCACCATGAGACAGGACTCAGGGATGGTACTGGGCCAGCTGCCAGCCCTGCCTGCAGGCTGCCAGGGCACAGGAGTTCTGCACATCCCAGCATCAATACCGGGACCTACTGGTGGACTCGCAGGATGCCCTGAATTAGTCAAAATAACAGTGATATAGCTACAGAGGAGTGCCAGGGCAGACTGTGAGGCTCCAGCCCAGCTTCCTCCAGAAAACATCCTGATCTTCTGAGCCATCCACGGCACCTTAGAGTTATCTCTCCAGTGAGATGCCACTACCAACTTCATAGCCATCGGCAGTGTTGCTCTGAGAACTGTCTGGCAGGAGAGAAGCAGCCAAAGGCCAGTCTGTCTCGTACTGCAGGCAAATAATGAGAGTGATGGAAAGGGCTTCCGTCCCCTGGGTTAGCATCCAGAGGGGAGAAGGTCTCCTACACCTGAGTATATACCCCACTGTGCCTTCCAGCAACATACCTAGGAGGCTGGGTTAGATGAGGAGGCACATGCACTGCCCTTCCCTCATCTGGAAGTTGTCCCAGAGGGCAGCTGCCCACCTTGCCAGGCTCTGCCCTTCCTCCCCAGGCAAGGCCAGTCAGGAAGGCTCCTGCCCCTGCATGGAACCAGCAGCTCCATGTACAGCTTTAGTCTGACCTGCACATTCTCCCTTCGTTGCACAAAGAATATGATGTTTAAAGCCACAGCCTGTGTACCATCACCCATATCCAGACAGAGAAGTCAAAAACTCTACAGAATATCGAGCTGTTCAGTAGCTTTCTTTTTTTAAAACTCAAACAATTCCTTGGTACAGATAAAGCAATCATATAAACACGTATAACAATCTGAAAATTGTTTCCATACCTCTCTGATTAACAGGATCTTTTGCTACATATGCAACGTAGTCTGTTGTATCCTACAGGAAAGAAGACAACAAACGTCTTAAAATTATCAGTATGAACAACCCTACCACCATAGCGAAGCACCTGAGTATAGCGAGATCTATTTTTAGCTTTAACAAGCGTGCTTCTTTCAGGGAAAACAACTGGAGGTACTAGCAGAGTGGGCTAAGGGAAAGATCAGGGACACACTGGTGGCTATTGACACAGTATGTGTCCTGAAATCATCTTCTTGTACTAAATGCACTAGACCCTTTGGCATTCTTTGGGTCTTCAGTAAACTGTGTTTTCAATTCCAAACTCTGCAACAGGAGTAGAAACACAACTGGTGCCTCATCAGCAGGCAATGCTGCTCTCTCCCGCTGCTCCCATGGAGCTGGAGGCCTCTCCTGTGGAACGCTTTAGGGCTGCGTGGCTGCCAGTCACCACTGTTAGCTGGGGCAGCCCTTATCAATAGCAGTGGAAGATAAAATGGTGCTAATGTAACGCAAAGGACAAGTTAGAATATTCCCGATTTGTAGCATGAAGATTGAGTTTTGAAGGCATCTTAGAGAAAAGTTGATCTTCAAAATATTGCATAGTACAATCGGTATCTGATCTCAGTTGCTGCTGCCTGATTTTAGTCTGGCTACGATCAGGTTAAATTTCTCTGGATCTCAAGGCTGCTGCTACATCAGACAACCTCCGTATAATCAGTTGTCTGTTTCAGATTCTCTTTCCAGCCAACATTGAAATAATCCTCACTTTTTCTCGTCAAACCGAAAAGGGAACTGGAATAGAAAAATTAACATTTCTAGTCATAGGGCAAAAGCAAAGAGTCGCTTGATAATTCAGTGTTATAGTAAAAATGGTGAGGTAATGAATAACATTCTTTTAATTATTAAAGATGCATTTTGTTATTTTGGATCTTTAAGGCGGGATGGGGAAGATGCAATTCGCAGCTTAAAGGCATGGCTCTCTTGAGGGAAGATGCAATCAGCTGGCAGGAAACAAGGCCCCCATTTGCAATATGCACAAGAACCATCATTTAATAATTCACAATGAACGACAGGAGAGGCAGGTCTTAGGGCCAGCAGAACTCGTCCTAGATAATTTTTTTAAAATCTCCAAAGTTAATACCATGAAAACGAGGAAAGCTAAATATTTCTTATGCATTTAGTGAACTCAATTTCCTTCCTTTTCCTTTCAGGTTTTTCTTAAAGTTCATAAATATTTTAGGATACACTTTTAAAATAAATTAGATCTAGAGAGCAACTAGAAACTAAAGTAACTGGAGCAGTACCTGCTATTTTTATATCTCTGTAATGTTTATGCACATGCATGGATGACTTTGCTTTAAAATAAAACCAGAAAAGGCTTTATTGTCGAGCAGAATATTGCTACTCCTTAACAGTGCAGAGCAACACTGAACTGCACTTCGACCCTGAACGTGGGGGGCAGGTGGAGAGACACGTCCTGTGGAATCTATCTCCCATTTTAAATGTAAAGGGGATTTTGGAAAAATTACCTGAAGGAGCTGCCAAAATTGCCCCTTCTGTGAAGTGCCACTAGATTTATAGTTACCACTGCTGAGCAAGACCTCCATTGTACATATTCTCCCAGTAAGAAAAGTGTCACCAGCTGGGCCAGCAAGCCCATTTCCTGCAGCACGTCTGTGTGCAAGCACATCTCTTGGGGGTCCTGCCATTAAGCACTGACCAAACCCAGCCCTGTGTAGCCTGAGAGATCCGTTGGGATCACTGTACAAGACCACTGCAGGACAATAATATTTTAAAAAAAAACTAAAAAAGGTAAACAAGCCCTAGAGAATTATTCATCCAACCTGCTGAGCAAAGGTCTGAAAACATCTCTCTGAATTTTCCAAGCTGGAAACATTACATAAGTCAAACTAGACAGCCAGCATCTAGCACATGGTACATACTTCAAAAACAAGTCAACTTAAGGACATATTTAAATTGTTTAACTATCACAAAAACTGGAATTTGGATACGAAGCATTGTGATGCTCGGCAACAGCGCGCAACAGCGCACCAGTGCTTGGAGCTACCTGGAAATCCACATCAGGAAGCGTCTGCAAAGCCCAAGGACAGTATTGTACAGTGCGGTGTATTAGGATAGCACGGGCATCTAAAGGTGAGATTTGAACTTCCTGGACTTTCAAAACGCCTTAATCCTTAAATAGGATCTTTAAGGATGTAGTACTTCGGCACCAGGATTGACAGCACAGAGCCCGCACACATCCTCCCTCCCCACTTCCCAGCCCAGCTCCAGAAAGCTCCTGCTCTCAGGCGGCATCTCTCTGAGCAGAGCAGCTGGGCTCCTTACATCACCCACATGGCCCTCCAGGGAAGATCCATCAGCCACACAGCGCTGGTCCCCAGCTATTTTCCCTTGCCTGCTCCTAAATCCAAAGAGGCAGAGCTGTCATCTTCCAGTCAAAGCCGGATCTGGCTTCCACCCCAGTGTTATCAAGAGCACGACCCAGAGCCTTCTCTTTTCCCCACTTCATAAGACAAGTGCAGGGAGACATTTAACAAAATGGAAGGGCAGAAAATTCAAAACCGATTAAAAAAAATACTGTTTTCATACCACATGGAGTGTGAAATTCAGAATGCTGGCAGGGCTGGGCTTGCTTAGATTCAAAGAGGGAATCGGACATGTTTATGGATGACAAATTCCCCACTTACAATCATTGCAATAAAGAGTTCGGAAGAGGACAGAAAACCTCCTGCTTGAAAACATCAATGACTTCATGACCACAATTCTAGGAGACAAGCCCCTATCTGCAGGAAGAAGGTGGTTATGCCACATCTGTCTCATAGGAGCTGTTTGTTTGACTCAAAATTCATCTAAAAATTTAGAGGTGCCAGCGCTGACCGCTTTTGTGACAGGTATTGGATTACAGGGACCACAGAACTGATGTGATTCCTACATTCGTGTGTTCTTATTTTTAGATCTCCACGTCTGAGGGCTTTTGAATGAACTGAGGCTCACTCATGGGCAACAGGGAAGTTAACTGCACATATCTATCAAAGATCCACTGAGTCTCTATTCCACATCTCCTTTCCACTCTCAGTCCCTCAGTTTTCTTGTATTACTGCTCATGATCCAGAAGTGCGGCATACTCTGTTAGTGCTTGTGGATAGGAAGGGATGAAGCAAGGTCTTTGCAGGTACTTTTCTTCTCATAATAATTTCATTATACCTGCGGAAGTGTATCTTATAAATCAATACTTACTGGGTCACCTCCAGAAGCAAATGAGATGGACTGCATGTGATGGTTGGCAATAATCTGAAAAGCATGACAAACTAGTTAAACATGCTCATGTGCCACAGATTTAGAAAACAGCAGAGCATATATCTTCATAGAGCAAGCAATTAAGTTCATGACAACCCAATCCATTAATACATGCACAAATCATTTGTGAAGGAAGGAGATAAAAATAGGAATATTTTTGAGACTACCCATTCATGTTTAGTAACGTCTAGATCCCTGAGTAATCTTCCTTAAAGGGTTTTCAGAATTAATTCAACCACCAACTTCTAACCTCTTCAGTATGAAGCTAAATGAGACTTTGAAAGGGGAATAATTGGAGACACTGAATGCATTTACAAAGCCTTGAGAAATTAATTCATTTTAATTTATTTAAATGCATGGCGTATACAATGGTAGCGTTTTTATGAACAGGCCCCTCTGATACTCTGATCATATTCTCTCTGAGCCCCAGCACCAAACTGTTACCTGGTAGAGATTTCACTAGCCAAACCAACCATCAGCTTTTCATGGTTTCAAACACTACCTCATCTCTGGAGACAAACTGTTCTTTACTATAAAATCAAGTGCAACAGATTATGCAGGTGAGAACACAATGAAACATGGTGGCAGTGCAAGAACAGAATAAATGGCATTTCCCGTTAGCAAAGGTCTAGTCACGAAAGACCTAGAAGGACTTTCAAGACAGTCCCCTGCACGCCCGTGTGCAGTGACAGGGCACATCAGCGCATTTGGAAGGAGATCCGCCCAGCTGGCTTTTAGTCCTGTTACAAACAGGAACAGGTTAAAAGGACCATACTTTACTTGCCAACCCCCCGAGCTTTGCCTGCTGTAGGGAATCCCTTTGCTGCTGTGCCTGAAAGGAAGGGAAACCTGGTGCCATAGACCCTTCCTAGCCCAGGGGTGCAAGGGACAGGAGACCTCTGTGCCCTGGTGAAGCCCCAAGAGCTGCCTCACACTCAGCTCAGTGCAGCGATTCCTGAGAGCCAGCGAGCCCAAACTACCTCCCGGATGTTCCCCTGCTCCAGCTCAGAGTGAAACCTGCTGCTGGCCCCAGCCAGATCGTGCCAGGAGCTGAAGCCAACAGCTGACAGGAATTAGGTGGGCAGCGTGAAGCTCCTCATCCCATTTGCCAAGAAGGGAGCACAGCCCAGTTCCAGGGCAGATCCAGGCTCTCAGGAACACACCTCGATGGAGCCCAGAGACTTTGCATCGTATAACTGATTATGCACGTATATTACCCAGCTGTAAAATAGCTGTGAACGACACCAAAGCCAAGCTCTGACTCATTATTTATATCAATGGGGTTTTTTTCCCCTAGGATTTGTCAGAAGCTCCAGTCAGGACTAGTGTCTTGTTTATCAGGCACTGTACAGGCAGAGACACATAGAGAAACAGTTTGCCAAGTGCTTAAGGATCCCTCCCCATGGACGACACCATCATAAACAAAAAGGGCATGTGCTGCATGTCCAATTTCTCCAAAGTGCTCTCATTTTTAAACTCAGAGGCATCATGTAATTCAGCTTTACCAAGGCATGCACGAGAAGACTAAAGGGTGCTGCTTTCCCTTCGAAGCGCCCAGCCTTTCCTTCAGAAGCCATGAAACGAGGAGAATACAGTGGCACGGAGAAAAGGGCACTGATTTATATGTATCCTACCTGCTGCGTGTCAACATTAATCAAAGTGAGGCTGCTTGTTGAAATGGTCAGCTTTATATTCACACCAGAAAACTGAAGGTTACTTTTGCCAAGTACAGAAGACAGAAACTTCACTGGAGGCTTTGAACAAAGAAACAAAAGCAAGAGGCTGTCAGCCGAGTCTGTCAGGGGCAGAAACGTATCAAAGTCAAGTAGATTTTATGGTATCGTATTGAGAATGTCAATGGAGCAAGGATAATGGCTTGATCAAATGCAAATAGAACTTCTAACAAATATCAGCTTTGAATATAATACTTGTAGGCATGTTTTTTATGTCAATAATGGGAAAAAAGTTTTAAAGCAAAATCCCAGTGAGCTAAATGTTGTAGCTGGCTCAGAAATTCAAAACGTGTAATTTTCCTGCTGAACTCTGCTTCGTTTCCTAGGGAGGAAGCATTTCTGAGTAAATCAAGAAATTCTCTCATGTATTCATTTTTCAGGAGCATGTTCATTCCTCCCGAGCCCCATAGTTACAGAGGGAAATCAGTTACTTCCACTGGACACGACCCAACAGCAGCCACTGATGTTGCCCCTCACTGTCTCCCGGTTATTAAATAAATGATCGACCCATTAAACACTGCCATTTTACTTGTGTTTTAATTTTCTTTGTGTAAATAACGATCAGGTAACCCTCCACTCAACGAGCTCCCTTTTGCTATCAAAAAGGCCGATGTTTTACCAGCCAGAATCTAAAACTTGTAAAGCACTGAGCACTGCAAAGGCTGGTAGGAGCAGGGACTCTGGGCAAAGCATTAATCCGGAAGAAAATATGGTACGATGCAGCCTCGGCCCCAAACCGAGCAGGCTAAACACCCTGCTACAAGTGCTTTTTCATGTTATACGGAGTTCAGATGGATTAATGTGCACTAATCCCAGCACGGACTGAAGCCTGTTAGGGAATCACATATCCAGCTTATCAAAAGCAGATACAGAAAATTAATCATTCAGCTAAAACAGTATTTACCTTCCGCTTTTTTATAGCTCCATTTGTACCTGATACAGCTTCACACAGTCGGCTTATTGCTTCCCTGCAAACAGAAAAAATACAGCACAAACTGTTGGATCATTTCACACGCATCATCTGTAACAGGGCCAGCAACCCTGCGATTTATTGTTATCATCCCACTTATAAATGCTTAAATCTTCTGGAAGGTCTATTCACAGTTGTTTTTCTTTCTTCTTTCCTCCCACTGTTGGGGAAAAAAAAAAAAAAAACGAACCTAAAACCTATTTCACAAAATACAATGATTCAGCAGCCTGGTTTGGGTTGATACTTTTTTCTCATAGAACACATCACTTTCACCTAATGAAACTTTGGGTTTTTTTAAAAACCATCAACTAATCACAAGAAACTCAAACAACCTAACGCCTTCAAATCGTTTTTCTCAGTACAATTGATAGGTTTCTTGCCTGGCAGGAAGGGAATCCTCCCTGCCTTAACCCTTCTTATTTAGAGCAGCAGGGGCGTGCTGAGGGAGCCCAGCTGGGTGCCCTGATGGCCCTTCTGGTGTTTGGGGTTTCTCTTTTTTTAAAATAAAAAAGTCGGGAGGGGGAGGGGAAAGGAGGTGTAATCAGCTTTTCCCATTCTTTTTTTCAAATCTGAGGTCTCAGTTCATATCTTTCCATCTCTGGCAGGAATTTCCCAAACTAGACCTTTCCAGCCACCCACTATTCTCTACAGGCGCCTCTCAGCTAGGGGAGCAGAAGAGGAAGGTATAAAGCACTCACAGTGTTTATTGGTTTATATCAAAGACAGCTAAATTACACATTTAATATAACATAGCGGCATGCTGCGCCTATTTTCCACGCTTGAACAAAGAAAATTCTGCTACATGCTCTGGCAGGTGACTGGTTTGGACGTACGGTGGAGCACTAGACTGCCCTGATCGGGGTTAGCACAGCAGCTGGAAAAACCCCTTTTGCTGGCGGTCACAGGCTTTCCCTGACTGATACTTATTGAAGTCAATGGGAAAATGGTGACTTACTGGGCTGGCATGTGCTCAGCGAGTTTCCTTAACCTTGCCTGGCCATCCCACTCTGAGCTGCAGCCCCTGACATCCCCAGTTGCCCTGGCCCTCTGCCGCGGGGCTGCCAGGGTGAGCTGGGCCGCCACGGCGAGCTGTGCCACCAGGACGAGCTGTGCCACCAGGACGAGCTGGGCCACCACAATGAGCTGTGCCACCAGGACGAGCTGGGCCGCCACAGCGAGCTGTGCCACCAGGACGAGCTGGGCCGCCACAATGAGCTGTGCCACCAGGACGAGCTGGGCTGCCACGGCGAGCTGTGCCACCAGGACGAGCTGGGCCGCCACGACGAGCTGGGCTGTGGGAACAAGCTGTGCCGCTGGCCCCCTGTCACCCCCACAGGCTTCAGTTCCCATATTGGGTAATTTTATTTTGAGGCTGTAGCCTCAGCTTTTCTCTCCCGGCCAAATTCAGACTTGGGCTTTCAAGGGCTGGGCTTTTGTTTGTTCTTAAGGGGAAGGGAATTAGTTTGTTTAATTATTTGTTTATGTTATTGGATTATTATCCAAAGAGCTAATTAGGAAACGAGCTAGTTAGGAAAGTTTGTCTGTTTTCAGATCCTGGCATGTGCGTGGGAGGAACACACCACTGGGCTTCATTTCCTGAGAGAGTTTTGGTTCAGAAAGGCTAAAAAATACCAGGGGACCACGCACCAGCGAGAGGCTCCAGCCACATACGTCCCAGAAAGCAGAGGTGCCCCGGTGAGGAGCATGGTCCCCCCAGGCCCCTGTGTCATGCCCGGGGAGCAGATTAGACTGCATGTAAAGCCAGCACAGCGCCGCTGAACGGCAGCGTCGCTGCTGCCCCCTGCTCAGTGCCCCACGGACCTTCCTACGCTGATGGGCTACGTGCTTAAAGCACTGAAGATAAGTGATGCTACATTGAGTATTCTGCCAGAGAACATCCTGAGAAATTCAACCTGGAGACTCTCGAATGAATGGAGACCTCACCCATGGCAAAATAATAAAATGTAATTAATATGTTCTGAGTGAGAACAGCAGGGAAGAGGAGGAGCATCATCATGGGCCACACAACATGGGTCAGAAACACAGCCTGTTAAACACTGCCTTTTTTTAGCCTTTTAAAGCAAAGCACTTCCCCCTGCACAGCTGAAAAAAATGCTTTTGAAGCAATTTCCTGATATCCTTCTTGTTTAGCTCCTGTTTTATTTGGGTGTTACCAGTAGAAAGGCCAAAACTAAAAAAAAAAATAAATGGGAAAGGCATCCTGCAGGATGATCTTGCAGATTCAAATAATCAGCTTGGAAAATGAGAGCTCATCTTCTCATTCAATATTAAAGGAAATTAAAATCAGAGCCAAGACATTAAGGCTACTGGGAGCCTTCAAGTCTAGCTCTACCTAGAAAGAAAACCAGATACAGAACAAATTGGAAAAACAGGAAAGTCATCTATTCTAGTGACAAATGAGTTCAGGCAGCCCATGTGGAATAAGGACTTATAGGCAAAGCTGCCAGTAACGGACCCCGTTCCTGTACAAGCCAGTGTGGTTCACCACACTCTGAAGCACTTGTCCAGCAAACAGGAACAAAAAGTAGGCAAATCATTTCTACTTAATAGTTTCTATTACCTCTCTTTGGTAGGGGAAATCACCTTCTCACAGACATTTCTTGCTGTGTATCCCTGGGTGGTTTTCCAGATGATCTAACAAACCTCCTCTAGTATTATTTCAAAGATGTGAAAAGCAGCAGTTTGGTAACACTCTGCTGCTACAACTGGAACACTCCTAACCTTCAGTCATTTCCATGAGGCAAGCAGAAAATGAACTCTGGTTATGTCCACGATAAAGTGAAATAGGATTTACTGTATCTGTGCTTTCTTCCTGGAAATCTGCTATTAATTCATTCATGCAGCCACTCATTTTCAACCACTTGCTCAGGGAAGTCTCTGCTTTTAGATCTGCTGGATGGCGTATACCTCTGCATAGGTCACGTAGTTAATCAGCTTGATCCTGGATGAACGTGCAGCCTTATGGGTTCTGGTATTTGCTTGTCCATTTGATATCTTCCAAATCTGAGTCAGTAGCAGAAAACGTGGCCTTGTTATTCCGGTCATGTTGCTGCTTTTTCTTTCTCTCCTTCTTGTCATTCATCCAAAAGCAAAACACTTTGGGAGTTGTTTTTTTTTTTCCTTTTAAATCACCCTGAATGAGATAACTCCACTTGCGTACTCTGCAGCAGCTCTTCTCAACCCTGGGAGCCACAAAATGAAATCCGGAGAGCTGTGAGGAATTTAAATTGTTCTTGTAGTTTAAGGCAAGAAAATCTTGCTCCTCGACTTCTCAGGCATCTTCTGCCATTTGAAGCGGAATCACTGTCTGTCAGTCCTGCAGTGGCCACACAATTACATAAACTGGTCATTGTTTCATTGACACAGTTTTCACTTTCCGTAGTGAGGGGAAGAGATTTGGGTCAGCTCTATTCACCATCCTGAAAAATACTACTCTGAAGCCCCCTGGGCTGTCACCAGTAGCAGACCTAGCACAGAGGGAGAGGTCCTACTCCTGGCCCCAGCAGATGCCCATCCGTTGCAGGGGGAGTTTCCCAGGGGTTATTCAGCTGGGGACCAACTCAGTGAAGATCAAGGCTGGCACAGTTCCCTGGGGGCACCTCTGTGGGATCCAGGAGATAGGATGGGGATGGGGAAGCAGGACCATTCCTCTTTGAGTGGGACACGGAGGCTCCTGAGCACACAGCTGTAGGCAGCTCCCCACCACCTGGGCTGAGACGCACTGAACTGGGCCAGTGCCACAAGCCTCCCCACAGCCAAGTCCTGTGGGAGCCAGCAGCGCTGGGAATGTTTCCTCACTCCCCAAAAAGCCCAGTGCAGCCCCCCAGCCCCCAGGGCACTGCTCCCGCTGCCCGCTGGGTTAGGAGCCAGCCACCTGGCCAGGCTGCAGCCACTCAGCGAGGGCTTGACAAGCACTGGGGCAGGAGGGGGTGACAAGGAGAGCCCCATTTTTGGCATCCATAAGCCTTTAGCTCAGCTCAGCTGTACAGTCTACAGGTTTTCTCTGGGTCTACACCTCTGGAGCGAAAGCCGTGGCAGATGCTCCTCCAAGAACATGCAGGAGGGCGGTGCGCTGGCAGCAACAGTGAGCTGCTTTGTTTATTGTTCCCCCAAATGAGAGCAAAAGACAAGAGATGGGCTGATGTAAGCCAGTAAGCATGCTGTTGAAGATTTGCTTTTAAGCATCTAGGGCTCTGCCTACACTATCTAACAGAAAGGGATTGTATGTCTCAACAAAGTTGAAATTAATCTTCCAAACAAAGTCAGCCTTATTCCCCCAGCCCTCCCCAGCAGCATGTTTCAGACACCCTTCGCTGCCTGACCAATTTCAAGTTTGCAACTTAATGCCCCAATCTGGGATAGAGAATCCCTTTTCCCATAAATGCCCAAATATAACGACTAATAATCAGCTTGATTTATCAGAAGTCGGAGACATGTAAGAGGAAAAGAGCTGAAGGGCTGGACAAGGAAAGCACACATCGGGGTCCAGCAAAGGCAGGACCTGCCACAGCGCAAGGGTGACAACCCGAACGCGTCAGGTACTGAGAACAGCAAGCACAGCACGTTTATGGGTGACCGTTCAAAAAAATACAAAGCCCCTCAAGCAGAGGAACCCATTACCCTCATTGTTATTTCTTGGTGTTACTCTTGTCATCTACATGGAATCTGGAATCACAAATTTCTGCGAAATGGGAGGAGTGCCTTAAGAACGTGTGACTTGGGTCACAGGCAGGCATGGTAGAGAGCTGGAAGAGAAGACTGCTGCAGCAAAATCTCCTCTGCCAGCCTCCTCACCGCACAGCCACCGAGGGTGGAGAACAACACCTCAGTGCCTGGCCCTTCCCTTGCTACGCTGCGGCCGTTCAGCATCTCTGCACCTCATGGGCATTCATAGCGCTGGAGAGGCCATGGTCTGCCTTCCCCAAGCCTGTGCCTGGGAAGTGACCCTGAAAATGCAAGTCCAGCAAGAAACTAGAAAATAAATCCTCGACGCTCATCTCTTTTGACTCCTCATGGCACTTTGCAAGCACGAGTTTGTTGATCTTTCAAACATTCATGTGAGGTGGGTAAATAATATCTTTGATTTTAGAAAACAGGAGGCTAAGAATGCAACTACACATAAAGCAAGGCAGGGAGCAGCCATAATTAGAGACCCTTTCTACATCACTTTAAAACAGAAGATGCCTCTTTGTTCAGTGAAATGCCATTGGAGTAAAAATATTTTTTACCACCAGTACAAATAACAGCGATGATTAAAACGGGATCATTTCCAATATCTCCTTGGTTGGTGCATTGTGCATGCCGTCTATAAACTTACTCCACCGGGAGAACAAGAGGGGAATAATCAATGTTGTCTTCTCTCCAGTCAGCTTGTAATCGATGGAACTTTAAAGTTTGCATGCATGAGCTCAGCACTTCAGCATTTGGTTTGCAAACAGTTTAAGTTTTGAATTTCTCATGCACAAAAGAGCCCGTTAAGGTCAGCAGTGGCATTTTTTTTAGGTGTAGGAAGTATTTCCATTGTTAAGTTTTCACATAGCTCTGGTTAACAAAACCTTACTGTCTGGGCCAAATCTAAGTTGGCAAGCTCTTGTCACACAGTAATTCATATTCATTATTTTCCAGACAAACCATCCAAAGCTCTGTTTTGTAAGTGTAGCAGCACACATACGCCATGTCTTACAAACGGGAGATAACCTCGCTCTCTGGCCGAGGCTGTTGAAGAATACAGTGGCTTGGTCTGAATGCGCCGGGCTGATTGCTTTGGGCTAAGTGTACTCCATGGCTCTTTCTGATCGGTAAACGACTAGGCTGAGGGAAGTGTATTTGTATCTCAGGCACTTCGTCATATCCACACGCAGGAACTGGGTGAGTGCGTGCTTATGCTGATTGTAAATGTCAACAACCACTGATTATGAATATAAAACAAATTGGGCAGCTTTCAAGTGCGGTATATAGGCATTTAAGGACTCAAGTTTTTCAGTTTCTTCCTTTTGGTTAAGTCTGGAAGCCAACAGGTAAAAATGTAACACTTATCGCTTCGTGTTCCTTTCCTTTCTCCACGATTTCTTTGATGTGAACACTTGAGGAAGCAAAAGAGCATCTGTAAATCATCCGCCAGAAGGAAAGAAGAGTTGGGCAGGCGCAGGAAGCCTCAGCCACGCTCCTGGCATCCTCAGCATCAACCGTGCCAGAAAAATAGCTGAGGGTAGGAGGGAACAGGTCTAAGGCTGGGCCAAAATACTCTGCACCCATCCACCCCTCCAAAAAGCCCGCGGAGGTGCCGGGATGCCCACGGGCACGAGTCCTGGCTGCTGGACTGTGAGCACATCCCAGCAGCACGCAGCACTCTGAGCTGGAACAAGGGTGCTTATTTTGAAAACTCAAACACTCCTGCACTGACAGACTTACAAGAATAAATGTAAAAATAAAATTGGGCTTTTCTGTTCCCGACAGGACATTTCAACAACCCCACAGGTGTGTATATTAATAATCTACACGCAGTAATCTGCAACAGAAGTTGCAAACTTATCAAAAGACCACAAAATATTTCACATTTAAACCACATCCAGTTGTATCTGAGAGCAAAATATTCATCTTTTTCTGACTTGCAGCCTGGAGACTCAGGCCTGCAGTACAGTTGGAAATGGCTGTATTTCAACAGTTTTCCCTGTGACGCCGCTTCCAGCTGAGCCTGGCCTTGGTGCAGATGGGACGAAGCAACATCATACATCTGATAAAAATTCATTAGACGACCTTGCTAAATTGAGGGACCCACAGCACTTTCTGTGCCGGATGTGAAGCAGCGCAGCAGAGAGGCCAGCAAGCATCCAGACTCGCCACTTGGGCCACCCGCAGCCACGGCAGCACCAGCGGGTTGAGCCGGTGCCTTGGGGGAGCTGTGCAGGTGGCGCTGGGCCCGGGCATGGCCTGGATGCTGCCGGGACCCGGCTCGCTGGGGATGTCTGCACCGTGCTGCGACTGCAGGGGGAGGCTCTCTGCACGCAGAGCAAAAACTGGAAGAGAAATTAGGTCTGTGGCCGAAACAATTCCTTTTCCAATGCAAATGGCCTATTGTAATGATCAAATAATTCAAATCGTCGCTTGGGAAAAAACAAAACAAAACATCCAAACTCCTATTCAAAATTGTCTCAGAGCTTGGCATGCACCCTTGGCTTTATGCAGAAATTAGCACTCGGGCTTTTCATTCTTGGGCTGAATTTCAGTTTGATACCACCTACCTGGTGACTTGCGTTCGCGTGCCAAAGTCCAGGGACCTCATTGACTGCAGCACTTCAATACAGCCCATGTACTAGGGGAAAAAGAGAGACAGAGGGAAAGGAGAACTATGTTAATATCTAGCACACAGGTAAGAGGAGGATCACAGGAGGAAGCAAATGTGATTTCAGTCCACTAAGTATATGCAGAACCACAGTCTACATGGAAAATCAAATCAGCCATCCTAAAGCTGCTCCATAAATAGATCTTGTTTTACTGAAAAGTGTAGAGAAGAGCAATAAAGATACCAGTGGCTTCAACAACATAGCACAAAAAAAAAAAAGGTAAAACACTCTGGGGACACAAAATCCAATCATCCTTTTTTTCCAGTTCTGCTTACTCTCACTGATTAGCCTGTGGCACTGAGCTGGGAGGAATAGCTGAACGTTGGAGGGAAACTACCTGGGAGCAGAGGGGATCTGGAAGCCCTACGGGACCGATGCACGCAGAGCCTCCATGCAGAAGAGCTGAACGTCCCTTCAGAGCAGCAGGAGGCATTACTAGGCATGAGGAAAACCACTGGCTCCATGCTGCTGCACGTCTGATGACAAATAACCTCTGCAGAAGATGAAGGAGGCAGAGCTGCAATTCCAGCTCACAGCAACAGCTCTTAAGAACCTGAACTATAAACTGACCTGCTTTAAATTAGAGGCTGACTCCCACACTTCTGTTGTATGGGGCAGAGCCGGGGGCTTCTTCTGTACTTGTTTGGGATTTGCACAGGACTAATTTTCAGAAACATCAAGAACGTGATGGCGTGTCGGTCCTTTGATGTTATGTACAAATCTATGGAACTTTTTCATCTCAATGAAGCATGCTAGGCTAAGTCTATCCACTGAGTTTACCTCTCCCAAAACATATCTTACTAATTCTTCCAGCATTTCTGTTGATATCCATCTCTCTGCTGTTGAAGTGCCCCAACACCTCCATTTCACAAGGTTGGCATAGGTCTGGGTCTCTCAGTTTGCATCCCCTCTTCCACAATGAATTCTCTCGGAGGGAAAAAGGCTTTCGGGAGCATCCTGCAGTGCTCCCACAGCACCCGTGGGCTGCAGCGACAGCCTGCCTGCGCAGACCTCTCCTGCAGAAAGGCAAAGCCTCTGGGATACAGCAGACAGCCTGGCAATCCCAGGCAGGGACATGCATGCTCTGTGCTCTTGTTCTGAATGGATGGAGGAAGCACTGTCTGTCCAGAGAAAGGTACTGTATTTACCTCCTCTTCTTCGCTTTGCCTGTGAATCGATTTTTCTGCTGGGCCATTCAGAGGAGGTTGGATTTAGGTATCTGATTCAGATCTTTTAGAATGGAATGTGTGTGTTAAAAAGAGACCCTATGTGTGCAGTCAAGCAGGGATTCCACAACAATTGTATTATCCCTATTTTGGTTTCTTTCCAGATAGCAATGTAACCCTTGGGAGAACTCCAGAATTAGGTCAGAGCCCTGGAAGGACATCAATAAGAATCTGAAGGGTTAGCAGAACTGCTTCCCTAATGAACATTTAATGACTTTGTAAAGGACTCTGAGAGCTATCTTACTTGTTAAAGATATTCCTGCTTAATGGGAACAAAGCAAACGTGGAAAATATGTCTAGAGTCTCAGCTTGTAGCACAGCAGAGACCTCTGATCCTACAGTATAAGGTCAAGCATCCTGTGAGCCGGTTGGCTGCTCCTCCAGCCTTGAGAAAAGAAAGATTTAGAGGAGTAGGTGAGTCATATGCTGATAAGTGACTCCCCATTGCATCCTGAACAGATGCGTGGGAAGCTACTCCAAGCAAAGATGAAAAATCAATATTAGGTTTTTGCATAAGTGACCCTGAGTGAAGCTGAACTTATCAATGATTCACAAAAGACCCTCTATTTTTTTTCTTTAAAAGCCTGAGTAGGGAAGTGCATTAACATGGCACCTCACTGCATCCCTCATTTATTTTAGCTGCCATTGGTTATCTAAACCAGCACAGTTAGTAATGGCTGAACCTTCACATCTCAGCAGGAGGGTACAGAGAACCAGCAGAGCCCTGGGCAGGGGGATGCTGTCGGACTGGGACTGAGGAAGTCGGGGGTCACAGAGCGGGGGAGAAGCCCATGGAGCACATAAAAGGACAATGGGATACCAGAAGCCTCTTCAAGAAAACAAAAGACACTCTCTGGGGAAGAAAAAATAATTAACAAATAAACAAGGAAAATGTTAACCTCTCCATAGCTGAGTCCAATGAGCAGCACAACCGGTGTATGAGAGAAAGGGGAGGGCAGGAGACAAGGGCAACGCCTGTCTCGGAGACTTCTCCTGCACCTGGACTCCAGTTCGGGCGGTGTCCCTGCTCCCCATCCTCTATACCCCAAACAGCAGCCCCCACAAAAAGCTAGTGGGTTCCTCTGGGGATGCAGGGTTGAGGCCAGCTCCCGCTTTCCTGCTGCAGGGAGGGTGAAGCTGAAGCATTGGCAGGGCAGCAGCCGCGGGTGCCCTCCTGCAGCGCCCGGGAGAGGCAGCCACAGCAGCATGCAGCCCTCGCCCTGGCATGGCCACAGTATGCCAAGACCCACCTGCCCCACAAGGAGCCCAAGCTATCCACCAGCTGGTTTTGGAACACGGCCATAGCGATGTCAAGGGTTCAAAGGCGGTGTTCAAGAAAGGGGGTTCATCTTCTGAAGCCCCATGAAGAGAAGCATGGCTGAGCTTCACTGAGCTGCTGAGGGGAAGCCAGGGGAAACTGGACGCCGGCATGAGGGTGCTGTAACCAGCCCAGGGCAACAAGGACAGGTATAACTGCAGAATTCAGCTCCCCATAGAA
Organism: Burhinus bistriatus; assembly: GCA_013397275.1. Taxonomy (NCBI): domain Eukaryota; kingdom Metazoa; phylum Chordata; class Aves; order Charadriiformes; family Burhinidae; genus Burhinus; species Burhinus bistriatus. Next base: position 307,524 of record VYXH01009100.1, on the reverse strand, counting down.
AAATACAATGCCAACACTGAAACAAGCTGAGCACTAAAGCCTTGACATCACCAATGAAAGCAGATGCTAAAACCACTGATCTGTCGGCAGGAGGAAGAGAGGGAGAGAGGGAGGAAAAGGAGAGAGAGAGAGGAAGAGAGGGCTCACTGGCCCCTGCTGGAAAGGGAACGGCTCCTCTAACGGTGATGTGTACAAAACTGTCCCCTGTCTCCCTGCAAAGGGCTAGGGGGAGTGTTGGCACTGGGGGAGCTTCATCTCTCGGGTGTTAGAATCCAGAGGGTGATCTGGGGCTGGCTGCCATTTCCCCACGCCGCCGGGATGGCAGGGAGGTGGAGGGGAGAGAAGGGCAGTTACTGAAGATGCACACGTCTTTTCTCATCTGTTTACAAGAGAGGATTGAGAGTGACTGCAAACAGGATGAGGGACTGTGTGGGAGGAGATGTGAAGGCGCTGGGCAGGGCCCGTGTGAATAAGCTTTTCAGGCACCCTGTAATCCAGACCCACGTCTCATTTCATTCCCTGCCATAACACAGTTAGTGGCTCCAGCTCCAGCCTGAATGACAGGCAGTGATTCACCCACAGGACTGATACGGGGAGCAGCGCACGGAGCTCCTAATTAAACAACGCAGCTGCAGCCTTGCAATTTTACCTATTAGTTAACAGACGTTAATTCAGGCGTAATGCCAAGAGCAGCTCCTACAGACCCCATGGCTGACTAACAATGAATCCAAGGGACAGGATTTGCTCGCACAGGCAGTCAGGTAACATGCTGCTGCTGCTGAACAGCCTCTGCCCAAACATATGTGAGACTAGGTTCAAATTCCCTAAAAAACATAACAGGCAGGAACCCCCCACAGGCTGGGTGCACAAGAGCACGGTGGGGAGCTGACTCCCACGGAAGCATTTCTCTTCCTGTCGCTGCTTTAACAAGGTGCTTTTGAAGTGGGGGCAAAACCATTTCTGAGCTTCCCACCACCCTCTTTCCTTGCAGGCAAAGGCTGTCTGGGGGGCCCGTGGCTCTCTGCCGCACAGGGCCGGTGGCTGCAGAGCAGTGGGAGTTTCACTTTAATTTGCTTGAATAACTCCCTTCTAGCTTGCAACAGATCTGGCAGGAAGGGAGACTGGGCAGAAGCAAGCAGCAGCCACTGGCACATGGCAGGACAAGGGCACCGGAGTTATAAGTAGACATGCCTTTGCCTTTTACACCAAGGAAAAATGACTTTTGCCTGTAACAGCTGCGGCGCTGCCCTCCCTGTGGCTGGCTGCCGAGCTCGAGGACACGGACTCATGTGTTGCAACACCTGATTTGAGATCCCCCCGCTTTTGCCCTGGCAGGAAGGTGAAGCGCTGGCCTCCCTCCACGGACAAAAAAACAAAAAAACATTGCTTGGAACTTTGTAGTGATGCATCTGGAGTTCAGTTCACAGTGCAGGAAAGATTATCGCAATATCACAGTGATAACCAAGTAATGCAGAAAAAAGCTTTCGCCAAGGAGTAAATAATGAAATAAAAAAAAATGATGTAAAAAGGTGGTGTAATATCACTGCAGAGGACTCCTAATCTTGGTCTTCTGATGCACAAGATTGTTTCCCAGCTATAACTATTACAGTGGCCAAATGGCTGTTTTAACTTATACCAGACACATTGCTCCTCAGGAGGTAGTGTGACACTTGGGAAACAGACAGATACACATGCTCTTATCCTCTCTTTATTGGCATCACAGCAATAAAACAGTGTCAGAATCATTATTTCAGCCCAACATAACTTAAGACGATCTTCTGGAACCACAGACACAAGTCTTAAAGGCAGCCTGCATCACTGTTGGTTTACAAAGTCGGCTGTAGTCACTTCAGAATTCAGACCCCTACATTCACAGGATTAGATACAGATAAATCAGTCTCAGACCAGTGGAAAAGGCAGCCCAGGAGCTGTAAGTTGTTCAGCATCACATAAAGCAAATCCTTGCTATCACAGGTAGATTCGGGGGAGAGATTCTGGGGATTTTGTTTCCTTAAAAAATTTCAAGAACAGTACATCTGTTCAAGAACAGCAGCAGCAGTGGTGTGGACAGACAGGAAGGCCCTTGGTCTGTCCTGCTCCTCCTGCCCACACGGCACAGCCTTGTCCCTGAGGGGCAGCGAGACGTGGGTTTTTGTGATGAAGAATGGCTTTTGCTAAATGGTAATTTTCATGGGAAAGTCTGACGCTTTCATTCATGGGTTTTCAATTTTTAAATAAATTTTGAGAAAAACCCAGGGAAAAGTTCATAAATTTACATATATATACACACACACACAGAGACACACAAGCATTTTGCTTTTCTTTTTAGTTTTGTGCTGAAAAGCCACTTGCTGCAGCACCACACTCAGGCCAGGGCTCCAACAGAATCGGTTCCCACGGCCCCGTCCCCCTGCTCCCCGCTGTGATGAAGCAAACGGCCTAAAAAGATGCCCGGCGGAGCAAGCGCCTCCCCAGCACCCTACAGCCCCCAGCTCCCGGCTCACGATTCACAGCTGGGGCTCTGAAGCCGTGAATCACCAGAGCCCGTCTCCTTCCTGCGAGAGCCCTGGCTGCGCCCACACGTGTAGTTATTTATTTACGACAGGCGATGCAGGGTGCCCAGGCCAGAGCAGCTCTCCGGGTGCGGTGTCAGGGTGCTGCGTGCCAGGAAAGTGGCTGCAGGTGAAATACTGCAATTATTTCCCTGGCCTGAGCCCAGGAGAGGTGCTGGCGGCTTCGGGGGACTGGGCAAGGGCTGCCATGAACCCCGCTCCCACACAAAGCCAGGGAGCAGGTTCCCCAGGCTGACCTGTCGCAGCCTCCACAGACAAAAGCAGGACTGCGAGGGGACAGGTGCCCACGTGCACTCTTTCAGGACGTACTTCACATTGTTCTCAACTCCTACATTAGCAGAAGACAAGCTCCTTTTACTCTAGAGACTAGCAACTGATTATATATATGTGCCAAACTGTCTGGGCTGCTATTGAAATATTAATATTTGGGCTCTTTGTTATTTGCACGAGCATCTCGGGGGAACAGTGGCTCTTAGGGGTCTCAGCTTCCTCACTGGAGCCCAGGTGACACCCAGCCACAACACAGGTGCCCTGTCACCACCAGCCACGCACAGCCACAGCTGCCTCCCAGTGAGATGCAATGAGCCCAGCATCGCCTCTTCTTCAACCAACCCCAGAAAGAAAACGCCTGCTCACTCCAGTCCACAGGGGACAGCTTCTGCCCTAAGGCATTTCATTACCTCACCATATTATTGCCTTTCTAAAATAACTGCGGATCCTCTCCACCTAAGTGCCAAATCCTCGTCAGACTCCAATTAAGCTTTTAAGACCAAAGATCTCCAACAGCAGCAATCCCCATAACACAGACCTGACTTTCCTCCTCAAATGGTCTTGGCGGAGATCCCAGCGATCCCTAACAGGACATGAGAAGCTGCGTGGGGACAGCGGGTGTCTTTGACCACCATAGGAGGAAGAGCCAGGCCCAGGGTGAAGGGGAAGGATTGGGGGAAAAGGTTAGGGGAAAGGACTGGGGGCAGCTCCGGCAGCTGCCTGGCCCCTCAGCCTCCCAGCCCTGCTTTGCCTGCAGGCAAGACCATCCCACCACTCCACGCTCCCTCCACACTGCAGCCGTGTGCCCCAGGCTGCTTCCCAGCCGGAGTAGCCTCATGGTCCCTGGGCAAACAAGTTCCTTGCCGGTGCTTTGATGCTGAGGCCCCAAAACCCCCAGGCTGCTTATTTACTGACCTGCTTGTTATTAAAAGGGCTGGTTGAAAAAAAAAAAACACCAGGAATTTGGCCAGGACACATTTTGGTGCACACCAGCAATGCTCTTGCAGCCCTCCTGGGGCTGGCTCCTGCAGGTCCACCACTGCCAAAGCAACAGGAGTGGGGAGATGCAGGACAGATGCAGGGAAACAACGTTTCCCCATTGCATTGGGAGGTTCTTGCCAGTGACCCTTTCCTTCAGAGATTCCCCATGAAATGGGGTGACTTCCAGAAAGACCAGCAGACAGCCGTACTGGAAATATAACCTGGGGAGCCGCAGGAAGGGATGAGCCCTCCCCCACTTCACACAACCTCCCCATCAAGTCCTTCTCCTTTTTTGCTCTTTCTTCTGCCTTTCTTGCTCATGTGCTCCCCAGCAGGTGACACCTCAGTGCCTCTGCTCTCAGCCCTGGGCCACAACAGAAACCCAGGAAATTCCACCTGCGCTTCATTGTCCCCTCCCCATGCCAAAAACTGAATTATTTAAGTGTGCTTCTGGCATTAGTATTTCAGTATTCGAATCTCTATAGGTACCTCAAAGCCTTCATCAGGAGCTCCACCGCAGCACAGGAGGCAGGTCCTGCGCGGCGGGCGCTGGGCATCATGACACCATCCATCAGCGCAGGCCTTTCTGTGGGCTGGCCGAAAGCATAGCACCTGCAGCTGCGGTGGCCCTTGCACTGTCACTGTAAGTCACCCCCTACGTGCTCCTTCACCTATTTTAGCAGCTTGCTGATGTCAAAACATCAACTGCTCACGCTAGTACTAGAATGTAAAGCACACGTAAAAGGACATACATTAGTGTGATGGAATAGCATGTCCCCCTCCCTCCACCTGCTGCACCCCGGGCGAATGTCCCGGGGCCTCCTGCAGCTCCGTGCACAGTGGCTGCTGCCGTGCTGCGACACTGTCACCTTTCAGCCAATGTCCCATCAAACCAGCCATGCCACCGCTGCTGGATGCCAGGCAGGCATCTCATTCCTGCTTGGGGAAAGGTGAACACGGCTATTTCCCCGTGTTGCTCTTCTCCCCTCTGATCTGCCTGCTCTCCTGCTGCATTTGGAAAGGGATTGATTTCTTTTTCTTGGCCTTGCACCTTTCTTTAGACTTTCCTGCTTGCAAACTATCATATGGGAGACACAGATTTTGCATGGCTTATGGTTTTTTTACTCCTTCTGGCACATTTTGATACCTCCTGTACACCAAAATGAGAGCTTACATGCACACACACACTCTCTCTCTCTTAGCATGCTGCCTGCAGCCCACTTGGAGGAAGAGATTCTGGTTAAGAACCCCTTGTATAGCTTGCTGCTGCGGCCCCCCTTGCACGTCCAGGACAGGCACAAGGGCTGCGAGAGGTACAGGAGCCCTTGGCCAGCCTGGCCATTACATGAGTATTTCCGAAGCAGGTTTAGACCACTTTCTCTGCCATTTCCCTGTGGTCTGCGCTGGCTCTCTCCATGCAAGCAGCGGGCAGTTATTGCCTGGGAGTGCTTTTGACAGATGAAGCGTAAGCACTAAAATGTGCAGGGTCAGAGGTTCGGAGCGTAGACAAGCAACGGCTAGCAAACGGCAAGATCTGGCCACAGAAATATAAAGTCCAGAGAGGAAAAGAAAATTAGAAAGCTCCCAAATGTGGCAGGCATGGAGGGAGCGAAAGTACCAAGCCCAGGAGTCTTGGTCTACTATTGGCCACTGACTGCTAATTAGAAGATGATAGACACCAACCCCGGCTACAACATGAAAAATACCCAGAAAGGCTATTTCAGGGTGTCTTCTGAAGAAATAGGCAGGGTTTTCTGCATATCATCATTACCAAGAAAATCAGACACAGCCCTATAGCATCAAGCAAGGAGGGTGGCTTTTGCTCACCTCCCATTGCAGGAGGCGCAAGGGAAAGGTTCTCTGGGCAGCAGCAGAGGTCCCAGCAGCTCTCCCACACTCTCCGTGACAAATATGTCAGCGGCGTGGGCCAGCGTGCACATAGTGCCTGGGACCTGCTCTGCAAGGGATGGGAAGCCCTTTTCATGGGCCTCCTTCTCCCTCCAACATGCATTTCAGGTCAGAGCAACCCCTGTTTGAATTGCAGCTCAGCTGCACTCCTCAGAGAGTCTAAAGATAGTCTTTTGGAAATGGATGTTGTGTTACCTCTGGGAGCGGCTGCGGTCCTTTTAACTCCCTCAGTTCAACACCACAGCCCTACATCAGGAGACAGGAAATACATGGGAAGTCAGTGGTTTGGGACACTAGCTCTGGGAGTGGGAACACAGAGGTCACCCTGCAGCCATCTGCACGGTTTGCTTTGTCAGAGAATGGAAACCCTGTGAGAAGTACTCACCCGCACGCCATAGGTCGTTGCCGGCTCCCTGACGCTTTCTCCGTTCTGCGTGAGGCTCCTGTCCTGCCTGCCTGCAGGAGCTGCCTCCTCAGCTTCCCGCATGGTGCAGTCACCCACTGGCTTTGGGATTAGGGCCAGCTTGTCCAGGTCAGGCTGTGGATAAGATGCCGAGAGGCAGGTGATCTCGGGCGAGGTTGGGCTGCTCGGGATGGTAATGCACTCTGTGAGTTTAATTCTTGGCACCTCTTTTGTTCCCAGACAGAAGCTTTTCAGTCCCGGCAGATTTGACGGGTTGGCAAGTTTAATGTTAGCCATCCGGGGGATCAGTGTGCACAGGGTGGTGCAGGTGTCCTGTGGCCCCAAGGAGACATCTTCTGTCAGTAAATTAGGTGTTGAAGAATGGGAAGAGGAGGAAGAACCTTTGATATTTAAAGACGTATTTTGTGTACCTTCATCTAGGGATGTTATCGAATCATTCCTGAATCGGCTGTACTTAGCCCTGTGCAGCATTCCTGGATGTCTGAATAACCCTACATACAGGACGTGTCCACCGAGGCTCTGCGGGCTGCGTTCTCTCATAGCCTTGGCAGTTCTGTAACTGGATACTCTTGCATAAATTGGCTCTTGTAGATAAATGATATGGAAATCAAGCAAGTCAAACAATTTTAAAACCAGAAACCTATTGGTTATTTTTGCTGACTCCCTCTCGACCGGTTTATTTTCCTCAACGGACGAGGCTTAAAACTGCACGGACATCTGGTATTTTGTAAGCGGTGATAAAAGCAGCATAGGGGAAAGCACATCAGTGGTACGGCAGCTTAAGCTGAAGAGCCGCTCTCCAAACCCGCCTCAAGCCAGGCACTAAATCCCACCTAGCTCTGAGGACTCACACTGGCAGCACCGTTAACTGCGGAGTGCTGGCTGCAGCGAAAGCTCAGGCATGTTCCACACACAGCAGAGCGAGAGAGCTACAAGCCCGAACACAGTTTGAGGCCGGCACGAACCCCGTAAGGTGCGCGGCTCTCTGCATTTCCATCCTCGGCTGCCCCAAAGCCGAAGGGCATCCCTGCGCGGCACCGCTCCTGCCCCGCCGTCAGGCACAAACCCAGGATTCCAAGGAAAACACTGAACAGCGCCGGCAGCTCTCGGCGTCAGTCTCGCCGATTCTTGCTGCAAAGTCCTTCAGCACCGCAATCCAGAAACAGCTGAGTATTCCTGNAGCCGAGGGCCGGCGTTCGGGCTACGGTGCCCCCGGGCTGCCCACCCGGCACCGAGGGGAGGACGGGCCCGTCCCAGCGGCCTCCCCGCAGCTGGGCTCCGGTGGGGAAAGCCCCTCTCCCCCATTGCGTGTACCTCAGGCAGCAAAAGGAGCGTAGCCGGGTTTATTTTACTCACTGGAAGTATTCGGGCCCTCGGCAGGAGTGACCTCGGGTCCGTGTGGGGTTTCGACGCCTCGGGCGGCGTGGTGGGAAGAGAAATGCGGCGTCACGAGGGGGTCAGGCCAGGAGGGGAAAAACGGCACAGCGGCCTCGTTTCTCCCCGTTAGCCGAGGTCTTTTCTCTCACCGGGTTTTCAATATCGAGTTCGCTTTCCTCATGCTGACAGCGATGCTGGCCTCATTCTCTCCTCCTGTTCAGCGCTGGCGGTGGATGAGGAGGGGCTGTGCCACCCGCTGCCCTGCCTGGGCCAGGAGGAGAAAACCATGGGCAGAGAGCTGGAAAGACATCGAGAGCTCAGCACAGCCATTGCCTTTTTTTTTTTTTTCCTCCTGTACGAAAAGCTGGTATTAATCCTAAAAGATGCAATAGTTGCTACGATAAAGTAGGGGAAACCCCCAGTCCAGGCTCCGCTAGTGAAATACGGCTCGAAGAAGAAGCGGCTGCTTTTGAATCAACCCTTTTTGGGGAGGATGGCTCAGACTGCTCACAAAAATCAAACCCAAAGGCAAAACCAGGACCAGCCACAAGTTACAAAGAGTGACTAATTTCTCATGAAGCTTTAATAATGCCTTTCAGCACAAAAGGATAGAAAATGTTCAGACGTGATTAGCAGCACTATTGATAATACATAAAACACAGATAATCTTTTAGCATTAATGTGTTTCTTTCTTAACTCTTTCATTTTGTCACCGCACCAGAACACAACGTCAACACAGCTGGAAGAAAACGCTGGGATGGAAAGGCCACGGTGCCCTCGCTGGTGGGGAGGGACTGGAGGGGGGTGCAAGCTGTGCTTAATGTAGAGGGGACAAAGAGGACCAGTGTTCAGGGAGATGCAGATGCTCCAAGCTACTGTTTCGGGGGACCTCCCAGATTTCTCTTTTTACTGCCATGAAAAACATGCAACCTGACAAACCAAATTCCCTCTTCCTGCGAGATCAGTCTCACCATCCTTCCCATCTTTTCTCTGAGCACATAGCAAGGGTCTTCCTGCCTTACAGCAGCCCCTCAGCATAGATGATGGCACCAGGAAAGGATGGCTTGGTGACCAGGATGCTCCCCCATGCCTTGGCTCAGGTAGCGAATAGTTCATAGAATCATAGAATAGTTTTGGTTGGAAGAGACTTTTAAGATCAAGTCCAACTGTTAACCTAGCACTGCCAAGTTACCGCTAAACCATGTCCCTCAGCGCTACGTCTACCTCCAGGGATGGTGACTCAACCACTTCCCTGGGCAGCCTGTTCCAATGCTTGATAACCCTTTCTGTGAAGAAATTTTTCCTAATATCCAATCTAAACCTAAACCTCCCCTGGCGATACTTGAGGCCATTTCTTCTTGTGCTATCGCTTGTTACCTGGGAGAAGAGACCAACCCCCACCTCCCTACAACCTCCTTTCAGGTAGCTGTAGAGAGTGATAAGGTCTCCCCTCAGCCTCCTTTTCTCCAGACTAAACAACCCCAGTTCCCTCAGCTGCTCCTCATAAGACTTGTGCTCCAGACCCCTCACCAGCTTCGTTGCCCTTCTCTGGGCACGCTCCAGCACCTCAATGTCCTTCTTCTAGTGAGGGGCCCAAAACTGAACACAGTACTCCAGCTGGGGCCTCACCAGTGCTGACTCCAGAGGTACAAGGCCATGGGCTGCCTCTGGCCCGTGCTGGTCCTCATCTGAGCCCTTCTGCCAGCTGCTCCTTCCTCAGGAGGCAATTTGAGCCTTCCTTACCTGTGTGAGTGAGAAAAGGGGTGGGCAGGGTTCCTGCTGGCCCTGCAGGAGATGCAACCCACACTGTGTCCTACTGCAGCTAACAGAGCTATCAAGGTGTAAAGGGTTAATGGGACTGGCTTTAAACCTGTGTGGTGAAAGGGGACATTTTCAAGAAAAAGAAACAATCGTGCAACAGCCTGTCCTTCATGAACCACCCAAGAGCTGTGTCTGGAGCCCTGCATGCCACCAGCCCCTGCTGTCCCATGGCCAAAGTGTTGGTGCCCTCCCTGTCTGCCAGGGGGGTTCAGGGACGGGGACGGGGGAGCTTCCCCAGAGAGGCGGGGGAGGCCGGTACATTAACGGCACTTCTCAGCTCACAGGCACCAGCGAGTACGATTACAGTGTGGGAGGTGAAGAATAGCTGCTGTTTTACAGCAAGTTCCAGAGAAAAATGCAATTGTGACAAGCTCTGTTTTCAGCAGTGATCAAGAAATACAAGCTGGAGAGCGGAACTCACCAAAGAGCAGCATTGTCCAAGGAATAGTAGCCATCACAGGGAGGGGGAGGAGGGAAAAAGAAAAATGCCCTGCCTTTGTAAATTAAAAAGCTTTTTTCTGAAGACTAAAAACAAGATTTCTGTTTAAGATACTGGGAATTCAGCCTCTAACCAGCACAGAGAACAAAGCTCCATTAAGCACTGGCGAAACCGAGCCTACAGCCTTGTATGCAGCCTAAAAGGAGCCCGTGTTTCTCGATTATGGCTCGAGTTCCCAGTTGCCCACAGCGCCCAGGGCCTGGGGAGCTGCC
>VYXH01009100.1:262033-297424 GCA_013397275.1 Burhinus bistriatus | reverse complement strand
AGCTGCCCCAGCTCGCTGCCCGCCCACCCGTCACTGCCCCACACGGCCCAGGGAAGACACAGGAAAAGGGCATTTTGCCCCTTGCACGGTTGCTGACCGAAGGGCTGCACCACGCGTGGGCTCTCGGGCTACGTGGGAATGCCCTTCTGGTGCACAGTTATGAGCTGAAACTTCTCTTGGTTGCTGTGTTACCAGCCTCATCACACCCAAACCCTCCATCGCGCCCTGTTTACAGCCCCAGCCTCTCAGCCTCAAATATGCTACATGAAGAACTGATGTGAGCAGCCCCCAGTCACGTATCATCACAGGGGACAGGAGCAGGGGCAGATGTAACCACATTGCCAGGGCGGCACCATTACACAGGAGCAGGAGCAAGCAGTGACTGAGCTACAGCCACCTCTAACACCCCTTTGAAAGAGCTGCAGAGAAGGAGGTGAGCTCGCAGCAGCCATGTCTCCACCGTCGCTGCAGGGAGCCTTTGTGGCAGGAAGGAGCGGCGCCAGTCCAGAGCCCCTGGGGCCCCCGGACGCCCTTGGGAGCGACACCGTTTCAGTTAGCGCTGCTGTGCCACCCTCCCCTTGCAGCACGGGGGCCAGGGAAGGCGGGTGCTGGGACACACGTGTATGGTGCTCGGTGGTGACAGGAGAGCTCAAGGCGAATCTGGTACCAATTTAGAAGAGAGCAGCCAGCCCAGCAGTCTCGCACCAGTAGTGTGCGTGGGCAGTGCAGGGAGTGAAGCTGTCACCCACTCGCAGAGCACACCCAAAATGCAGTTGCAGTCTTGGAGCCCAGAGGAAGCTGTTACGTGCTTCTTGCAACCAGCATGACAGACCTCAGTGTTTCTGTTAGAACATAGTGTAAACAGGGGATTTTTTTTCCCCCGTATAAATAGCATCAGCAGAGTTAATTCATGCTAAGGTGCACCGAGCTGATCCGCCTTCCTTCCTCATCGACATGCCTGGCTGACACTGGCAGAAATCAGCAAAGTGTTACAGAACAGCAGGAAAACCCCATAACCAGCAACATGGTGGCAGGTACCTCTGGAAAGCCCTGGAGCGTGCTTATTTGCACTCGCAAAAGTCCTGCACAGCCACTGTTGCATTTCAATTGAGAGAAATTTATTTTCCCACATATTGAATCCCTCTCACTGTTTATCTCCTATGGATCACTTTCCCTCGTTCTGAATGAGTAAAAACCAAGCATGTTTGGCAACTGTAGCCCACCTCCCTGCCTTTCAGGAGAGTCAGAGGGGGTTTGCAGCAGCTGAAGATGCAGAGCTGATGGGTTTGAGGAGGATAGAGGCATGGCTGCCACCACATCCCTGGATACAAAAATCAGATTAGCCTGTCACTGCTTTTCTCCTGTTCTAGCTCTGAAGGATCCAACAGCACTAATTCCAGAAAACACATCCTAGGGTGACTTACAGGCAAGTTGCAATTTTCCTTCTCAGGCGTGACGCTGTGTTTTGCTCGGCCCCGTTGGACCATTCACAGCAACATTGCTTTGTCCAAAACCGCAGCTAGAAGACAGCAGAACCACGCTGGGATAAGACAGCAGAAGGCAGGGCTGCTCCACCTGGGTGAAGGGCGCATCCTTACAGCTGAGCTTGTGAGTGGAAGGACCCGGCACAGTGTACGACAGGGCTTAGCTGGATATGCTTTATTCCCTTCCTTTTCAGCCCCTTTGCCTGGCAACACCACCACCTCTTCCTTCAAACACTGCTGGGCTTTGCCTTTTCTGCCAGGACAGCCCGTAGCACTGGGAAGGAGCAACCAGCTTGAGACTCCTGCGCAAGGAGCCAAAATTCAGAGCCGGAAGGCAGCTCAACAGCCTTCCTTGCAGCTCCGAGTGAAAGCAGTCATCAAAGATAAATCCTGCGTGCCCCAGGCTATCCACAGCGCTTTCGAGGAGGTGAGAACTGAACACTGGAGGAGAGCAGAGTGTGGGTGACCTGTACCACAGGTCCCTTCTGCCAGGGGGATGATACCAGCCTCTGCACCGAACACATCAGAGCTACGGTCAGAGCCACTGTAAGCCATCAGAAAACAACATACTGTGCTAACCACTGCTTTCTGAAAGGACATCTGCATCCCAACAGCCCAAAGATAGATTCAGCACTGCTTGCAAGGAGGACAAGTGGCCATGAGCAAAAACCAGCAGCCTCTGATGTCTGTTGTCCTACTAAGTGCTGAAAGCAACAGCAGATTCAGCATCTAGTGCCTGGATCTGGTTGTGAGCGCAGCCCCGCAGCAGGAGGGATTCAAAGACAAATTTCAGCCCAAAGTAGCCTAAAGCTTCATCTCTGCAAAATTACCGACCACATGAAAAAAACTGCAGCAACAGCACCACAAAACTACAGTCAGCTTGAAAGGAAGGTGGAAGCAGCCATGCTTTAGTGGCACCACAGGGCTTGGTATCCACCCGGTAGCAGGCTGGGAACATCCTCTCCTGCCAACTCAGCTTGAAGCTGTGTTTTTGTAGGGCAATCCACTAGGACATATTTGAAAAGAATAAATCCTGCAACACAGTTGAACTTCTCCCAGTGGCTCCTCAGCTGTGCAGAGGAGATCCAAGGAAACGCTGAAGGATATACTCTCACTCAACATCTCCCACTTCCATCCTTGGATGGTTGCCTTTAACTTGGCTGTAGTAAAACAGAAAGGAAACTGTGACATTAAGGCACTTCTGATTGCTTTATTTTTGTTAATTTACTCTTCCTCTACAATCAACATTTCTCCCTAAGGAAGGTTTTGCAAGAGCTTCTTCGAGTTCTTGCTACCCACAGTTTTTTTTGCCAAACATCCTTGCCTCTCCAGTGCTCACCTACTCCTCAAGACAGTCGATGGCAGAAGGGGCACTTACCTTCTCAACTTCAGCTGCAAAATCCCCAAGACTTTGAAACAATACGCTCAGGGGCAGAATCCATCCGAAAATATGCCCTCCCTTGCTTAAAATGCATTATAAGGTGTTTAATGCTCAAAGTAACTTATGTTTAGGTTTTTTTCCTGGAAGATGCTACCCAAAGAGAGGACTTTTACTGTATATTTTCCAAAAAAAAAATAAATAAAATTGCGACTCCCTCCTCCAAGTTTAGACTGATGATATTTATTGTTGCTTTGTAACTCTACAAGAAATGAGGAACCTACTACATAGGCACAAAGCCTGATAGAAGCACAAACTTGTTTTAGTGTGGACACACATGAGCTTTCCGTATAAATATGGACCAAACTGCAGCCTCCACAGCCTCCAGGGGAACCCAAGCACAACCAGAGCTGCCACACAGATAACTGTAGGAAATGCAGTTTACTCTGTGCCCCCTCTCTCATTTCCCTTTATATATGAAGAGCAAGTCTGTTATCAGCGTTACACAATTACTAAATTCCTCTTTACTCATTAAAGTACTATCCTTAGAAAACAATTCTATGAGAGATAGCTGCACGTTTTAGATAGCGTCCAGATGGACACCCACACACATCCGCCTTGCCGGAGTGCGCTCACGAAGCATCAGTGGAAAACTGTAATTTAACAGCTACGAGCGAGCATACCAGGGGCCTGTAGCTGTTGCCAGAAAGTACGTTCCAGCTCCCGTTTCCTTGCAATTTGTGCTGTTTGCTAACTCATAAAAAGACCCCAAAAGGTAAATAGGCTTCAGCTGCATCATCTCCTTTAGGGTTTGTTGTGGGGATTTATTGTTTGGTTTGTTTGGGATTTTTTTAAGCAGTATTGAACAAAAACTTTTTTTTTTTAAAAAAAATCTATTGAAAAAAAAAAAAAAGAACAACCAAACCCCTGACCTTTATGCACAGTAGATCCTAAAAATCTGAAAGCAAATGCAAAGAGCAATCTTTGTCGCATAAGTAGTGCCATTTGACTGATGGAGGTCTTTCCACACATTACATACACACAGATTCATAAAATCCCAGCCCCATCAGTATAAACCTGGTATCCGAGAGCTCCGGTTGCTCTCAGGGCACAGGTGGTGCTAGCGCTGCTTGTAGGAACTTCAGTGCAGCAACAGCAGGAGCAATTTTTTTTTTTCTCATGCTTCTTCTGTGTGTGCAGCAATACAAAACACCAAGTGCGCCCATGGCGTTATTTAGAAAATTCTCAACAGAGGCAAGGAACTTTCCTCAAGAGAAGTACAAAATGGTTAGTGTTTGTTAAATGATGAAGAAATGCAGAAGAAAATTCAGTTTTTAAGGCTTTGGGGTAATTAATTTTCTTGTCACTTCCATGGCAGAAGTCACACAGTACCACCTACTTTTTTTGTACTTTCCAAAATTTGTACCAGGTTCAGGCAAACCCAGATGCGAGGAATAATTTTGACAGCAAGTGATAGCACCTACAAAGTAAGGTTTATAACAGAAGCAGTTTCAACAGAAGACGACTGCAATAGCGGAATTGAAACACAAAATTAAGGCACATAAACAGAAAATCCAAAATTACAGGATGAAGCTGTATCCTTTTTGAATTGCTACAAATATTCTCACACGTGGGAGTTGGAAAACCAGTTAATGACACTGTTACTAGAGCCACGGAAGCGTGAGCAGTTACTAGTGAGTCACTGGAGAACAGGGGACAACATGCTGAGAACTTCGTGTTATTTCCTAAAGGTGACTTCATGCACCAGTATAACAATAAAGGCAGGTGAACTTAAGTTCTCATACATTAGAAGCATGCAAGAAATCCCAGTTTTTGGAGGTGCCTGTGGTTATTCTTATTCATTTGCTCTTTAGTAAATGTTATTTTAACTCAACATTCTGGACCTAGTTCAGTCCCATGGTGTCTGGAGAATGGCAGGTTTTTCTAGATAATATTTTTCTGGCCATCATCGAGATGGTGCGTGACAAGAGGGACCTGGGCTCTATAATGTGAAAAAACCTCAGCTAATTCTGTTTTTCTCTTCAGCCTCTCTGCCAGTGACCACTCAGTCTAGGTGACCGGAGCGGCTCAGCTCCCTGTGCTGGCTTGTCACCCCAGAGCTGGGGCCCAGGGTACCACCAGCCAGAGGCCAGGAGCCACCACATGGCTTCTTCCACCCTATGGCCAAGTATGCTGTGACACAGACCTTTTTCCATCTCCTGTAGTGCCAGGGCAGCATTTGCAAACAAACTCAGGATAAAGTAATTGTGAACAAACATCACTGTAATAAAGCCGTAAATTTCTACAATCATTTTTATTAGTTATGGAAGAATCCCCACTAGTATTTACATAGTGCAAAAAAGCTGTTATTACTCCAAAAAGTACGGTAGACAGAACAATTATCCTTCATACAGCAAAAAAGAAATGGAACAAAACCCTTCATATTGTATTTCATAATGATTTTTCTACTGCTTTAACCTAAATATTACTATAATTTTTAAGACATTAAAGATTAAACAGCTTTCTTTATTAGAATCTATTTAAAAGTAAAATATATGAACTATTTATGAACATTTAGAAGGTGGGCTGTGCCAACTGGGTTTCTATTTTCAGTGTTACCATTCACTGGTGTGGAAGTTTCAGGTTAGACATTCTCATGTTCCCTTGTGTGTGGCAGAGTGGGTAGAAAACCCCTGTTACTTGTTTCTATGGCTTGCTTCTGCTGGTTTTTGTTTCATTAACAAGTTGTCGTGTCTAATTTTTAAACGGCTAACATTGAAATCCACTCAATAGTTTCATTAGTTGGCACAACTTCACAGGAAATACTTAATGACAGTTTCAGCGAACAGCAGCTTGTCAAACAATAATACTTTTTTACATACATATTTAAAGTAACATTATTAAAATTTAAGCTTGTGTTAAAGAACTGGACAGAATCACATTGTGTAAGCTCCCACCCACCCAAATGAGCATAAAGACACCTCTTATCTTTACCAGAAGAACACCAACAAGTGCATTACTGAACATTTTCTAGAACGAGTTTTTAAAACACAGGTCAATACCCTCTGTCACTGTTTAGCTCCAATCCTACAACTACCTGCACACAACTTAAGTTGATAAATAGGCCACCGATATAAGCCAGCGGAACTAATGCTCTTAAGCGTGTGTTAGCAGGATCAGGGCCTTAACCTTACTCAGACATTTTCACTTGGTCCAACTAAGGACAACAGTTCTTCAACATTTTTTCCTTTTACATATTTGTAATCCATATTTATTATTTTGACAGAGATACTTAAAGTATTTAGATAAATAGGTTGTATACATAGCCACCTCTATCAGTTTTAAAGATCCCTACCCCTACCACAGATACATTATTTTTACCAGATAAATTAAGTGATGAAATCATTTCTATAAAGAATGTCTTAAGAAAAGTAGATTTGTTTTCCAAATAATCATTTTCACAACAAAAATATCTATACACCTATAACTACAGTAACATCTTTTCTTGGGGACAGTAACAACCTGTATAACAAACTGCAAACTTTTATACCGAAATAGAAATTCAGCTACTTTTTAAAAAAAAATCATGGTATTGTAAAACATGTGTACGCTTTCCTTTTAAGTTCTGACAATAGAATGAAAGTTACCACAGTGAGATACTCTCCTCAAGTGCTCTAAGTGACAAGGAACTTTCCTAATTTTAGAGGCAAATGGATCACTCCCAAAGGAATTGCAAATTCATTCTCACAGTTATTGCTCGTTCCCAGCTATTGAAAAACAAAGCACTAAACCCAGTTTCCTTTGCTGTGCTTCAGTTTGCTCCGCTAAGGGTGATCTGCCACGTTTTAAAAAGAGACTAGTTCCTTATTTGCTGGCAAATTGAGAGATATTAGAAGTGCTATATCAACTTGAAGAACCCTATTAAACCTGTAGCAAAATTGCAGTTAAATAGTGGGCTGAAATATTACAAGACTTCTTTGATATAAATGTCAGAAAATTTTAAAATGACAGTCCAAGTTCAGAAAAGACATATAAAAAGATGCGCCTTTGATGTTAATACTTCAAGATCAAAAGTTATTTGAATCACTGGCACTGAAAAAGCAAAAGGAAAAATTACAAACACCTTTTTTTGTTGTTGTTGTTCTGGTGAAGTTTTTGCCCTCAGTGTATACACTGATCTCAGCTGGCGTCGAGACGTGCTTACACATCCAAGGGCAAGTTTTGCTTGTCAGCAGTTCAAACACCTATCATTTCCTAAAGCAAAAACTCTTTCAAAACATACAGACAGTAGAAATCTGCCGTACGTACAGTAAAAGGTTTAACATTCAGGAGGCATCATTCCTTAGTCTTTGTTTTCCTATAAAATGCCTGTTCTAACATCTAGAAGATTACATTAAGGAACTAAGAACGTGACAGAACAGCCAGTTGTCCTAGCAGCTCTCTATACTGCTTATCTACATAGCATTTGCTATGCCTATACCTACATTATTTACATAATACACACAGTTTCTATTATTTTCATTAGCATCCAAAAAACCCAGGGGTAGATGATTTCTAAACCTAGAGTCTTCATTTTCCCAGTGCAACTTAAAACACCAGCATCACTAGTACTATAAGCGTTGGTCCCATATTGGTAAGTGCGGGCTAAATACTTGACTAAGCTATCCATTTCTTGTGTTTTTCAGCCTACCCAGAGGATTTTTTTAATGCATTTTGATACAAGTGATCAAGAAAAATGAAGTGGAATGAAAAGAAACATACATTTGCTATAAAAGCGTTACTCACACGAGTTACTCTTTGGCTACTCCTGCAGTGAAGCTCCTGCTGCTGGCAGTTTCAGTACATCCCTTGCCAATGTAAGACAAAGATGCAAAACAGATTCCTTACATGCAAGGTTTAGACACATACTCCATTTTCAATCTCAGATGAATTCGTTATCCGTTAATGTCTGGGTTGGTTTTTGTTTTTGGTTTTGTTTTTTTTTTCAATATTCAGAATGGAACAATTCTCTGGCAATATTTATCTTTCAGGAAAGGCATATTTTTGTTTCTTTTACCTCTGAACCACTGAAATACCTCCCCATACTACAGGGCACTTCCCCTTTCCTGGAATAACTACTTCCTCTTCTACTCTACAGGTCAACTCCTAAAGCTGCTACAACTGTGAGGACAGACAAAAAGAGGTCACATTTTGAGTAAGAATTAAGATACATCCTGAACTCAACAGGAGCATGGCCAGGATCAAAGCATGCAGATGAACATGTAGATACATTACGCCACCATATCATTCACACTTGCTGTTAAAGGATTATTCTTGCGTTTTTGCAATGTTATGTAGATTACAATATGCAAACCAGCACTTCTGAGGTAAGTGACAGGAGAAAGAGGGAGTCATCAGTTTACTAAAAGCCCTGGATAGGGATTATGGTTAATGATTCACTTAGTGTGGTTTGGCAGACGGCAACTGTCAAGAGCATGGGTAATTTTTGTTTTCTTTCCTTTTTTTTTTAAATGCAAAGTTTCCACCTTGTAAAAAACGCAAAACATTAATTATATCCCTCTGGTTTAAAGTATTTCTGGAATCAAAGTTGTTATAGTTGAGATGGTTACAATAAGCTATCAGCAGCTTTTTAACGATGCATTCACTGAGACCAACTAAAAAGCTGCATCTACCTCAGCATAAGAATCACGCATGGATTTCTCTACTATTTACTTTCCATTAGGACTGCAAATGGGGTTTTCTAGCTTTTCTTTAAAGAGAACCAAAATTTTACTTTATTTCTAGATAGAACTAGAAAATCACGGCCAAATACACCGACATGTCTGGCATAACACCAATGTAAAGTGTTGGTAATTTGTCAGTCTTAATGTAGGTTATCTGTTTGAAAATAAGCTAAATAGTCACATCTTAAAAGAATTTTGGTTAAAACTGGTCAGTTACAAGACGTTCCCTCTTACAAAAGATCAAATGAATACTTACTGACAAGTTTTCCACACAGTTTCTATTCTGTGAAATAGATACTGAATAAAAGCTAAGTTAGTTTTTAAATCAAACAAGTAACAGACAGCTACAAAAATATTGTTGTGAATTAAATACACATATTAAATGTTTAACAGTGCAAAATGTTGAGATGAAGCATATGAAATAATGGCTGCAACCTTTACAACAGTTAGTTTTAATGTAATTTCTAAAAAGTTCCTGAGTTCCTGCTTATTTTTACGGCATATAGATGGAATCTGTGTGTTCTTTATTCAAAGAACTGCAGATGGTGGCTTTATGTTGAGTGTTACTTGCGTGCTTATCATTTGTCCATTCCTCACCATCAGTGACTGGATCAGCCTGCTCAGAAGTCTCTATTTCTTCCTCTTCACTTTGTTCTGCATTGTCTTCTTCGGCACCACTAAGGGTCTTCCCAAGCTGAAGAGTCTCCATAGTTCTCTGGGTCTCTGAAACCCAAGATTCAATTCTGCTATTAAGCTGAACCTCTACAGAAATTGGTTCATGGGCATAATCCTCATCATCATCTTCATCCTCCTCCTCCTCCTCCTCTAGCATTCCTGGTACAAGAGTACTGGTGGTACTGGTCATGGAGGAATTCAAAAGATCCCGGCAGCTGCCATCCAGTGATCCCGTTTCTGTACTCTGCTGTGAGGCCCATTCCAGATTGTCATCTGGTTTCACCTCATCTTTGTCACCTGGTGTGGATTTTCCATGATTTGTTGCTGAGGTAGTGCCAGTTGTAGCCAGAGGTGGTTGTTTATTAAGAGTGGCTTTTTCAATTTGACCATTACCAGCTTGTTCTGGTACCACAGTCTTACAGGAGGATTCTCTCTCATTTTCCGAGGTTTCTAACCCATCAGATGTTTCCACCATATTTCTCCAGTTTGTTTCTACAAGTTTCAAAAAAAGTTTAAGTAGGAAACATGTTTTTCTATAGAAAGAGTGAATGTCTCCTGAACATCCCAGAACTGTTTGAACAGCAATAGGAGCTAATAATTTTAATATTATTCTATGCTTGCTAGAAAAATTGCAATTACAAAAAAGGGGAAGAAAGGAAAGGAAGCAACAACACAAAGAGCTGTGAATGACTTTGGGTTTTTACAGTATCCTAAACCAGACATTACAAAGTTGAAAGTTTGTGCACATAGTTTCCTGCGTAAACTGCGGAAGTACCAAATGTAACAGTGAGTGTAATCAAAGAGGTTACTCTCAAGTATATAGTAAAAGCAGAAAATTGCCACAGTATTAAGTCATCTGTTTAAGGATTTTTCAGAAAAAAACCCCCCACACTAAAAACCCAAAAACATTTAACAAATGAAATAAGCTTGAGATACCACAAAAGAACTAACTAAAAACAAGACCGTATTATTTTAATTCACTGCAAGACTAAAAAAAAGAGAAGTGTTTTGACTTCAAACCAGCATTCTCCCTTTTATCCTCTCTGTCATCTGAGCTTAAGCAACTGGATAAGTAAATTTGCCTTTTGCTCATGCTAATCATTCATTGCCATCTCAAGTTTCCAAATTTAAGCTACCTGTCCTATCTTCAGAGACCTCAATAGTTTAGTTCCTACCCTCTGTCGTTAGTTCTTTCTCAATCATATAATCAATTCTCTGTTTGGTACCAGTTATATACCAGTTCAATAAAACTGGAGAAGCCATCTCCACTGATGTGAGTTAGGTAACTGTAACATTTCTGAGGATTAAAAATTAAATTTATTATTTTCTATACAGTTCAGGGGGAAAAAGTGACTTACAAAACTACCTGAAGACTAACCAATTTTCTCTGACTCCTGAAAATTGTGGAATACTGTAAATTATGAAGAAATACTGTATTTTTAGCTAGACTTTGCAATAAGAACATTCAGAAAATTCCAGCTTCTAGTTACAAAAGTAAGCTTTAACACACTTACCATATTCTTTCTCGTTCACTTCAGATATGGGTTCAGAAATAACACTACAGAATGAGATAGCGCTTGCTGCAGAGGGGTTGCGAGAATGACCCATATGATGGGGTGCCTTCTTGACATTCTTCAAGGCTTCTTCTGCCTGTTCCTGTTCCATTGCAGCAACCATATCTCTGTAGGCTTTTCTGGCCTCTTCAGTCAGCGATACCAGCTTATTAAATAGGTCCTAAGTGTGAAGGCAGTTTTTATAATCAGTAGCTCTTACTAAGTAGTTTTCACTTTAAATTACTCCTCTTGGTCAAAAGTATACCACATAGTGAGCCTTAAGCTTATAACACCAAATACTTTTACTGCAACCAAAAATTAGTTCTTGTCTCTATGAAATAAAAATAAAAACACCACTCCATGTTTACGCAACTTTGAGGAGATGTACTTAAAGATACTGTTTTCCTTAAAATCTTAAGCCTTCCAGAGAATTTCAGGTGGCATTTAAGTCTAAAAACTACAGAGATGTTGTGACCTAAGTGTTTCAACATCATCTCTTAGTTCTGTAAATACTGAATTCCAAAGAAAAACACACCCTAATATAGATCAGGTCAGGGCCATTATCAAATGCATATTAGTTAGGTATGCTCTCCATGCCAAATCAATTCTTAACTACAAGGATTAAGTACAATCAATTCTTAGCTACAAGGCTGTTTACTCCAGACATACATGTGAATGGAACTCCTCACCTCAGCACCTGAGTAGTTGAAGATACCCACTACACTAACAGGAACCAGCTTGTTCACACAACGGCCAAGAGCTTTACGTCCAAGAGCAAAGACAAAAGGAATTTCTTGTTCCCGTGCCATGGCTATTACGTTGTATAGAGCCTCATCTAGTCCACCTTGAAGAAAGCAATTTTTAATAGATATCTAGTCAGTTAAAGTAATAGTATGGCAAGATACAACTCTCTATCCCATTTTAACTGTAATTAGTCAGTAAAACTTCAATGCACACAATCACCAGCTACTATGTTCTACTGGATAACAAGCTACACGTTTTAAGTATAGTGAGTGAGTACTGATCAAGGCAATATTCTGTATTCTCTACTAGTTCTGCACACACATTAAACCAGAATTTTTCACAGCTCTTTTCTTGAGCAGAGCTTTGCTCTTCTCATATATCAGGAAGCCTCTGTTTACATTTCTGGTGGTGGCAATATGTGTTCGTTGGCTAAGCCATTCATACCCCTTTTAAGGAATCCTCCTTAAGAACACCCAGAGCTCAGAACTCTAGGTGTATCAAAGACTGAATGGAATAAAATTAAAACTCCATTGTCTGTATTATAATATCTATTTTTCTTTAAGCTATTCACTCCTCAT
This sequence comes from Burhinus bistriatus, assembly GCA_013397275.1. Taxonomy (NCBI): domain Eukaryota; kingdom Metazoa; phylum Chordata; class Aves; order Charadriiformes; family Burhinidae; genus Burhinus; species Burhinus bistriatus. Next base: position 285,289 of record VYXH01009100.1, on the reverse strand, counting down.
GAATGAGTTTCTTCCAGAATGGAGTGGCAAAGAATGAACGTGGAATGGCAATTGCACAATTGATTCTGGAAGCGTTATATCATACATAGCAACTAAAAAAATACTTCTACCCTTGCAAATCAGCACTTCTAATCAGCACAAGAAAACAGTAAACAGTTAAGCACATCACTTGTTTTGATTTATACCTTTTGACTGGATTTTTTCGCAGTTGGGAGATATGATTACACACTTGATCTTGTTTAGTTTCATATGCTTAGTAACCTCACGCAACCCCATAACAAGTCTTCTCCTTGCTTTAGCTCTCATGGGATCCTTTTGATAAATCCGTTCCTGGAAGCTGACAAGCTCTTGCAGTAGAAGAGTCACACACTCATCTATTTCTTTGCTTAGAACTTGGTTACAGTATCTGTCAATTCAAAAAACATGAAATATTAACATAGCACATAATCAATACTATTTCACCGAGCCTTTTCTTTTACCAAATAAAAATAATTTCACTTCCTCAGAACAGTTATTAAAGTTATTAAAAGGATTTAGAAATCAGAACTGTATACTGTAAGTTAAAAATACACCCTGAAAACATTTATATTTCCAGTAACATACCTTACGTCAAAAAGCTGGTCAAAAAGAATATTTAAAAAATAGAAAGAAATACTCCAATAGGTGCCACAAGCAACTATTCTTTTCTGTAATTTGGTACTCTATAAAGATACATTAATAAAAAAGCAGCAATGTATTAAAAGTGACTATTGCAGTATTGTCAGCATTCATAAGTATTCCCCCTTTCCCAAAGTGTATGTAGCCCTCTTTTAAAAAAATAGATATTTTTAGAGAATACTTCCACCTAGCTTATTTGTTGCAGCAACCAAAGAAAATCCAAAGTGCATGTGTGTACGTGAATAACATATATACACATTTGTGTAGGTATACACACACAGAGCAATCCATCTATGGCAAAAAAAATACCTGCAGAAACCTCTATTGATGAAAGGGTAGCTCATGTTTATTAAGCTCCTCCTAAGTCTACTAAACCCATACATGCTTAAAAGATGAGGTTGACTCAAGTGCAATCCTTGAATTTATATTAGGAATGCAAAACTCTTACTCTCTGAATCTTTTGCTGTGAATTTTGGTTATTGCAGAAGATGCCATTGGACTGCCTATTCCAGAACTAGCAGGTGAACCTTGTGACACTGGGGTCATGCAGTATGGAGAATTCTGACTTGCTGGCGAAAGGGAAGTATCACTAGGCATACTTAGTCCAGTTTCTGAAAGACAATGTTGAAACATCGTAAAATGCAAAGACATTTTCATGTAAAAGAAACAGCATCACACTTCTTATGTATCTCTCCCTTGCTTTTTCCAAATTACATTCTGAAAACACTAAACAGTATTCTTCCCTGGAGGAGCAGGAACAAAACAAGCATGTACCCAGCACTCAGCATGGGTTGGGTAAATAAGCAATATTTGAATATTCATTAAAAACAATTTCTAGCATTTCCTAATGTTAAAAAAGTTAAAAGATAACATCAATAAATTGTGTTGCATAAAAAGAGAAAGACAAAATATTAAAAGAAGCAGCTTAGTACAAGGTGGGGGGGGCGGGACAGGGACGACACGACTAGAGAGATAGAGACCAACCTTCTTGAGAGGCCAGCTCCTGAGACTGATCTGCAGTCAAGTTTATATGAACATCTTTCTGTTCGTCAGACCCCAAAAGGCTAAGGTCAGCTGATAAACGGCCTTTCTTCTCTTCTCTCTCTTTCAAAATAATCTAGGAACAAAACCAACAGCTATTAGCATCTGAGAATTATAGTGATACCTGTAAAGAATAATGTCCATTTGACTGAACAAAACACAAAATAAAGTTGACCAAGTTGTTTTGAACCTTCCTACTCGTGTCAGGGTAGAAAATCCTGAAGTCATTTGAGTTTCTTCTTTGATCACAAACAGCATTTCATTGCAGCGTTTTACAGATGGTATACTCAATATTCTCCTACTTCTACATAAATAGTGCTTTCAACAGTTTAAGTATTAAGTACTTTCACAGCTTCTTTCTGATACGTAACGCTCACTCATTAACAATTCCTCATCCCCACTCCTGTGAAAAACACCTTATGCAAGAATACTAGTCTTTGTGAAGCACCACTACAACCGATAGAATCCTTTATTATATACAAAGGAAAGTGCAAAGATAAGTAGCCATGGATATATTGCCATTACTATGATAAATAATAAATAACATAAAGAACTTGACAGAGTTTAGAAAACTTTTCTGAACACATAGCTGTGAATTTCTCTAACTCAAGTAGATCATGGCTAAGTCAGGAAAAAAAAAAAGATTGCCAGGGAGGAGACAAAAAAGGCAACTTAGCCAAAGCCAACCTTTGTACAAACACAGCTTTACCAGATTCTAACTGCTCATATCAGAAAGTGTTCTTGCCAAGAAATGTGGTGCGTGAGTACAGGTGACTGTCACAGTTTGTTTTTTTTAAAAAACAAAAACACTTTCATACTTTCTTTTTCTGGGCTAGTTTTTTTATGTTTTACCTTCCAATTTCCATACATACTGTATTCTCTGTGTACGTACCTACTTCCAATTATTTCTAAATTTTACAGTTAAAATTCATGTTTTGACTTCAAGTTCTATACCCATCTCTAAAAAAGAACAGGAAAATTTAAGGTTAACATACTACATTGCACTACAAACTAGGATTCAGCAACATGGAAAAAACTATGCAAGTTTTCCCATATGTTCTAATGCTCACAGTTAAAAAAAAATCCTTGCAGTCTGTACCGAGATAGATTTGTACCACCCTCAACTCATTAAGGGAGTAGAAAAGTCGGTGTTACATGCCTAAACCTAAAAGGACAGGCATCAGCATACTAGGAACCAGAGGCAGAAGCTCATGATTCCCTTACCCTATGCTCATGGTCACTAGGTTCTTGAATAAGAAAACATCAGTTTTTATTTTTGAAATGAACGTGGATCCAGATGCTCCAGGGCTGGTATGTTTACCTTTTTAAGCGCTGTAGGGCGTTTCAGTTTTGCAATCTCTCTTTCTTTTCCTCTTTTCACTTTTGGGGCAGTTGAATCCAAAGGATTAAGGCAACCCATAGATGGCTGTCCCTTTGTCAAGGACTTTCTGTGGGCAGCTTCTTTGGTATGAAAGGGAGCAGCACTGCCAACTAAATACAAGAAAGAGATTAGTTTCACCAAAAGACATGTCAGCTTTATTGCAACACTGCTTTCAGAATTTCCACTGATGAATTCTCAAAGTACATTTTCCTTCCTTGGAAAAAAGCAGTTCATAATGACAGGAAAGTTACATCATCAGATATTGTCGCTTCCAGATGGTTTTAAGCTTTCTTCAACTTAGCTTCATGTTTTAGGAAGCTATGGATTCCAGGAAAGGAATTAATTTAATACTGGTAAGGGATCTCTCTCAATGACATGCAGCTTTATTAGCAAGATGATAATAGCAAGATAAGTTGCAAATATTTATCCAAATACTGATTTTCAGTTGTCAAAGACTTGATTAGTTGACAGGATAAAACAAACGAGAAAGTGCAGCATGTAGTTAAGTGTATCTTCTGTAAGAAAGAATAAAACAAATGCAGTCTCCAATGGAAATGCCAACTGTTCTTTGCTGAGCTTTGTTTGATATAACCTTGCCAACTTGAATTAATGTTTGAACACAGCTGAAACTCAAAACAGGTAAATGAAGCAACACAGAGGAAGGAAAATGGTAACTATGTGCATAACGATGGACTCTAGGCTACGTACTACTGCTCAGGAATGAGATTCATGGGTTATAATAGATAACTAGAAAAATGTCGATTCTGTATTCAGCAGCAAGCATTAAAAAAGATAATTTAGTGTTACGTGTTGATAAAGAAATAGAGAACAAAAAAGCGTAATTAAGCCATTGCATACATTCCTGATGGAACTATAACTTAATATTCTGTGCATGCCTGATCTTCCCGATTTCCAAAAGAATACAGCAGAACTACAAGAAGGTACAGAGAAAGCGATACAGATTATCAGGAAAGACATGCTTCTGCAATGGAATAACTAAATAGAGTAGGACTCTTCAGAAAAAGAGATGACAGACCTCTAAGAATGATAGAGGAGGAGAGCAGGGAATGATTGTCCGGTGTCTATGTAATGCAAAGGCTATGAAAGCTAATAAATTATGAGTGGGGCACAAAAAAACCCTGACCCCCATCCTAAAAAAACACAATAGAAGGAAGACCTTCTCCATACAGCATGTAGTAAGGTCAGAATTCACTGCCATTGGACCTTACAGACAGCAAAAGCACATGATAGAAGTGATGGATAGTTTAAGAAACAAATTTGGTTTGAGAAAGCCTTGGGTCAGGAGGCCCTGAACTAGGAGGTCAGTACAGGTGGAAAGAATATCCTGGAGAGGCATCCCTCTGTATCATAGTCACAGGTATCCTCCCTAAGCTGCTTTCAAAGACAATTCTGTAATATCTGTGGTAGATGTTTGGTTTGACCTAATACAGTTCTTTTCACATGTTCATTTCAGCACTGAATTACTCTCAAGACACGAATCTTGAGTTTTGAATAGTAGCTTTTTAAGAGCAGCTCAAAGGAAGATAGCATAGGTAAGTTTTTCGAGAAAGGTATTAAGAAAGTCTTCCCAGGTTTTTATTATGTTTATACTAAAAAAAATGAAACTTGACAGAAATAAAAGCAAATTTAAAATGCTCAAAGCAATCACATTTATATTGTCACAAAACCCATTCAGCAACAGTCAAGCAGATTAGAAATACCTGTGTACGAAAGAGGCCTGGTGTTGGTGATCTGACGAGCTTTCATTGCTTGCTGCTGCTTTTCAAGAGCTGCTAACATGTCACCCAAATCTAACTGAACAGGGGTCTTACTCTTCTTTCCAGCTGCTTTTGATAAAGCCTCCTGTAACATGAACACCATATGCTGATAAATACAAAGGAACAGTGCCTGCAAGACATTCTTTACAAAGCGATTCTTGCTATTATAGAATAAAGACAAGCAACAGCTAACCACTACTCCTCTTTACCAACTACTGGCCGGGGCAAGGCTACACACCTGGAGTTTTTTCTGTTCCATGCTTATTTCTGAATACTCTTGAGCTGTTGCAAGTGCTGCTGCCAAGGCCTTCTTCTTCTGACTTTTTGCACGCTTTGGTACAGAGGTTGTAATGGGAATTGGAGTTTGGACTATATTGATTGGAGAATTCTCTGGTAAGTCATCCAACTGGAATTTTAAACAAAATGCAAAAAAACACAATTAAAGACCTTTCAAGACCATAGGAAATGTGGCACTCCAGAAAACAAATGAAGAATTGCTTTGGTCAGTAGTATGACATTCCAATTATTATGTACAGCTAGATGACATAGTAAGTCAATAAAACCAGAGACTTATGTATATTTCATTGGAAAAATTATTATATTTTATCCAATTATGCCTTCAGAAGGTTCTCCAGACTGATTGCTAAATAAGGGAGTGTTTCCCGCCCCCCTGTGAAGATTTCATGTAGGACTTTACTTTCCTGGAAAGCAGCCAAATAGATTAAGTAGTCTGTATGTATCATTCTGCAACAAAATATTTAAGTATTCAGATATTAAAAAAGCATCTTTCCAACATCTGTTTCCACAGCCTTAAAGCAGATGAAGTTGTAGTTTATTCTGAAATAAAAATAAACTAACAAACTGTAGTTATCTGGAAAAAATGACACTATTACTACATATCTGCAGATTTAACAATTTTAAGAAAAGCTGCGTCAAGGCACCTGTCTGAATGCAAGCCCTTTGAGTCAGAAAGAATAACCAGGATGTAGTTTAGGTATTACCACAAAGAAAGCTCGACAATCCTCAAAACTCAAAAATCCTTTTGCTCTTCACATAAGATTTAGCATGCGACTTCAAAAAGCACAAAACTCATGAGAAACCATCAGTGAGATAGAGAAGTTGGGAGTTGGACTCGATCATCCTTATGGGTCCCTTCCAACTTACAACAGACACTTAGAATCACAGAATATCTCATGTATCTTACACTTTCACTCATTAACAGTCTCATTAGCAGGCAAAAACCCAGCAGTCTTTTTAAGATGAGTTCTCGGCACTACTTAATTGCCATTTCTTTAGCATCCAAAACTGGTAACGCAAATCCCCAAGAACATCACAATTACCACATTATAAGTATTGTAGCAAAGATTCATAAAAAAAATTACAGAAATTTATTAGTCTCAAAACAACTTAAAAGTGCTTTGCAAAACAAAATAATTACTTACTACTTTGGGTGAAATCTTTTGCTGGACATTACTACTTTTGCTGCTGCTGTTGTCACTATTTAGCTCTGGAAATTCATCTTCATCCTAAACAATACACAAATTAAGAATGAAGAGAATGGAACCAAGTCACATGAAAAGCATCAACTGAAATGGCTGAAGCTAGAAGAATTAATTGAATCCTGAAGTCCCACATAAACTGGAAGGGCTTAGAAGTGACACAAGTAGAAAGTGATGAAAAAATTAACAAAGAATTTCTTTATCTGAGTAACCTTTTCAAAAAAAAGAACAATTTATTAATGCTTTACACTAAAGAAATCCAGTTACAATTGGGGGGAATAAAACCAGAGAACACAGTAATTTTTATTTGCAAGTGAACAGGAAAAATTACTTGAAAGTTGCTTATCTAATTTGCCACTCACGGATAGTTCTAAATCCTTAGACTTTCCACAAGACCCAAATACAATCTTTGTACATACACAATGAAAGCATCATATGGTAATTAAATTAGTGCACTACATTGTACACCTCTTGGAGTCAGATGTTTTGCAACTTCTCTGTTGAGAGCATCACTTATCCTATGCACAACTCGCATCACTATAATGCGGAAACAGTTTTAATACAACACTACCTCAAAATACAAAGGTTCAGGACTCTGCTCTGTTCTACTTGACTGGCTTGTAGTTAGAGGTTTTTCATGTCGTTTCTGCAAATTCTGCCTTCTTTCTGAAGATGTGCTGTGGTCTCTGCATCTGAAACCAGACTGAAAATAATGAACGTGATTGGCATTTTGCAACTGCAGTTTCTTAAGGTGTGTATGCGTGCATGTAAGGCATTCTCATGTCTGCTAATTAGCAACTAAGAAGGTGCAGTTTTCACAGAATTAGATGTAATAAGCTGTGCTTTGGTGGTTTTTTTTGGGGAGAGGGTTGTTTTGGTTTGGGTTTTTTTTGCCTTTGCACAAACATATTCTACAGATAGCATCAGATTATTCCTCCTCCCTCAAACCAAATACAGTATCTTTATACATTCATCTCTACATTTCTAATTAAAAAAAATAGGGTCCTTTTAGCCAAACATGAAGAAAACTGCAAGAGTTGCTGGTAACTCTATAGAACTTAGACATCAATCCTGAGGAACTATCTGCAACCATGATCAAAAGAACTTTCTCCCACTACATAATTATTCTGCGTGCAGTTATTGCCTTTTCAACATGTGTTTTATTGACAATGCACAGGCAGAGTTCTCTAAGGACCGGAGACCTCAGTACAGTGGTATAAACATTCTTCTGTTTATTACATTGGTGGAAACCCACGCACAAGAATGGTTGGCTGAAAGCAGAGCATGATTTGAATCTGAAATTCTGGATCCCATACTAATGTATTTCTCAAGAAAGTTTCCTACAGACCTGGTACAAATTTAGTTTCAAAGGAAAATAGTTTCTAGGACAATTCTGCCTTGAGGTACAGGGAATTTGGCTGGGGAAGTCTCATTTAAAACTCTTTGTGCCAGCTTTGTTTTTAAATATCTAAAAAACTGCCAGATTTAGAGTCTAAACTGTGACTGGATGAAAGGAAATCTGGTTCCTCCTACTCTCCCAATGCCATAAACCACAAATAGTGGCTTCTAAAAGCCTCCTGTTTGACTACAGGTTATAAAAAGATTCAGAACTGCTGCACTGACAGATACAAGCATCAACAAGCTTCTTTATATAACAAACCCACAGATACTAAATGGGAAAATTCAAGACAAATTAACAATTTTATCTAAAAAAAACCCTCTAAACAGGGCAAACTAGGTTACATATATCTACACATACAGGCACATCTATGACAAAGCTCCCACTTCAAGCTTAGCTATTCTTGGCTGCAATAACTGATTTCAAGCAAAACCTATGTTTAAGCAAAGGCAGATGTTTCAGCCTTCTCTGTCCCCCTCTGCCCCACCCTCCTCAATAAAATTAGACTATCAAAATTAGGAAGGCTATCTTCTCAAATACTAATTACAGAAATCCTGTCCCACTTAAAGGAAGTTTCACAGAAACATATTGCTCAAATTCTAGCATAAAACAATTTTACTTCATTTATTAATAAAAATGATAAATAATATGGTATGTAAATTTAAAAAAGAAAGTTTCAAAGACAACAGGCATGAGAACACAGGATTCTAGTTCACCATCACAACAGGATCTTTCTTTAGAAAGTTTGAGAGCATTTTCTTCTGTGAATACGTCAAACTGAACTAACTTATACAAACCCACATTGTCTCCATTTCACAAGTTACTTTATATACGTAATGTTCTTCCTAGGTAGATACATATAAAGAAGAGGCCATAGGCAGAAGATTGCCAAGTACATGAAAATACATATACAATATAGCGCTAGCTCAAAAAACATACAAGGTAAATATGTGCAACTGGACTTTTAGGTTGAGTTTCTACATTTTCATTCACTGTTTTCATTAACTATTTTTTCTATGTTAATTTTATAATTCATTTCAAATTCTTTATTTTCATCTATTACAAGGAACAGAACACTTAAATTTAGAACCGTTAACAATATACCTGTGAATTATTTTTTTGCTCAGCTTGTCTTCCACCTCTAGAAAACATCTGAGTTTTTTCAATCCAAGGTTTTTTTTGAGTTGCCTGGGAATTCACATTAGTCCAACTTATACCAGCTGAAAGAGAAGTGCCATCTATGAAAAAATGAATTGGTATGACAGAATACATCATAGTGATACACGTGCCACCAGAGCCAGGAACGCAATTTTGATACAAATGAAGTTCCCTGAGAAAGTCTAATTCTCCTCTGTCAACATTAACTTCTGTAGCTATTTCTAGAAGTTAACAGAATTTCCTTTATGGAAGAGTCAGATGACAGACATTCAAATTGCCAACAACTGATCATCAGGAAGCAGTCAAAGGAAATCTCAGGTTCACAACCATAACAGTTTCAGTCCAGTCATAAATAATAGCCACTAGCACTACCCACTACTACCAGACTAACCAAAACATTTGTTCATGTTCACAGTACTTAAAAGCTTCTAAAAAAGTATGAGTACTTCTCCAATACAGAATGAGAATTCTTTGCCTCTATTACTACCCAGATACGAACTGCAGTCCAACAGGCCAAGGAAGCTTGAGGATAAAATACAACAGAAGCACAGCTTCGCCTAAAAAATGCTTCCATTGGAGTCTCTGGCTTTTTTAACCCTTTAAAGAAAGGCAGCTGTTGATAAATCATTAGTGATAGCTTCTTATACACTTGTTCATTGAACAAGTAATGAGGGTCTTGGTGGAGGTGGTGGAAATCACAGTAAAGACAGATCTTCAGAAGTATCTGATCAGTTAGAGTAGCATGCTGGAAGTAGATCAAGAGATGGTTCCTTGCAAAATGTAAAGCAAAAATACAAAAGCAACCCAGCCAAATTTTTAACAGCTCACAGCTAAGACAATGCTTACTTGTATTTATTGATGGTTCTACAACCTGAAAAGGAAAAAAAAAAAATTTAGTTGCCTTTATTAGTCTGTAGGATACAAATATAGCTTAGTTATTCAGTTATGTTTACATACATTCATTGCACAAGAATCTGTATTTCTTGAAGTCATTGCTGCAGCCTGGTTATTGCCATGCTTAGGGCTACAATAGCCACTGTCACTGTCAATGTCTGCTTCACTTGCGCCCTGTTCACTAGAGGACTCTGCAGCAGGGTGAGAAGCTCTTCGGCGCCTGCCTTTTGATTTCCAAAGCATTGTAGAGGCGCTCTCAGAAAGTGATTTATTAGCTATATCTGAAGGAAAGTCTGCAAGGCACAATAAAAATATAATGACTTGTGCAGGAATTGTTAAGACACATGAAAAACCTACACATCATAAAAACAAATGGAAAGAGGCAAAGTCTTTGGACATGACAACAATTTCCTTTTAATAAAATTAAAACCAGCATTGAATTTTTAAAAAAATTGTCTAGGTCCAACTATTAATAATAATCAACTCCTTCAAGAAGAATCTGGTTTTGGCAGTGGCAAAGTCCACCTTCTTTTAGGCAGCTGACATGGAGTTTTAGTTATTTCGTACACCCAGAACACAAGAAAGAAATTACCTGTTTGCTGTGATGCATCAACCAACAAAACAATCTTTGATCTGTTCTCAGGACCTGATGAACTAGTCTCCTTTTGAGTGGCGACATTTTTCACTGGAGGACGTTTATTTTTTATGTGCATCTGTAACTGCTGTTGCTGTTTTAAAAGATTAGCCACACATACACGTAAATCAAATTGCAAAATTTGTACTCAAATAAAGCAATTAAAAGTTCTAATGCTCTCTACAGAAGCCACATGTTTAAAGACAAAGAGATTAAGGGAAATATTCATAAACATATTTGACTTATTAACCACTTCACAGCATTTTCTGCACGAACTGTTCATTATGATGTGGAAGTATGAAAAAAGGTAAAGAAAGTATGGGTATACTTCCTTCTTCTCCAATGAAGTAATTCTAAGCTCAGACCAAAACCAGCACAGAGGCAGTGGAAGGGAGTTTCCCATGTTATATTTGCAGGCTTTATAAACTCCCTAAGTATTTTACCACAAAATGTCTCTGTAGACAGAGTTTTGCTACACACCTTTTCTGCCCACCTTTCCTTCCACTGGTACTACTGACATACCTGTTCTTGCTCAAACAAGATGCATGCTTCCTGTGCAAAGATATTTTCTTTATACAGTTCTACTTATCCTATTAAAAACCAGACTTACTTTTTGTATGACTGGTCCCCTGTTACTGCTTCTGCTCCGCTGACTGGACAATGGAAAGACCTGGCCTGACGGGCTGGGACGCTCAGTGCATTCCGTAGAAACTGTATTTACAGCATTTGCTGTTTGAAAGGGTGCAGAGTAGGGGGCAGGGAAAGGATGATAGAAACCCATGACCTGAGCACATGGTGCTGGCATCAGCTGATAATATGTATATTCTGTAGAAACAGGTGGTTGCGCAGATATTATAGGATAAGCAAGGTATGGTCCTGCAGGATTTGGGTTGGGTTGCTGCCACCTGATGTCATTGTTGTATAACGGAAACTGCCTGTAAAAATCAAAAGGAAAGACAACTGCTCAGTAAGGTTATCCCCTCTCAGGGAAATTTGATCTCTACCACCCCCTTAAAAAAAATCCCAACAACCAACCAAATAACCACAACTCATTTGTTTCATGAGCTCCTAACTTTTAATAACTGAACTTAAATTTATGAGGACTTCTTAGAGATGCCAATTAAATGATTCACAAGCTCAAATTACATTCAAGTGCAAAATAAATATCTTTGTTGATCTTGGCATTTGTATAAACTTATTAACTCTAATATTAAATATAGAAATAAAATGTAGGCATTTCCTTTGACAAGTACTTTGGACCCATTACAATTTCATTGTTTCAGAAAACACATATAACCTAAGAAGATACCTAAGCTTACACAAGGTAAGCTAGCAGTTATGTGGAACAGTGACATTGACTAGTTAATTCAGGGCCAAGTGCTTCAGTATATTAAGTTGCCAACTCACCCTTGTTCAAAATTCCTAAGTAAACGCAGGCCTTAAGAAGCACGCATGAAAACAGGCATTTACAAACTTACTACTAAAACCAAGCGTGGAGACTCCTTCCTGAGTTTGTGATACAGCATACTACAAAAAGACCCCCTTGAAAACTATGAACCCAATTCCTTTTCTCTTCAAACCCTCAAGAGACCAGGAGATCATCCACACGGAAAATGCAGAGGCCCAAATATTAAAGATAATAGGAAAAGTAAAGATTCAGGATAATCTTTCAGATCTGCAGCAGGTAGTTGCTAAAGGATTATTTTTGTTCTTACCTATTCAAGTGCAGCAGCACTAAAGTGCTGTCCAAACATTTGGTACATTTTTCAAAAATCAAACAGAAATAACTATTTATACCTTCAATACAAAATAATCAACATTGAAGTTGTGCGTTCAGTGAAGAACACATCTGGGCTAGAATAAAAAGTTCCTAAACTCAACGTATTATAAATAGTTATGCAAAGAAAACTAGATACAGCTACACTCAATACAAGTGTCAGCTGCATACTGTTTTGCCATGGCAGGATCCAAGTTGGACACCTGGAGCCTTGCTTCAGCATCAGAGATTCAGACACAGACCTCTTGACTGCTCACAGCAGGTGACTTTGGGAGGGATTTGCACCAGACCTCTGTAGCCAGGGAAAGAAAAGCAGCAAAGAATATGAACAGAGAAAAGTAGAGAGAAGAAAATACATAAAAAAAAAAAAAAAAGACTGGGGACAGAGAAATTTCATCCTCACCCAGGAAGGGTCAGAAGATAAAATACGGTAAACAAAATTAATACAGAGCCAACAGTCACTGACTCTTCTCAAGTCTACCAGAAGTTTAAACTAATTTAAAAATAGATTATCTTGCATGAAGACCACAACCACTTATTACCTATTAGATTGGCTTTCCTGTACAAATGGATAGCAAGTGATCAGGTAGCTAGGGATGGGAGTTGGTTCCATGCCATTAATTCCTCCACTGTCGTTAGGAAGCGCCATTGGGATCATTAGTGTTTCTGGACCCTTCTTCTGAGGAATAAATGGTTCTACTTCAGCTGACAGCTTGACATTCTTAAAGAGAAAAGAAACAATGTCTTCATTAATACAATCATAAATTGTTTGGGAAAAAGTTACATTCATAAAGCTGTATGGTTATTACCACAAATAGCAGGCAAATGCATGACAAGACTACGGAATTTCTGCAGTAAACTGAAAGAAGTGGAAACCAGCTGGCAAGTGCTTGTTCCATCCTTCCAATCAGCAAAGGGTATAATACAGATCACCAACATTTAGCATTAGTGTTAACCTTTACATTTTCAAGGTACAATACAAACACTAATTAAAAGAGACTGAAGTTCAGATCTTGCAGCGGACACAGTAGTCTGAGCACAGAAAGAAATCAAATTAGCACTGTAGGTGGAGCACAGTTGTGTAGGCTTTCATAGCGAAACCAACATATGGAAGATGTAGTAATGCCTGGCCTACTCTACAAAATTGACTGTGTTCCCAGGCAATTATAAAAAAGATTTTTTCAGCAATAAACCATAGGTTTACTGTGAAAATAGATGGTGTATCACAGAAGAACCCCCCCACACACATTCCATCTGCACAATTTTAACATCTTTTGAAGTGTTAAGAATATGATTAAGTTTTGCCACGAAGAAGGAATTAAAGACTGCTTAGAAATAAGTTTTAAATTGTGCTTTCAAAGAAAAGTATCTCCCCCAATCCTGAAGGTACCCTTAACAGTTTACAAGGTGATTTTACCCAACTTCTGGTCTTGTATGGAATAGCTGGATCTTAAACAATGAAAAATGCTTTATTCAGTAATGCAAACTGAAGATCCAAAGTACCCTTAAATTCTATATTCCATTATAAGTTACATTCAGACAAAAAGCATCTTTTTTGTACAAAGGTATCAGCTTAATTATACTTGTCTCACATTAGTATCTCATAGAATACCAATTTCTAAGAAGATTCTCTCTAAAGCAGGCAAGGACTCCAGAAACTTTTCCTTCCATTTGTTTAAGAAAGTATTCCAAAGGCAACACATAACCTGTATGAGTACGTGCTCTTATTTTACAAAAAGGAGAGTCTGAAGGTTTGATGTGCTGCAGACAGCCTTATATCCTTGCCACTACCTGTCGAACATCCACATGAATAGAAGCAGTTAAACGATGGGAGCTCTGAAAAATATCTTGGCAGGTAGTCCCATGTCTACCACATGCTTCTCAGTCCGTGTCTTTGCTCTGTGTCAAACCCACAATCCATACAGAGACAGCCTTACTGTTCCATATGTGAATCTATAAACTTATTAAAAAACACCCTCCAAATTTATTTTTTTAAAATAAGATCCCATATTTGTTTAGCAGTATCAGGTGGAGCAGGTGGGAGGGGCAAGTCCAAAAATGTTTTGAAAATACGTTGTCCCAGTCAGTAAGAAAAGCTACTTTTACTTGACAAGTAGGTACTTTATGTACCAAACTGAACTAGAAAAAGCAAGGTCAAGACCCACTTATGCAGAGTATTGGAACTTTGTTTAGTTAGTCTGAGACATTTACATACAAGAAAATTTAATTACTGAGCAAAAGGTAGAATCATCATCAAGTAAATTACCAAGACCATGAGTTACACCGTAATTCACCAAATGAGTTGAAAACCAACTGGTATTTAAGTCCTTTGCTGTCATGTACTCTAAGAAAGAGGAGAGGAAAAGAAAACATAGTTGACACTGTAGAAGCTCCCTAACTTTCACATAAGTATTATATTCACTATTAAATCATAACTACCAGAGACCGATGCATTGTATTTTTATAATACAGAAGTCTTTTCAATATGTTATTACTTATTGTAATATTAGAATTCCATGCCAATTTCAAAAGTTAAACCAAAATTTTTGCTCAATGCATTCTTTTCAACTCTAAATATGACATTCAAACTAAGTAATTGTGAAGACAGTCATTCTGTAACAGCTATCTGGATAACTTGTACAAGTAAAATCCAGCTTTTCCTACAAGAAGTGTTATTATATACAGTGTCTGCCTCTGTTTGTATTTCTACCCATCTATTATCAAATTTGCTAATTCCTACTTCTTTCATGAGATTTCATGCAACGTGAGCTCAAATTTTGCCATTAGCCATTTCCTGTAAACATCAGTTCACCAAATAATTTCTATTTAAACACCACTCACTTTTTCCAAATACTGTGCACCTCACTAAAAGTGAACTTTATACACAGGAGGAAGCTTTCTAAGTGAAACATTGTTTAAGATAAGAGACTATTGTCTGCAGGATGTCTGCAAGTATTAACGTGAGATCGAAGTAATACCCTTAACAACTTTGATGGCAGGACATTCTGCAAGCCACAGTGATCAAGGCCAAAGCTTGTTTATAAATGAACTGAGGATTCAAAAAAAAAGGATATGAAATGGGGGGAAAAAAAAGGCAAAAATTGTGAAGTATAGAGTCCATGATTATTTTTAACCATGTCTCAAGAAGCTTCTCTGTCTTTGGACTTGTTAAAGTGTGCTGGGAAAGCAGAAATGTCCCTTCCAACAACATGAGTCTCTGCTTTGATATGCTTATTTAGTAATAACATCAGTCATTTATAGATAAAGTTGTAGCATAAAAGACCTGAAGTTTTAGCAGCAATCAAAAAAGGAAAACAAAATGTCTGAAAAAAATCCAAATAAATGGATAAAAGTGGAACTAGAGTGGTAGGAGGAAAAAAGTATGTCTTAGCAAGTGACAAGACACTATTCCTGTCAAAAAGAGTGGTTATTAATGACTGTTCTGAAAATGCTTATGGCTATATACAGAATACAGAAGTATCACTACCTGCTGCGCAGCAAGGTCTGCATTAGAGTGGAAATAATAATATTCATTAAATGCATTTCTTGATCACTAGGTAGTAGACGAACATTCCTTCCTTGCAGTTAACTTTTTCAGCTCCTGAAGTTACACGCCGAGGAAAAGCTGTGGTGCAGCAGGAGGACGGAGCTGATGCCACAGCCATGGAAGCCCTGCTCTCCGCAGAGCTCCCTCCTCGAGCTCAGGCTCAGCCCGTAGCCGCCCCGTCACTCGTGCGCACTCTGCAAAACCCCAAGGCATTCTTCCCAACGCACAGCACCACGGGGAGAAACACTTCTCATTAAAAAACAAAGTCATAAATTGTCATGTGCTTATGTACAGTGATCACATAATAAGCAACAGAAATACCAACACTCAAATCCCTCCCTGAAAACCAAGAGGGTTTTTCCATGCTATTTCAGGATTGCCAGGCAAAAATATTTGCGTAAGAATAGATTCAGTTGTGGACTGGCCTACAAAACTAGATGGCATAAACATTAAAGGAACACCCCAAGGCTGTCTCATCTATCGAAAATTCAACAGTAAAACTAGGATGAGTGCTTTATAAATACAGTATTCTTAATGAAGCACTGAAAACTTTCAGACAATTATTCCTACTCTGCTGGTCACTATCTCCCAGCAACGTGTCAAGTGAACTTTAGCCAAGATACTAATTATAAACCACTCCAGTACTGGCTCGGAAAGTAGTCAAAACATTTTATTTGTGATACAGGTTGGGACAAGATTCCATATATAAAGACCCAAGGTCTTTCCTGTCTGGTTTTCTCCTCTTTCCCTGTATCATTTTGGGAGATTGACGTGGAAATACAAAAGTCATTCCTTAATGGCGAGACAGTTGCAGAACGATCTCATTATAGTGATTTTTGTGATTTGTATTATAGCATCATTCATTATTAGTATTATGAGAGGACAGTCTTTCACATCAAGTATTAAATAAAAGGGAGATATAACTGATCAAAGCAGGAGTCAAATGACTCCCATAGCAAAGTATTTCTTGTCATTTACAAAGACAATCCCCACTTTACTTTTCCATCCAAATATTTCGGCTAAAACCCAATTTATTTAAATCTTTCCAATAAAAATAGGATCGTACATCTTTAAGATTTTGGGGTTTGTGGTTTTTTGTTGTTGTTGGTTTTGCTTTGTGGGTTTTTTTAAATTTAAAAAATAACCAACAGCACAACACTCCGGTATCATGTACTTTAGCAAGTTTAGGAAAATTTCATTTGAATTATTCTGCTTGATTTTGCTGGGTTCAAACAACTCAGATGCCCAAACTAGAAGGACAACTTTAATGCTTCCTTTCCTGTTGCCCAGTCCCTTATACAGGTAATGATTAACTACTGCTATGACACAGCAACTGGCTGGTATATTTAATTACCATTTTCTGTACAGCTCATAACATATTTAGCTTACCTACAGTGGTTAAGATAAAGATACAGCATATCCTGTAATCATAAACACACATGGGTGTATTTGAAAGTTAATTTCTTTTTTGCCTACAGAACTTCAATAGTGTCTGTTATTTAAAGGAATCAAAACTGCATTTCAGAAATCTTTTACATGCATTATACCTTAAACACTGTCTTCTTGCACAATTTAATCTGTACCTACAGGTTTGTTTGGTTTGTGGAGGGTTTTTTTTAATGCTTCCAAGAAACTTGTTTCACCAAAAAGAATAATTCAGGTTAAACCTCTGTTGTCAAATTTTGCATTTTGTTCTGTAATCACTATATATATATATATATATATGCATGCTAACTCACCAGAATAGCAACTGAAAACTTAAAAAAACCTTATTACAGGTGTTTCAAAATCATTCTGCAAGCATAATATAAACAACCCTCAGCACAACTGATACATTCAATTAGACAACAAGGCCCCATTTCCCCTTCAGGCTAGAAAACAGAAAGACATCTCAAGTATATTACCAACTAAACAAAATTAACTTCAACATATTGCTTCCTTATAGTATTTTAGCAATCCCCCTAAAATACTTAAAAGTTCCTTTTTACATAGGATGTGTCTTCAGATGAGGACACTAAACTTTATTAAACTTAAAGTAAAAAGGGGAAACAAATACCCTAAGTCAGGTCAGACTGCTAACCAAACCAAAATATAAGCAGAAATAACTCTCCAATGCAATTATCCAGACATTTCAGTACATTTCACAGATGGCTAGTGGTTTCATTTGACATGCAAGGAAAACAAAATAGCAAGCCTAAGTAATTTGCCCAAAGTTAGCTAAGCAGATTTTCTTTTTATTACTATGGTTTTCTCTGCTAGGAGGAAGGATTGGTAAAGACAAGACAGCAAAGTAACTCTTCTTTTTAATAAACGGCATTTTACGTCATCTAGCTCCTAATATGTTGTCAGAACAACAGAAATAACATACTCTTAATGGTGCAAGAAGATAAAGTGAAACAAAAAGCAAAAGAATAACCAATTTAGTAATAAGAAAAGGTGCTGCTAATTTCTCATTGCACTGGACAAGCAAAAAATATCTCCAACTGAGACTTCTTATTTCTTTTAACAGGTTGTCTCTGTGTTTCTTTGGGCAGATACAGAAATAATAATGCCAAATAAAACAGTTTGTTGTTTTTGTTTTATTAAATACTATGTTGACATGCTTGAGACTCAGTGGAAAATGCAACCAATGACAACTGAAGTAAACTCCAGAATAAGAGACGAGATCCGTTTTTTAAATAGCATTTTGTTTCAGAAGCAAATACTAAGTGTATCAATCAAAGCGCATGCAAATATGTATGAACGTAATTCCTCAAAGACTTTGTCCCCAGAGTACGAATGGAGTGACAAGTGCAGATGAACAGAACTGACAGGACTGATCACGCCACTGGTTTGTAACCACAAGCAAACAAAAAGAGTTGGACAAGAAAGATTTGTCAAACACAAAATTTTCAGGGAAGGTTCCTACGCTTTTCCTAATCCTTACAACAGAGCGCTTGTGATATTAATTTATAGTCTAATTACTCTCACAGTATTGAGATTTATTCTAGCCTGCATCCACTAGAAAATTAACACTTTGCCACTGACACCAGTAAATGCAGAGTCAGACCCTAAATAGTTAACATAAAGTAATATATGTTTTTGATCAGGCAATCTAAAGGCAAACATTACAAATACTGCAAGATCACACTTAATTTTATTTTGGAGTGCAACTTTTTCATGTTTATTCAACCTTTTACATCACAAAACTAAACAAAACCACTGAAATTGACCTCTGATAGCGAAACTCGATTCTAAATATAAATTTAAGTCACACCGAAACATCAGATTTTCAATCAGTTTCCTATTAATGGAAACACAACCCTTCAAAAAACCTCAAGATTTATACAGAAGCCTCTTTTGTAGATATCCCTAGTTTCAATTTACAAAATGTTTTGCAGTAGGTCATTACATATTTCAGTCCAACAATTACAAGTCTTTCAAGACAGCATATATACTGAAGCGATCCTTTGTTTCCTATATAAAAGCTACTGTAGTCATCAACAGCTGCAAAGACAGAAGATGACACAAGCAGGAACAGACTGGTAAAGTTTGTCCTATAGTTATAGCACTGTATGTTTAATCTTAGAAAAGTTTTTGTTCATTGTAGCTGAATGTCATTCAGCATTTTCCACTAAATAGGATCTCTGTCAGCTTGCTCTCTTAGCAGAGAACACTTGGATATCAATCTTACCATTTACAGGGTGAGAAAATAGACACATGCCACATTTCAGAGGGCTATAATAAAATCAGCTGGTTTACTGTCTCAAAGTCTAGAAACAAGAAGTCTCATCACAAATGTAAGATAAAAACACAGCTCACGTTAAAAAAAAAAATTAAGAAAAACAACCCTGCTTCTGAATTTTGGATTTCATAATTTAAAAGTCATTTCAGAAGTAAGACAGGTCACACTTCTTCTATTTTAAGAGAAACTTTACAAATATGGAAATATGGAAGTCATTGTTTCTATAATTAGTTCCTTCTAAGTGGCAGATACTTCAGGAATGGTAAATATGTGGTATAACTGGAAACACCAGCAGCAGGCTATTTAACAAAGCATAAAAATTGAATCCTCCCTATTTAGATTAAACATAGTAATTTCAACGCAACAGAGCAAATACACCTAAGTCAGTCTTTCCCTTTTCCCTCAGCTCATAATAAGGGAGCCATGCACATTTCCTTTCACAGAAGAAAATACCATGCTCAGAATACAACAAAGCTAAGTATTAAAATTTTTACGCATATGTAGAAAATGAGCAAGTGGCACAATGTGACAAGTTGGCATGTTTAAACTCAAAACCAGAATACTCTAGGAAAAAAGGGGGAAAAATAACACAAAAAAAAAGCTACCACTGGGACCCTCTTCGCTTATCTAGTTTACAGCATTTAACAGTACGTACAAACTTCTAAATTCACACTATCGATGTGAAGTAGTAATATTAAGTGCTTTGTAGCCTATGTACTGAAAGTATTAATAGAAACCATTCACGTAAATCAGCTTCCTCATCTCCACAAACAAGTCAACGATAAATAAATTTGTGATCAAAAAGTTAAGATGTTCATATATCATATCAATAACATTTAAATTGACTGGAGAATGTATTCTATAATAAAATAATACAAATAACTCCCACAAAACCCACATTCTTGGGCACTTGCAAGGTTCAGGAGAAAGTAACATGCAAAACATATAGCATAGGAAAACTGACCTTTTCCAGTTTGCCTCAGTTGAAAATTCTGCCATGGGTAAGAAACACTGAAGGAAAGCGTATAGGATAAAGATCTACTTATATTGCAAGCATATCATCAAACCAACTGTTGAACGGTCAAGAATAGTAGAGGCAGGCAGAACAGGCTGTCTTTAAGCAATACTAATACAAAACACAGGTCACTGATTTCGCAACTTCACCTGATTTCTCAACTGCACTAATGGAACCAAATGTCTTAATCACAGGGCAAGACAAAGGTATAACACTGAGAAAAATCAAAGCACAGCAGTACCTTTGAGGGGAAGTTGTTTCTCTTTAGCTTTCTACACGTGAGAGAGGTCACGTGCTGAGTTTTATCTCTTGTAGAAAAATAACCTACACTTAACTGCTGAAACCCATACAGTTTTTCATGGGAACAGTTTTGGTTCTGGCATCAACAGAAGTAAACTTCCACACCACTACACCCAAAAAAAAAAAAATAAAAAAAAAATCACACCACATGCTGTCATAAAATAACTGGTTTTAAACAGCTTTATTATATTTTCTTCTATGTCAGCTGCCAAAATATCACTGATCACATTACAACAAGCAAAGTCATACCAGAGTTTAGGTAACAGAAACCTGAAGGACAATCTACAAGTGACATCCTTTTGTCATTTAGGTGTCCAAATTTTCTTGGTGCATGACATCTCAATAGTGATTGACTGAGCCAACATCACAAAACTGTTCAAATACACTCCCCATCAAAAGCATTTCTGATCCCCCATTACTCTTGAAATACTATACTTTAACATAGCACAATGTTTCTACTCCTTCCTATTCTAATTCCACAGTAGTTATCCCTGTCAGCATGTACAGTTACCATACTGTTGCTGAGAGAGCATTCTGAGGGAAAGGGGAGAAAAAGTTAAGCACTGGTTAAAACACATCTGCATTCTTTAATATTCATTTATCAGATGCCATGCAATGCAGGCACAGAAAGGAGCCCAAATCAAAGAAAAGAGGGAACAGCACCCAAAACTGATGCAACCTTACCAAACACTTACACTGGTAAAGGAGATTATATTCAATTTTTACAGCACAAAAGGTTCAAACCCAAAGCATTCAGGGATCTCCTAATCAAGATGCTACTGTATAATGAGAAGACAAAAGCAATAAGATAGTTGAATCATTTTAGAAACTCATCAGGTATTAATTCTTTGTCTGCCTAGAAGCCTTACTAGTGGATAACGAACCAACAGGACTAGATATGCTGCAAACAGAACACACAAGAAGATGGTTCCTGCTTCAAAGAGCTTAACTGCACCTCCAGGTTGAAATACTGCACTTCATTAAGATAATCACACAGACAGAGTCAACACTTCACACTGTGAAGAACACAACGATTCTCAGTTTTCATGAGCTATTTCCAACAAATAAAAAGAGAATGGTTTGATAGGGGCATGCGTGTGTCAACCACCAGTAACAAAGAGCTCCAGCAACACGGAATAAATATTTCACAAGTGTAGTGCAGCACTAATTACAGATGAACCAAGGGAGGGAGAAAAAAACCAACACACCAAAATCCAAGATTTTAAAGCAAGAAGTACAACAGATTAGACTAATGTAAATTTTACAGAATAAGATCAATTTTTCTACATGAAGGCCAACAAGAAAGCATGAAAAAAAGTGAATCTAAAATCATTATCACACCAGAAAGCCTAGTAAGAAATACACAGTGTGAGCCAGACTGTAGTAACATATACTGTTCACCAACTTCCTTAGATGTATGTACAAAATGAAAAGCAATACATCTTTACAGTAGACATTATTACTCAGTATCTACTTTGCTACAGGAGCTTGTGTTATTTTATTGATTAACCCTACTGTTAGAACCCCTGGAGCTGCCAAAGCTGGAAACTACAAAAAAGCAGTAATTAATGAATTTTCAACACATTCTGCTGAAACGGAAACTTAAAAGTAAGGTCAGGTTGTTATGGATGGTAACATTCATTTCAGATATATGGTTTAGATCTACCTCCTGATGATGAAACATTTTATTGTGTATATGTAACAAATCATATGAACTCTTAAGTCCCAGCTTAAGCTTCTCCATACCTACAGTTTGAAGGCTCTTAAGAGTAATGCAAACCGATTACCTCGACAAAGCCAAGTTAAATACTGAAGGAAAAAAAATAGCGACTTGCAGAATTAGTGAGCTCTACCCAACTCCTTCGCACTCAGCTAACCAGCTGAGACCACCAGCTATGTCCTAACACTGAAAACCTGAACCTGACATTTACAGTATTTCAACACGAGTGACAAGTCTCTCACATTGCAAAGTTCTCAAGAAGCCTGTAAAAGTCTCTTCTAAAGACCAGGCAGGTTAAGTTAAATTTCACTAACTGCAATTATTCCCTAAGCTTGAAACAAAGCCTGATGGCACAGAAGGGAGAAGGCCAAACCGGAGCTTCACATCCCTTTGCCAATGCCAAAGGGGGACACTCACGGCTTCCCAGTTCACCCCAACAGACCGAGCCCGGGCTCTGCCAGGGCCAGGGCACGGCCCGACGCCTCCCACAGGAGGCCAGCGCCCGGCCTCCCACCCCGGGCGTTACCGACCCGGCAAACACACGCCGAACTCCCGCTTCCAGCCTTGAAAACGCCCCGTCTGAAGCCTCCCGGGGGCCTTTCTNCGGCTCTAATAAGGACGGCGGAGAGTCCGAGCCGCGTCCTCCATGGCGTTCGCCTCTCCCCGCCGGGCTCCCCGCACACGCCCGGAGAGACGCTGGCCCCGCTCGCAGCTATCACGGAAACCGAGCCC
>VYXH01009100.1:239059-261494 GCA_013397275.1 Burhinus bistriatus | reverse complement strand
AAAATCAGCGGTTTATTTAGAGGCAGAAATCTAAAAATGTCACACAGGCCTCTTGAGAGCAGGGCCGGGCTGTGAGGCGGGCGAGGGCCCGTCGAGCGCCCGGCCCAGCCCCCGCCGCCCCAGGCCGATGGCCTGTGCGCCTGGTGAGCGGGTCCCTGCCCCCGCAGCAGGCAGCGCTTCAGACGTGGGTCCGGCACAGCTTGTGCGATGTTTCTTTTACTTATTTTGCTGCCCTGGTTTTAACTCGCGTTTAATTATCGTGAGTAATGCCAGCAAAGTCCCTGAAACTGGGAAGGACAGGAAACCAGCCTGTGAGGCGGTGCTGCCTGACAACATACGCCGCCATATGTAACGCTCCTGCATTTCATTAAGCTAATATGTCTGTTGCCTTGGGTTTAGTGGAAATCGAGCATGATTTATTTACAACTGGGTTGATAATGTTTTATCAACATCCCTAAATCATGGCAAGGGAAAAGGAGAAAAAAAACCAACAGAACTAGACTAAGTACCTTTGTAAAAGAAAAATGTAAAGGATATTCTGGAGCAGACTCTTGAGCGCTTCCAGGTAAAATACATTTGTAAAATGTATTAATACAAGCAGCAGGTTTCTGCTTGATAGAGGTTCTTGTGTGGGGAATAAATGGCCGAGTTAAGGGAAAAAGTAAGTGAGCCGATATCTGAATTTGACAGATAAAACTACCAAAAATGTTTCTACAGAGCTATCTTGCTAGAGCTTCCTAGATTTAACCTTTATAATTATTTAATCTTTCCAGATTTATGTTCATTATGCTTTGTAACAATTTGTTCTGCTTTATAAAAAATTCATTTCTTTGATTAATCCACGTAATCTTTTTGTATTAAGAGTTGCTTTTCACCATTAAAACTTTGTACGTAACATATGGTATTATGAAGATGGCTATTACATCGCACAGCAAGATCTCATCTTGCAAACAGATGACACGAACAGAGAACTTGTGCAGACTGTCACTGCCTTCTGTGCTATTCCATCCACATCAGCAGGATCACCATCTAACCGTAAGTTTTGCCTAGATGTCTGCAACATTACTTATGTTCTGTGACTTACGTTTTCATGGGCTTGCAGCCAACAAAATCATAGATCTCATGGATCATACAGGAGAGGGTGAAGTTGTAAGCCCAATTAAATTTAACTATAGGATTTCTATTAACTTCAGTGAGGACAGTTTTTTTACTACAAATGGTGAGAACAGGAGGGCAGCAGCAGCACCCTAATTGATGCAGAAACCTCAACTGCAGCAGTTGTACACTTTATAGGCACTTCTGTATCCCAGCACTTTTATTGACGAGATTAAATGGTCAGCAGAACTAACACAAGTGTTCATAACCGTAGGAAGCCGTTTAAGGTAGTAACACAGATTAATTTGAGGTTATGATGTTACGTTCCCAAGGGCTTTTACACAATATTTGTTATTTCAACACAAGAAGTCATGAAAGTAAAACTGGGGGTTAAGCTGGTTATATCAAGAGCTTTCAGCTGATGCAATGGAACAGCATTTCATCAGTCACTGGTGAACTTAAATATGAGATGTAAAACTACAGATAAATAATTATGAAACATAAAATAAGCCACCTAAACTTAATCTCTGCAAATCAAACAACAAATCTCTACTGAGTGAATTGTATTTTATTCCCCATAGTTTAATGTGTTAAGCTTATTTGTGCAAAATTAGGCTGACTTATTTAAAACCTAGTCACTTTTCATCTCCCAAGTAATGTGGGAGAACTTGCCTGACTGGACAGAAAACAGTGAAAAAATCCCACTGAAACAACTAGAACAATTATCTTCTTGTATTAGCACACCAACATTTCAGTGTGGAATGCAGCTTAATTTGTCCAAATTGGTGCTGACCACGGAATATATATTATGACATTTGCTTAAGATAGTTGCTGTATTTTTAAAAAATAATGACTCATTATGGCAAGGCTGTTCATTACGAAATCCTTCTTTTGTTCCCAAGATACATACCAACAGAAAGGTCACACTTGAAAGGGCTGTTATGCATACTTAAACAACAATAACAAGAAGTTCTAAGATCTAAATTGGGCAGTGATTAAATAGACATCAGAGCTACATAAATCTATACAATATACATGATACAGAAAGTCATGCTGGGTGACCTAAGTGGCCACTCGGGTGAAAAGAACTCAAGTCTCCCATAAAATTTAACTCTGTGTTATCGTCAAAAAGAAAAACATACCAAAGCACTCGGAACCAGTTATGTTAGATCCTGGATCCACAGCTATCACAACTGTGCCAGGGTATCTGGTTACATCATGGTCATCTTGATCCTGTGTTGTGTAAGAGAACTCAAACAGTCCTTACGGAAGCCAAAATTTCTTTAAAAACCCTCTTCAATTTAAACACACTGGTAATTGCAGTAGCTGGTTTTGAATATTCAGTCCTAAGGGTCCAGTTCTCAGATCTGGAAGTCTTTAAACAATTATTGCTACTTTTTTATTGTAACACAGAGTAAATCAGTGAATAGTTCAGAAGTAAAAATGATGCTTGAACCTGGCGGGTGCTGACTGTAATTTTTGCTAATAAGTTGTTGGGTTTATTGCTACATCTGCTGGATAGTCGTGATACCCTTCCTGAACATAATGGAGGACACCGACCAAGCGAAGAAGAAAATTTAGGTTGACACAAGAATTAAAAACGGAGTGTAAACCAAAATATCTCAGCAGTATGGAAAGGCACTTGGTAATGACTGCATTCGGAATTAAAATCACAGGAAAATCTAACAGCATATGTGTGGTTACTCACGCTCTTGCCTTACATAGGCTCCATTTACATCTAGTGGGTAAAGAGTCCTGTAAAACATGTAAGGATGTGATTAAGTACGTCTCAGTGAAACCAAGGCAGCTTCTTATACTGAAGGCTGAACATACGTATAAGCTTAATCGCACTGGCATGGAAGTATGAACGAAGGGTTGCTCAGTAACACCCCTCTCCACCCCCGAGGTCTAAGCA
Organism: Burhinus bistriatus; assembly: GCA_013397275.1. NCBI lineage: Eukaryota > Metazoa > Chordata > Aves > Charadriiformes > Burhinidae > Burhinus > Burhinus bistriatus. Next base: position 258,484 of record VYXH01009100.1, on the reverse strand, counting down.
GGCTGGGACTGAGCTCCACAACAGCACCGCAGCAACTCTGGCAGGTTTGGAGGCTGCCACAGCGAGCAAGTGCCTCTTCAGGCAGCAGGAATGAAGTGGACTCCAAAATGACAGTTTTACTGGACTGGGACTAAACTTTTCAGCACGATTCTAGAAAAAGACAAGTACGGAAAGCAAAGTATATCTTGGCAAATAAACATTTGTATCTGATGTGGGGAGATACGACATGCAGCATCCTGCACAGACAGCTAAGGGCAGACCCAACAGGGAACATACTGCAACCAAAGTGGGAAGGTGAGCTGGGAATGAGTCCACAAATCGGAGAATCACAATTCCGATGGCAACATGCGATTACTACCTGGCAGCAGCCAGAGTGAGCCCAGCACTCCCACTGAGAGCAGCTGCAAAGAGGCAGCAGAGCCAACCAGCACCGATCCTGCCTTGCAACCCTTTGTAATGTGGCCAAGAAGGGATTAGCCTTTACTCTTGCTGTAACGCTTAGTTACTACATCTAAAATTCAGTGCTAAATATGCAATTATCATAATGCAGATGCAGTTTGCAATCTACCTTTCCACAGATTTAGAAGAATTTAAGGCAGCAATATTCCTTTCTGTCAATACCTTAATTAACATTTGACTATGACTAGCTGTAATGTAGTATTTTGTCTTGTTCTCCAATCTGGTTCTAAAACTTTTTTTAGCAGTTTGAAAATAATAAAGTAACAGCTAAACTTTTATGTTTAAAGTCAGAATTAATATCTATATATAGAAATCTAGTTCAAATAACTGCTGTATTTTCGAGAAAGCAAGGGGTACTCTCCAGAGTGATGTCATTTTACTCTTAATCCATACATACACAGTTCCTGCTCAAGTAAATTAATTCACCACCTCTCAAAAAAAAAAAAAGTAAATATGAAAATACAGTCTTCAAATACAGGCATAATGTTTTACAGCTGACAACTGCTGAGTAATTACAAAAATCACAGTGTTTATTTACAGACTACAATTCAAATACCTTCATTGTATTATTCTGCCAGGCACATTTCAGCTGCCTTGCCTTTTTTCTGGGTTTTTTTTTGTTCAATATATTTCTAAGCCTATTTAAAATGATAGGAAAATGAAATCCTCACTACATCATGGTTTCAGATCCAATCCATTAGAGAAGGACTTTGAGATGAGAAAAGAATTCATTCCTCCAAAGTATGTTTGATAAATAATAATAATAATAATATAAAATGCATGCAGCCATAGCACCCACATCCTCCCAGATTTCACTTGCATGATGTTCAGTTTCAATGCATAAGATGCCAGCAACTTAAAAGATGGGTTTATATACGCACAGCTTAAGCACTATTGTAATCTTACATAAGATTACAACAGCCATTAAAATGTTCTTTTGCAAACAGTGTTATTGGTACTAGCTAAGGTGCCAGTTTGTCTTGTACCAACAGTAACAAAAGTGTATTGAAACATCCAAGATGTTGTGAAAAGCATGGCTCTGACAACTAATGACAATTGCAGAAATTTAATTATTTGAACCAAGACTGGAGAATGCAGTGAGGCTGCTTAGCACTTCTTGAATAACCTGCAGTACAATCATGTTATTTGAAAAAATAAAAATAAATTAAAAAAAAAATCATTTACCCTCTTCCTTCAACTGCTTGTTCACTTTTCCTGAGGAGGTAGAAATGACACCAGAGTCAGATCTATCAGGGACTAAGCGGGCTATAGCAACTATTAGCAATTTCTGCTGCAGTTGTATGACAACACAGTTCCTCCGTATTTCCCCACAGACAATTCTCATCTTCCAGGTTAAGAATTATGAGAACTCAGAAAAGGGGTAGAATCCCTTAGGGATTATATAAATCTTCATTATGAGCCTAGAGCACAGATGCTAAGGCACTGTATGCATGAGTAAGAACTACATATGCCAAAACACACAACAATGGATTAGAGGTAGACTGACACTTTTTTGATCTAAAACCAGATTGCTAGCCCTCATTATTCAAACTAATAGTCCTTCACTAGTTGGACTAGTCCTACTACAATTAGTCCTTCACAAGAAAAAGATAAAACAAGGGGACTAGCTGGATGGGACAAGATTAATGCAGTATTCCCATTTTCTTAGAAAATCCAAATATGCCTCCCCAACAGACAGAGCTGGGATGGGAAAGGTTACATCAGTTACAAGAGACAAAGTCAAGATGTTTGTTTTGGTTTGGTTTTTTTTTTAGCAATACTAAGTTTACGCACAGTTCTTTTTTTCCCTCCTTTAGAAGAGAGCAGCTGTTCCAGCAAGGGTAGCAGGAAATGGCACAGAAGGGAAACATGCTGAAATAGGTGTCACTGTCCCCTGTTCCCATGGGAAGGAGAAACTTGCAAGACTGGCTATCCAAATTAAAGTCTCTAGATCTGTAGATAAGGGTCCCAATTACTGTGCAGTATTATTAAGTTCAACTTCACATCACCATATCTTAGTGGAATTTTCAAAGTAAAATTGATGTTATACATTACAGCACTACAAGGAAACAAAATATGAACAATGTGCTTTAGTAAATGTTATCTACAGATTTTATGAAGGAAAATCTTTGCTTAAAAACAAAGTTCATTTTATATTCATCTTTTATATTAAGTGGATAAATTAGAAACACTTATTGGTAAAAATATGTGTCAATGGAAGTGAAATGCTCACCCAAGATTCAGCATCACGCTGCTCATGTGACACATTAAGTTTTACTGTGTAAACACTAGGGAAAAAAAAAAATCACTTGCTTTGAAAACTTCAAAGCAAAATAATTTTCTAAGGGGCATAACTATCCTTCAGATGAAAGTTAATTTCATCCTATTTAATTATACACTGTTACCAATTTAAATCCTACCTTAGAAAATTGAGTTTACCATGCTGTCTTGCACATATATGACGGACATGTGTTATTTATTAGGCTTTTGCATTGTTTTTGGGGTGGTGTTAATTGCTCTACATACATATTTTTCCTTCTACTATAACAATGACTGTGTGTGGCACAGCTTTGTGCACCATTACACCATACCCTCAGCTTTAAAATGGAGTACTTGCAGTTATGGAAGAACTGACCCTACAAAATTTCTTCTACGTTTCTGAGATCTGCAATAGACTTTTTCTGTCAGCTCCAAACAACTGCTACAGGAAGAAAAGTTGCTGCGGTCAACACTGCAGCTCTGTATTTTAAATGGATCTGATGATCCCAAAATCTTAGGACATGAAAGGCATGTGCCTACTATGTGGCAGGACTTCAGGACTTGCACAGCAGCTCTGAAGGGACTACAATACAATCAAACATTTGGGACAGAACAGATTCCATTATTACTGAGGTCACTGTACTTGGTCCCCGCTCTGTACACACAGTGTCTTTTTATATACAACGAATTCGGTCAAAAAGACCTCGGATTAGGCAAAGAGAGATAACAAGCAGGGTCTGCATTTCCATTTCCAGGGTACTGCCTGGCAAACCTGTATTCTTGAAGTACCAAAATAAAAAGAGAGCATATTCCTGAGAAGTGCCAAATACCCACCAACTTCAACTATACAGGACTGATAATAGTTTGGTATCTTGCAAGATAAAAGTCAGTTAGCAAGACTGCTAAATGTCAGCTTTTCAACTCTTTAGTATTTATGTTTAACAATTTCAAGGGGGGGGGGAAGAAAAATCAACAGCACACATACCAAGGTTTAGACTTAAAATCTCCATATTGTCCTTCATAAGTGAGGATGAAGTAATACCTATTTTCTTTTAAAAATAACAAAAGTAAAAAATCAAGTATAATGAAAGCACATCAAGAAACAAACTGTACAATTTCTGAACTGCACTGTTTATTTTGCTGCTTGAAACCTAAGTGACAGTATGCCACTATAATTATGGGGTTTCTTCTAAACCTTTACTACACTGCAGGTACAGAAATATACGGACACATTTTTGGAGAATTGACATTTTGCAAAATGCAGCAGACATTTCAATTTATACATGAGAAAAGGAAGTGTTCAAAAGGGTACGCATTTCAAGTTATTGCAGGTTATTTCTGTGAGAGATTTCTGCAGGTAAAACATGTTTAAATTTAACCAACAGTAACGTGTCAGTGTATTTAAAATCATGACAAAAATCTTCTCTCTGGTCATTAATTGCCCTTTGACAAATTACTGGGATGTTGTATGTTTAGGGCAAGATGTCAATACAGCATAAATCCCGTAGTATTTTGGTTTTCTTCTGGAGATTAAAGCTGTTTTTTTCTTGGGATAAATGCAGCAGCAAAACACAAACCAGCTGATCAAAAAAGCACTTCTGCCATAACTCCAATAATTTCAGGGCACACCAACCGACAGTAGTTTTGCCATTCCCAGTTCTTTTAAGGTTTACATCACTGCACTGTTGCCTTAAGTACGTTTGTAAAAGCTTGTTTTCTGTTAGGCCAGCTTGCTGACTACAGCCTGGTTGAGAGAATTTAGTTGGTTGGTCCATTTATCTAACGCAGTATACCGTGCACCACCTCTCTTCTGATGATCCAATTCTAGGAGCTGGTTGACTTGATCAATTCGGCCATGTATAGTGCTAGAAGTAAATAAATAAGTAACTATAAATCACTAATGCACATGGAAATAGGAGCCAACAACAAATCAGAGGTAAAATACGAGGTCGTCTTACACAAGACAGACACAAAGTCCATTTCAGAATTCAGCACTTTTTAATATATTGTCCTGGGTAGTCCTGCCTATTTAGTTGTCATCATGACTGGAAATCAAATGAGGTAATTCATTGGGCAATGCATATATTATCTCCCTAGCTATGACCCACATAAAAAGCCTGAAGCAATATGAGGTAAACAGTTCTTGAAAGGCAAGGAATCAGGAACTACAGAGATCTATGTAAAAAGAAATTAAAATATAAACCCATGAATGGATTATATTTTCCTACTAGATAACAAGTTACCCTCCAACAAAAATTTTACAAACTGTAGTTAAGCTTTTCCAGTCAAGGAGAGCGGACTACTAATTTGTTGACTTGAAAATGTACTCAAAAATATACATGAGTATAAACAGCAATTGCTAAGAATGATAATTTTCATAATTTCCTAATAATTCAAGTAATTTATTACGTAATTAAAAATTAAAGTAAAAACACGCCACTCAACCTGTCTCCAGAATTTTCTTGGCTCACATCTTACAGATATACTTTACTGCTCATAAGCCAAGCAAATCTAAACAAAGTCGGCATTGTTACCTTTCAGTTCTAGACTCAGCCAGTATTGTAACAATGCACAAAAATATTGTTTTGTTGCTTCTTGTATGCTTTGATTATTTTAAAGTAATTAAAGATCAGTAATCAACAATAAAGTACATACTTATCCAATATGCACTGCACAAGCAAGCTTTCCACATCAGCTACATCTATGTTTAACTCCTAAAAGAAAAAGAAAACTCATTATGCTGCTACTCTGTTTTGCAACATTAAATCCTTCCAATCTTTACTTTCATATACAGAATTTGGTTTCATTTCTGTTTCTTAGTGTTAAAAAGTATCAATTCAATAATGAGCTATCCAGCAACAGAACTCTACCCAAAGTATATATGGCCAAGGATCAAGAGATCAGTAACCTCTCAAAAGGCTGAAGACGCTAAAGGAAAATTTTTGGAAGCTCCGGTAGAGGAGGAGTTCCTTTGCTGACTTAGCGAAAAAGAAACCACCAAAGAAAAGAAACAACCCACAAGAAAACCCAGGAAATAAAATAAGACAATAATTATCAGAAAAGAGTGGGTCTGTACTCAAAACCATTTAGAGGGCAAATTGCATCTTCTGGCTCAAGCAGGTTCTACAAATGTTAAGGCTAGCTTAAAAAAAAAAAGTGTACAGAGTTCTGAAGAGAATTTAAGCATAAAAATAGGCATCTCTAATACTTCATCATATATTTTTGGAATGCTCTGAATTTTTGCGAGAAAAATCACAGACTCACAAGAGATGGAAATAGTCATCTATTGTCACTGGTTTTTGATTTTGTTCTTTACAGATTAGGGAATGAAATCAGTGATTCTAGTTTTATAGTTGGTTTGTTCTATTACCACCATTCTGTAACTCTTACAATACTGACATTTGAAGGTATCTTTTGTTCAAAAGGAATTAAAATTTGGATTTTTATCTTCATAAAATTTACATTCATAATTACATTTTTAATGATACAAATTTCACTTTTTCTATTTCTCTTCAGAAAAGTGCTTTTCTACACGAAGTAGAATATGGTAATTGAATATTTTAGAAGTATATCATACTACATATTATAAAAAGCATTTGGACGACGCTTGAAATTTACATTTTTGCACTGTAAAGCTGCCAGCAGCGCATCAGTACTGCTTTATGGTTTAGATTATATTTTAGATGTTCTATTTCTGGAAGCACTGTATTTATTTAAGTGCTTTTATTCACAATTAATCATTTACTTAAGCAAATGCAAGGCTCCACTGACACATACCTTAGAAATAAAAGGAATATGTATTCTTGTGTAAGGCTTAATTAATTTTATAAGCACTTGTGTTCTGATGTTTCGCAAAAGCTCTGTAAGAGAAGAAAAAATAAATACTGTAAAAACAACAGTACTGAAATAAAGATGCAATACAGCTCCATATAGAAAGATATCGTAACTACTGTGATCTTTTAAGGTAGTAATTAAGTGAGGTGGGGAAGCACAGCAAAATAAAGGAACCTTCCTTTTCCAAGGATCCAAGCTATATGTAACTCTGAAGATGGACAGACAGAGTTGAAAACTATTTAAACACGGAGCAAAACATATTCCCTGATAAAAATTTAAATTATTCAAACTAACTGGATAAATCATACAGATTATTGCATGGTATGTCTGTCCCTCTAATTTATGGCTAGAATGCTTGCCTTGTACAAAAGTGAAAAGGGATATTTTTAAGGCTCTGAAACTTAAGTCTGTGTGCATTTAACTTCATGGGAAATACTCACATTTTAACTTAAAAGATCAGGGCCTAATGGTATAATTACAATGAGGAACTGAAGTAGTATAAAAGACAGTCTGCATGAAGTGACTGATTTTTCTTAGGTACAATAGTGCAGCCATCGTTTTAGAAATTTTTACATTACTAAAGAAAATTTGGATAAAACGAAAGCAGAAATTACAATTGTAAGTTAACAAAAAAAAGAGCTAGATCCATTTTTATTTAACTAGTTACTCAAGGACTGTTTATATAATGAAAAATAATACTGAAGACCAGATTATGCATCTCAATAAAACTAAGGAGATTAAAACAATGAGGCAATACACGTGAACATTATAACCACAAACACACATTCTGTATCACTACTGAGTGAAAAACAGGAGAATGTCTTTTTTGCCCCTGGATATCACTAGCAGACTATTATCATATAAGGGGTGAAACTCAAATTCTCATCAGTCCTTTGATTCAACTGTCCTCCTTCTCTTGCTTTCCAGTTCTGTCACACTTTCTTCCTTAAGCATCCATCTCTCTAATCTTAGAGTCTCCCTACAAGACTTTGAAGCTCACCAGTAGTCGACATGTAACAGCAGTAGAGGGGTTATATTTAGTTTCCCCTGCTGTTTGCCACATTCTCTTTTACAAACAAGAAGTGTAAGAAAACCAGGTCTCTGGATTTAACTCTTTCCTTTCATGTAACTATCCAGCTAAATGATCTTGCAATGCCACAGTAAGCCCTACTCTAGATGAAAACAGTAGTTATCTGAGAAACTGGACGCTATATTCAAGTGAAGAGACTTTTAAATTCTCAGATACATGACAAATGCAGGGGATAACTTTATTTTGTCATGTTAATGGAATGGATAGGCATGTGTTAGTGTGTTCCCTTATTAAGTATAGGTACTATAAAACCAAACATTGTTTTCAACATATACATATTATGTATCTTGTTACATTTTATTACTACACATTTATTAATGCAACCTTTGTTACATTGTCTACATATTTTGTCTTTAATCCAAACCAGAAAATTAACCTATAAACTAGCAAACATCTAACTGTCAAGACTGACACAAACAACCTTCACAAGTAAGGGTTGCACTCATTTAATCCTTCCAATGGAAAAAATATTCAATGCTTAACACCACTGTAGATATTGTCTTAGAATATCCACTCTTGCATCATTCCTGCAATTCTTCATAGTCATTCTACATGCCTGGATGCATGTTGGCCTTGATCAACTTCTAAAGAACTTAGAAACAGTAAGGGAATTGGCCGCAAATAATTACGAAAGAACCCTCATTCTGCCAAGAAGAAAAATAAACCATGGGGGTAAAAAAAAAAAGCTTACCAAGTGGAAAAAAAAAAAAAGGATTAAGATAGCCTGCAAAAATACCTTCAATGTGCTCCCTTATGAAGGGATCGTCCATGATGTTGCTGTGATTTGTTTTCAGAATCTTCTCAAACTCAGTGATGTCGTTATTCTGATAGGCACTTTAGAAAAAACAAGAGACTGAATTATTATTTTAAAAAAAACAGACTCATAAGACTTTGTTCTACAACTTCTAAAAAAAGCCCTGTTTTAAGTGTTGGTGGCAAATAATTATATTCTGAACCTTTATAAGGAAAAACTATTTCAAGATGAGATGCAACAGAAATAGCCTTTCTCCTATTTCAGTTTTAGTAGCATTTGCAGAAGTTTGGTATGAATATTTAGTTATTCCGCAAGTGCAGTCTAGTTTCAAAACTTTTGTACTTTAAGAAGTTATTCTTTAAAAAAGCCTAGACCCTAAAAATAGCCAATTTTGAAAAGTATCATTACTTCAGTTTTGGCTTCATGAAGCCATACTTTATGGAACAACGAAGAGCTAAATAGAGTGTAGAGGGCTGTTACCATTTCTAGAATGTCCATCTTAAGCTGAATTCTAAAAAGACTGGAAGATGGAAGAAATCCTGTCTTCCAAGGATTAACCATCAGTAACTTTGGCATAATATTACTCTTTAGATTTTTATTTATAGCTTATTTTTAGTACATATATTGTTTAACTAGTCAATCTTGTTATCTGAGAAAGGATTACAAGAAGGTGGGTTTAGACTCCTATTGTTCAATAGTGGCACCCCAGCATCATTTAAAGCTAAGAGCTGTAACCATTGAAACGAGACCTTTTTCTTGAAATATAATGGTTTACAATTCAAATCTATCATCTTTTCTTAGAAGAACAGCCAGCTATAATAGGGACTATCTACTAACCAAACCTACACAGTAATTTAGTTACATTAAGCTACAGGCTATCAATATTTAACCTGAAAGACATAGTGTTCAATACACGCTTTCAATTTCTGTTTAATACTAACCATTAAACATTTTAAAAACATCATCTGTTTTTCCTTCATAGTCTCTGTACATTTTCAAATTGTTTTTAAAACGGTCAAAAAAAAGTCATCCTTTTTTATCAGTAAAATGGGCAAGAAAAAGACTAGTTAAATTTAAGGTGGAACTTGAGGAGTTTATAAATGGAGTTATAAGAGTGGAATGGACACATGAAACCAGTAAATTTTACTTAATAATTAAAAGGAATTTCAGTTAAGTATTTTCTATTGTTTATTCCAGAAGTCTCTTTTTACTGTATGTAAAACATTCAAGTTGCCAATATAGAGTACCGGAAGAATTAAAAATGTAATTGTAATCTTTGGAGTTGATTTTATCTTCTGCATATTTCTTACCTACACTTTAATAATGCTTTAATTGAATTACTAATTTTAAAGAAGGAGTTATACTCAAATGTCAAGATAAAAAGATATAAATTAGGAAAATTAATAAAATCAGATTGGGTAAGGCCATCTGGAGTTCCTTCTGCCTCAAATTCACATGAAACTATGACAGTAAAGTAGAAAAGACATGTCTAAAGTGGAATTATTGGAAATAGTCCCTTAATAAACTGCCAAATCATTTATTCATCATTATATCAATAATGGTTGAACATCCTCACTTTCAGAAATAGTTTGTATGCATACAATGGTGCAGCACCTAGCAGTATCAGAGCAAGCTTTGTTCCAACATGAGATCAACTCTGTATTTCAAAATGTGCGCAGGCATTACTTCTTACGTAATGAAAAGGTGCGACAAGTTTTCCCATACATTCTTCGGTTTTTTTGCTTGATAAAGCAAAGGCAGGAGAGAGTGGATGGCACAGGTTAGCTTCACAGCACAACATACAAAAACTGCCTCAGTTCAATTTATTTTGCCTGATGATCTTAATACCCTAGAAGTTCTCCCCATCACAGTTGCCTCTAAGAGGTAATGAAGCATTCTTTTGATTTTCATGTCTGAATGACAGAGGAGATCACTTGAGAGTTCAGCTTTGTATTCCTAAATTATGAAACTCCTTTAGTAGTCATGACATATCCATGCATCCAATTATTCCACTGGCTTTGATACCTGGTGTCAATCATCAGTTTCTCACATATAACCAGCCAAACCCTAAAGCCTGGTTGCAGTACAAGGTGGGACAACTTTATTTAAGGGAAGAAATGAGGTTTTTGCTACTGCATAAGAAATTCACCATAGTAGAAGACAACAGCATGTTTCTGTACCCCTACCTGGTATAGTATAAATACTTCGGTGTGTCATAGTAAATAGAAGTGTTTTAAGAAAAACAAACAGTCTACAAATATTTGCCCAATATTTATGAAATAACTATGTTAGCTGTGCAGAGAAAAGCCACCTCTAAAACTATTCCACTTCTGGTTTGGACACTATATTTTCTTGGTTTTTGTTCTCTTCTCCAGAAAAATTAAAATCTTACCTTACTAAATTCGTCATTGCTAGAATCTCTGGATCGTTTTTGTATGGTTTAGCCTACACAGAACAGAAAGCACAATATGCATGTTTAGATTTTAAATATTTTTTTCCATTTGCATCTTTTGGGTAATTTCCCTATCAATTCAGAAAAGGGGACACACACACACACAAAAAAATACCTCCTGAGAGTCAAACGGATTTATTCCAGATTTCATGAGCATGTTTGCTAAGACCAAGTATTTTAAGCAAGTGGTTCTTCTGGGGCTCCCTGATTCATCATAATTCTTGAATGCTTCAAAAAAATCAGTATGTGCCTTTTCAAACTCTCCTTCTCTTAAGTGCATTTTGCCTCCACATTCTGAAAAGAAAACACAGATGAAGAGAAAAGGAACACTGTGTGCTTGTTGCTGACTACAATGATTGTACTCAGAAGTTCCACGCTATTTCTAAATAGATTATTGAAATATTTTCAGGAGTCTTTTCATTCTCTGAAATCGCTAGGAAAAAAAGAGCATTAGGGCCTTCACATACAGCATTGCCATTTGAATAAACCCATTCCAAAGAAGAAAAAACAAAACCCAACTCACACCATAAATCTGAAAGAACACTAATCCTCATAGCCAATAATTATTTAACCTTATGTTAAAATACTGTAAAAACTATAATGGAATTTAGCTCCATTTCAAAGGCAACGAACTTCCTGTATTTATGCACTTCTCTCAATCCATTGAGCAAAATCACACAGAAAAATTGAGAAATACTCTATATCTCCTTTTATTTCTGAAGTCCACTGATGCCTGATTGTCTGTGCAAGTGCCTACACCAGGGGAAGAGGGAAGGCACAACAGTATTCTGGTGAAAGTTTTTCTTCAAGACACGTGGCATGTTTCCACTATAATTCACCATTACGGTTAACAAATAGTATTTTTTTAAAGCCCTTCAATTCCTGATGAATTTTAGTGAGGTGAGACTTCAAGCACAAATTTACAAAAGGGGATTGCAGAAATACTAGTCCCTTCCGCTAACAGTCCTGCCAAGGCTTTGTTTTTATCCTTTGCAAATGCCTTTGTTGCCTGCCATGGTGTCAAACAGCTCAAGTCCTCCTCTTGTTCTTCTATTGCTTCTCTCCTACGGTATATGTAGCCAACTGAACTGCCCTTCTGACCAGTGCATCCGGTGCTTAGGCACCCAAACAGCAGGGCTGAAGTCCTACAGCAGGCAAACATGAAATGATGAGACCGTAGCCACTGCATTTGTAGTCCTTTATTCACATAGGGTTTGCCTGCCTCTGAATCTACAGGATCCTCTGTCTTTATAGTTGGAACTGGAAAAAACATTAATTATCAGATTTTCATAAAACTACCCTAAGCAACAGAAGTGAAATGAAAAATTCAAGGTTAACTTGCCTCTGATAACTCCCATGATCAGTGGATGAGGAATGGCTGACTTGATGTGCAATGACTGTTCATATAGTGCTTTAAGTTTTTTGTTATTTTTCTGTGCTGTATACATTTGAATTTCCAAAGCATAGATTTCCAATAGTTGAGTACCTTTTTTCAGATCATCTTCCCCATCATCAGTCTAGGATAGATTAAGTAATAAATACTGTGAAATTTTAAGAGAACAGTTATTTCAGTTTTATACTAGTAAAAAACTGGTTAACAAATACTCTCAGTAATTTCCTGTCAGAAATAAGGATATTCCTAAAACTTTAAAATTTTTATATAACTATTAACACAAAACATAATACTCAAAGAACTTATCACAGGCCAAGTTTTGAAGCCCTTTATTTAAAAAGTCAGTATTTTGTTTCATTAAATGTTTTCCTTATAACAACTTTCAGAACTTTGCCCTTTATTCTTTTCCTCTTTCCTTAAACCACACTCTCAGTATATAAATGCAATGACTGACACACATACATACATACAGATAATACATATGACTCTTCTGCTGCCTATAACAGAAGCATTTCCCAGCTATCTGTAACCATTTTCCATGCTGGAGGAAGAAAAGGGGACATAAACAAGCACAGCAGACTGCATGGCTAATGTGTTTTTTCCCCTTCCAAATGGGAAAGTAGCAACTGTACTTTCAGTTTTGAGTAAAGCTCACTTGGAATATTCACTATGTTTTAAAATAAATGTCTATGCATTACAGATTATTTGTATGTGCTTCTCATCCTTGCACCTGACTGAAACTTAATCAGAAGTTGTGAATAATTTTTTAAAAATCATCCTAAGGAAGGAATAAAACACTTTCTAAAAACTCATTTTTGTTCACGTTATCAAACAGATAACAAATTAAAGCAGGCTCTGTACCAGAGCTCAGCAACATGCCTCAAAGGCCAACAACAGATGTAAAAAATAAAATAAAATAAAAAAAAAAATCAGCGCTAAGCTACAGTGATTTAGAATGTAAAGGTACCTGGCACGACTGATGCAGCTGACGCAAAATCTTTTGTAACTTTCCATATTCTTCTCGTTCTAAATATAATTTGCCAAGCTGTAATGAAAAAAAAGTTGAAGTACTAAGGTCTATTAAGCTTTCATAATTATCATTTAGAAGAGTTAGCTGAAGGTGTCACAAACAAAAGCAAAAAAACCAGTAAGTTATATATTTTACCTTTGTGTTTGTCTTAAACCACAATCTATCATTCTTAGCATCTTTCAGAGCTTCAAGTGTTGTTTCATAGAATTCCTGAAGCAAATCCATCTGACATAAAAAATCAGAATTCTATAATTGTAAACAGCAAATTTGTACCTGTTAATAAAGTCAATCTGAACAAACTAAAAGTGCATGCTTGAACTTCAAAATAAGAAAAATATCTGCATCTTATTGAATGTCTGCTTTTAAATTGTAAAGAGCTTCTAAAGTAACAAAAGTAAGTACACTTGCTTTTCTTATATGAAATAGATACAATGAAAAAGTATTTACATTAAGATCTGTAACCATCTATCATGCTAGTGAAAAACGAAAGCCACCTTATACAAGCCCATCTTAGATAACCAAGTAATAAAATTCTTATGTTGTGTAACAAAAGTCAAACAGTAACAGGCAACCTTGCTCCTATTTAAAAGAAGAAAACTAAAATAATTTACATATCAAAAAGAAAATACGATTTACAAAAAGAGAGAAATGGTCAAAGGATAAGATACTTTCTCCTTTCTCTACTATCAATGCTGCGTGGAAGAAAGCTCTTGAGCACATCAAACCATTTCTTTGCATGAAACCCAAAAATACAACATCCAAAATGGAAATCAAAGCGCTGAGTGAGACTTTTAACAAAGGTTCTACAGGGAATGCATTAGTATTGTTTATGGCCATTGTTCTTTTGGGGATAACAAATCTGTGGCTGTACATCAAGTTAAGAGTTCCAGATTGTCTCTCCAGGTCTTGGTCCAACTGTATTTAGACCAAACACGCTGACCTCTGCCAACAAGGTATAGTCTAAGACAATCCTTTAGACCTTAAGAGTAAACCGTCATTCAACTATTAAACTTTCATCTCATATGAGTGGCAGGACAGGTAGGATTGTGATAATGACAGAGGAGTCATCACTAAAGACCAGTGATCCTCCATATGCAGGTGCTACTTCCAGGAAGGCAGTTAGGGGAGCTTTCTACTCTCTGTAAAGCTTCTACAACAACACAAAAGAAAAGGAGTATCTATGAACATGTACCTAGCTTGCACAATACACTCAAAGACAGGCAGTATTTAACACCAACATTTCACTGCAAAGTTTTTCAAAGCTTCCCCTCTCCCCACAAAGTAAGAAAAAAAGCATTGTTTCATTACAAATTATATTTGAGAAGGCACTTATAGTGTGTGGCTACTATGCTAAAAAAAAAAAAAGTATTTACTTTACTTATTAGCATAGAAATCCCAGGTAAATATTGCCAAAAAAAGAAATATTTATGAACAGTTATGTGTGTTACATTAAATGTGGGAAATACATTTTACCAATATGACAACAAATTAATACTGCAAATGTTCTCTATTAAGATCAGAAAACCCCAAACCAACAGACTACCATACACAAAAAAACCCCACAGTTCAAAATGCAAAAAGCAAAACCATGAAGATGAAAGAACTGATGATCTAACCTGCTTGGAAGTAGAGATATAATCAAGAATAGAATTGATGGATTTTTCAGAATAATTCCTTGTAACTGCACTCCGTATGTAGGTCAATAGCTGCTTATATCTGTTCATCATTTCAGGAAAGTTAGTCTAAAAGAAAAACAAAATTATGTTACAATTTTTGTTTTAATGATTAAAAACTGAGTTATATCTTGGAAATACACATACAGAAAAGAAAGCGTAACAGAAAGACTATGCAGTAGTGGTTGCTATTAGGAACTTTTACATCACCACTCTATTCATAGGCAGCAGAATCAGGAATAACTTCAGTAACACTGCGTGGAACAGATATTTAAAATACTGATCTCAATGAAGAAAACAGAATTGGCTATACAACTATTTGGAATGGTTGCATATGTAGCATATACATTTTTCACTGATTTGTTCCGGTGAAGTGTATATATCATATACATAGAAACATTACCAGTTTCAGTGGTGTGATACCTCAGCACAGCAAGGACTGCGCCTCAAACTCTCAGAGAGTGTCAGCTGACTACAGCAGCTATTTTGCATCCATTTTGCCTTTGACTTGCAACCACCACATAATTTCCCTGCCATATCATGTCTGTATTAGCCATCAAAGGCCTCAAAAGACAAGTTCTGGCAGATTCAGTTGTCATAGCCATAAATTAGAATACTAGCTTAAGATATCTGGATCAAATACATATTTATGCCATTTACTCTCAAGTGATAGCTGTAATTCCTACCAATTTAAAGTTTATTTTAATCATCTGTTTCAGAGCTTTGAATCCCCATTCTCCTTTTTCACCTTCGAGCTCCAAAACCTGAAATAGAAGAATTTTTCAAACAATATTTATAAAAGCTTTATTCAAACTTAAATTGATTTGCATCTTCTTTAAAATGTATATATCCCATACACGCCTTTTCCCCCTACTTTGTTCCTTACAAAGCAATGTCTCACTCTGCCCTGTTCTTCAATTTTACTTATCCCTGATATTATTGAGAAAGTCAGTGAGGGTATATATCTTACTAGGTTTCACAACTTGCCAGATATAGGGAGGGTGAATTGTTATTTATAGATTGTTGTTGTTGTTGCTGCTGTCTAGCACCAAACACTAAACTTTAATGCCACTCCATAAATACATAACACAAAAAAGTTCTAACACCCCCTGCAACACTGACTCAACCCACCCCTTAACTAGTCAAAAATTTACACTTCTGAATTACTATAGTTTCTTCACACATCAGAGAGGCTTCTAGGCTTTAACGTAACATAGTTTAAGGAATGTTTTGTAAGTAAAAATTTTAGATTGTCAGGTATATAATACTGTTACACACTATAACTAAGCCAAGAGATGCAAAAATTTATTTTTTCTTTTAAAAGTTACATCTAACATATTGCTTTCTGGTGGTAGTGTACAAACATTAAAAATTTAAAACTGACATAAAGGAAAGAAACTCTGTGTCACTTAGTATTTATACATTTAAAGCTTTGGGATGGGATAGCAGACCAAACATAACACATTATGTAAGACACTGGGGAAAACGCCATTTCATTTTATACACCGAATTGATCTGGCTTCTATAGTTGACACAGGAAAACACACTTAGGACTGTTTAATTAACTTAGTAAATCCTGAAGATTAAAAACTCAGTTCTGCAATAAAATAAGACTATTCCATGTCCTATTTATGCTGCCTAAGAACGATCCGGAAAGGCAGTCCACCAGGAGTCTAAATTGCCCAATGACAAACTTTGTACATTAGTAAGTTAAAATATAAACATTACTCTTAAAATTCCTGAAAATAATTCAAATGGTAAGGAAATATTTTAAAATGTGAATAAATATAAAAATAAGAGATAAAATATAAAGACAGAAAACCTTCTGAAAACTGCTTAATGCCGCTTTGGGATCATCTTCCTTCAAAGCTTTAGAATTGTAGTATTGATTTTCCAGATCCACATTTGGTTCAGAATTGCTGTCCTCAGAATATTCCTACATTTTAAGGAAAAAAGAAAAAACAAATAAAAATAAAAGGAAAAAGAAAGGTTCAGAACATCTAATATTCTGCTGAAAATAGATAAAACATAGTAAGACATACTGCTCAAACTGACACGGAATACTTGTATACTAACAGAAAAATCTTCTGTTTTAGAGCATGTAACAGGTATGGACTCATCATTTCATCTCTCTCCCATTACTAGGCCAGCCTCACCATCCACCAATGCTTGCCTGTCAACAGATTTCTTTCTGGACTAATGAACTCATCGCTCTACCAACTTCGCCTTTATGAGAAGTACAGACTGTATTATTAAAATTCTGCCAGTCCTGGTGTTTAAGGACAGATGCCTAATAGCATATGTCATTTCTGCATGGGGGAGAGAACATGCTGGCCACTAGTCTTCTACAAGGCACTCGATTATGTGACCTTTGCTATCCACAGAAAAGACTCTGGCTGAGTTGCCACACAAGTAATGACTCAGCAATGGAGGATATAACATGCTTCCATGAATCTCTCTCTAATCTGCCTTTTTATGCCGTAACGATTCATACTTGTCTAAGGAAACTAAAAGAATAATGACGATAACGCCAGCTGCTTCTGTGCTGAGAAGCAGGAGATGATTGACAAAATGCTAAAGATAATGCCAAAGAGGGTGGGCTGGGGCATAGGCACAATAATTTAATCAAATAATTACCTATCATGTACACTAGCACCAAACAAATTGAAGAATTTACTTCTATCAATTATTACTTCATTAAAAAAAAAAGCACTCTGAGGCTTTTTCTGATGAAAAAAACAAAGTATTTTATCTTCTTTTGATGAAGGACAATGTTGCACATCTGAATTACAAAACACTAACAAACTGTTTTTCATTTGAGGTTTACACGAGTCAAAAATATTTCACACCTCCTTATTTCCAAGCCAACTTCTCTCAACAGAGTGCTGAGCTATATGGAGGTGAACTGTTTAACAGAATCTGTTTCAATCTCAAAGTTACTGTCATCAGAGTAACCTTCCCTTGTAACAATATAAACAATGCACAGGTGCCCTTCTTAAAGTTGGCATTTCTTCTTTTACTGTACTTCTTCATCAGGCACATTTATTCTTTTGTTCATTCATATATTGCTAATATTAATGGGTTCCTTCAAAACCATGGGAAGGGATGAAAAAAACATGAGGCAAAAGAGAAGTTTTAAATTAGCTTTCTAATCCCTACAGTGCAAGCAAATCTTTCAAAGTTTAAGTTTTCTGAAGTTCTAATGGAAAAATTAATTATGGAAGCTCACAGTGGCCCAAATTTTATTAAACACAGTCCTTGAAACATTTATCCTTCAAGCTGCTAATGTTTCTATTTGTTACATGTAGGCAAGTTGCTCACATACGTATTTATTTATACTCACACTAACTACTAGTATTTAGTGAGAATCAATGGACTTAAAAGCCTAGTGAATTCCACAAACCTTTTTTTCTGAATTCCCAGAGAACTATAAAACTTAATACTGAAAACTACAAAGAAAACAGGAAGCGAGTGTCGTATTTCACTGGGCAGACTTTCATTTTGGTTAGCTTGTTTTTGTAAATTCTTTACACTATTGATCCAACATCAATAGAGCAGCTACAAGACCACGCACATGATGTCAACAGCTGTAAGTGCATCAGGGACCTTATGAAGATACCGGCTGCCAAAGCTTAAACAACATAGCATTTAAAATACGTGTAATCAGCTGATGTCTTGTTATACGGAACTTGAACAATGAGGAATATTTTTGGCAGAAGTATCTATTTGTAAAGATAAAAAGAGAGCAAACTAAATTAATTCCTTTTAGGAAGCAATGTGCTCTGTTAGCCTAAAGCCAGAAACATCTGAATTTCCATCTTAGCTCTGGCAGTGATTCTGGATGTGGACTCATGCAGGAAGCCTTTTTTCAGATAATTTCTCTCAATGCCACTTAAATATCCCATAAAGGTATTTTCAGGACAATACTAAGGAATAAGTGGTAACTCTAGAGATTTTTTTTTCTAATTGAATCACTTTGAAATGCATCAAAGATAGTGTTTTATGTTCTTACAGCTATATTTTTTTTAGATTCAGATTAAGTATTAGGAAGAAATTATTTACTGTGAGGGTGGTGAGACACTGGCACGGGTTACCCAGAGAAGTTGCGGATGCTCCACCCCTAGAAGGGTTCAAGGCTGGGCTGGATGGGGCTTTGAGCAACCAGGTCTAGTGGAAGGCATCCCTGCCCATGGCAGGGGGGGTGCAACTAGATGATCTTTAAGGTCCCTTCCAACTCAAACCATTCTGTGATTCTATGATTTTTTTTTTTTTCCTTCACTTGATGCCTATTTGCCTCACATTGAATTTAGGATGCTGATATGGACTTAAAAGCTTTAAGGGAGATACGGTTTTCCTACTTCCGGAAAATGTGATGTAAGGTGCTTACTTTAAAGGACATATTTAGACTTAATGGCTGTGAAGAAAGCTTTAAAACCATGATCTAAGTAGGAGATGATACCATGAATCTGTAGACAATCAAA
>VYXH01009100.1:213549-229420 GCA_013397275.1 Burhinus bistriatus | reverse complement strand
CATTTCCTTCACACGCCGTAGCGGCTTTCCTGTCACGCCTGGACTGTGGTGGGCGAGGAGCCGAGAGCACAGCGGCCCCACAGACCGCCAGGCTGCGGGGTGGCTGCCAGACGGGCCTGGGGGCTGCGCGCCGTCACCTCCGCGGTGCCCTGCCGCCGGGGCCCGGGCGGGGAGGAGGCAGGGCTGCCGGCCCCGCCGCCCGGAAGGACGGACGGTGTCTGCCTGTCCCGTGACTGCGGTTCAGCCGGAGCCGCCGCATCGCGCCGCTGCCCGCCTCAGCCAGGGGCCGGCGGGGGGAGCCGCCATGGCAGCGGACGCCCCCGGCACCCTCCCGGTTCAGCTGGTGGAGCAGCCCAGGTGGGTGGGCCCCTTCCCTCGGCCCCCGCCCCGCAGCGGGAGGCCACGTCGGGAGCCCGCCGCCGTTTATGCAGGGGCGGGCGGGCGGTCTGCAGGCGGACAGGGGAGGTGGGAGGGCGTGTCCCCACGCCCCCGGTGCGAGGGTTTGAGAGGATTTTGACTTGCGATATTTTGATTCGCTTCTACGCAAAGAGCGTGACATTTAGATGCTGTGCGGCCCCGGGAACGGCCTTGGCCGCAGGCACGTGGGCCTGGGCGCGCTTCCATCTGCTCGCCGGTAACCGGGCCTGGGCTCGCAGGGCGGCCGGCAGCCCCCTCCTCCCGCTGCCGCAGGGCCGCTGGCTGTGTGGCCGCTGAGGGTGTGGTCGACAGTTGGCTGCCTGTGAGCCAGCGGTGTGCCCAGGTGGCCAAGAAGGCCAATGGCATCCTGGCTTGGATCAGGAACAGCGTGGTGAGCAGGACTAGGGCAGGGATCGTCCCCCTGCACTCGGCACTGGTGAGGCCCCAGCTGGAGTACTGTGTGCAGTTTGGGGCCCCTCACGAGGAGAAGGACATGGAGGTGCTGGAGCGTGCCCAGAGAAGGGCAACGAAGCTGGGTCTAGAGCACAAGTCTTCTGAGGAGCAGCTGAGGGAACTGGGGTTGTTCGGCCTGGAGAGAAAGAGGCTGAGGGGAGACATTATCGCTCTCTACAACTATCTGAAAGGAGGTTGTAGGGAGGTGGGGGTTGGTCTCTTCTCCCAAGTAACAAGCGATAGGACAAGAGGAAACAGCCTCAAGTATCGCCAGGGGAGGTTTAGGTTTAGATTGGATTTTAGGAACAATTTCTTCACAGAAAGGGTTATCAAGCATTGGAACAGGCTGCCCAGAGAAGTGGTGGAATCGCCATCCCTGGAGGTGTTTAAAAGACGGGCAGATGTGGTGCTGAGGATCGTGGTTTAGTGGTGGTTTTGGTAGTGTTAGGTTTATGGTTGGACTCGATGATCTTCAAGGTCCCATCCAGCCTAGGTGATTCTGTGATTCTATGGTCACCGGCCCCTCCTGCTTCACCAAACTGGGCTCCTGCAGCCTGGGCGACCCCGCCGCCTCTCGCACAGTGCAGCTGTGGCTGGATTGGGAATGATCCATTCATCTTTCCTCCTAACATTTTTTCTTTTTCCAGAATTTTGGGGATACTGCTTATCCTCTCGTTCTTCTGGCTATAAAAGAAATGCCCATACGATTCCCTGGAACAGCGTAGGCCTGGCTCTGCGTTGGTATGCCTGTGGCACGTGCCAATGCATGCTCTTTCCCCATGGGGTTGCACTCGGTGTGTGGAAGTAGAATGCACAAACGGTTAAAATGAACCTTTTTGCCTGTGATACCGCTGGAGAAGGATAGTTTTTTTTAAACTTTCATTACCTGCATATGATTGCACTGTGTTTCAGTTTAAGTCATGTGGAAAGGACAAGTCCCCAGCATTTCCAGACTGGGATGTGTGAAGTTGTGAGGGATGCCTTTGCTTTACACTTTGACAATCATCTTTGATGTAGGTGGTTAAAATGCAGCATGCATTTTGCAACATCAAGGCCAAAGCCTGTAAATAGCCTTTCATCAGGGCTGCTTGTAAAACCCACATTAAAAAAAGAGATCCATCAGCACCTAGATAAACATGCCCCTCTGACTGCTCTGTTTGTTCTTAGTCTCTTCGTACCAACAGCACTGTAAAAATATGTGTGAAACAAAGCAGCATTCTAAATACTGACACAAAAAGGAATAAAGTTAACACCTAGAATTCTGCCAACAAATTCCCCCACGGACTATAATATTATTAATGTGATCTAGAAAAGGGATTGTACAATGAAATGGCAGAAATTGCTTCTGCTAGTTGGAAGAGTGATAAACTAGTCAATAGTAGGGGAGATTATAAGAAGGGGAAGTTATACAAGGACCTAATGCAGCTTTGTATTAGGGCGCCAAGATGGAAAAGTACTGAAAGATCTGCTAAAAAAAAAATCACAACAAATAACATTTTGTAGCTTTCCATCTAAAGAGATCTTACAAAACATTTGAATATATGTAGTTGGGCAGTAACACAGCTTTTACAAAGTACAAACTAAATAATTGACTGTGAAATTTTGTAACATCTGTTTCTTATTGCTGTCTTCTTACTTACGCTTTGCATTAACTAGGCTTCCAGTTCTAGTTTTAGACTAAATGTAGAACCACACAGGGTTCCTGTTACTGGATTTTTGTTAGTAGACTGAAAACCAAAAAAAAAAAAATTAATTGGCTGCATGCTTTAAAGCCAACAGGGTATGCCGGTGAAATATTTTAAGTCCCATTTTAAAGATTATTTTTCTTGTATTCTTACTGCTTTTTCATCATTTTAGTCTGTTGCTGACATGAAAGTTAACGGGTTAGTGTGCAAGCTAAATTGCTTTAAGGTAGTTTTGAAGTGAATCACTATGAAATTTCTTATGCCTCACTAAGATAATGGCTTCATCTCTTCTCAGTCTTTGTTTGCCCACTGTTCCTGCGTGACACACTAAAGCATCCCAACTTTGAAAACACAGGGTGGAAGCTAGATACTTTTACAGTCTTCGGAAATAAAGCAATATGCCAAATTTTTCTTTGCGTTGGAACTTTCATTGGCACATCTAGCACCTCCAAACGGAAAAGCTGAGGAACTTTCTGGGAACTGTTGCTGTAAACCTGTAGAGTAAATACTGTCTAAATAAGTTGCAGGGATAATCTATTTTAGTTCTCTGTATACACATTTATACAGAAATGGAGTAGTGTGGAATTTGAAAAAGTCAAAGCTTAGAAGAAATTGTATTTGCTCATGCCTTGTGCAGTCAGATCTGACTCTGAAGGGAGTGCCTTTGTGTGCATGTATGTGAGAAATCCCGGTGCCACAAATGAGCCATTGGTCCACACTGCCTGATTCTTCCTCAGTGGCAAACAGTTTTACAGAGCTGTGGCATAGGAGAGGTAGGTGGAGGCCATGGTATTTTGTTATCCCAGGCAGCTGCCTTCTCTGCAGAAGGTCTAGAACCAACCTAGACAGAAGACTTAAATAAAAATAAGGCTCCTTCTATCCTTTTCAAATGAACATACACATTTCTTATTAATTAGAATATTCTAAGTAGAGTCTTCTCTGTCACAATCAATGTTAGTGAAGAGCAAAAATAAGCAGCTTAATGTCGCTCCTGATGTAACAGAGAAAACTCCATGTATTTCAAAAAGTTCAATCAAATTTCATCAAGAAACATTTTAGACCATAGACTTCCTGCCTTTTATGCAAATATATTCCTTCTAAATGTTTCTAACCTGCCTTTCAGATTGCAGAAGCTGAAGGAGATGTTTATATCAAAATTTGGATCGGTTCCCAAGTTTTATGTTCGTGCACCAGGGCGAGTCAACTTAATAGGTAAAAGAGAAAAATTAATCTTCTGTTATTTTCTCTGCCATCATGGAAGCCTAGTAGTTTAAAACACAGAATCAAAATATTGTTGGTCTTAATTTTTTTTTTCAGAGAAGTTGCTTGTGATAATGGAAAAGAGAATATAATACTTTACTAGCTTTTACTACACCTCGTTATAAACAACTGTACACTCAAATATCATTTTTGGAAAAAACATTTATAGACAGTAGTGATGGTTTTGAAAATTGGAGTAACTTGCCAGCTTATGGCTTGATACCATTCTTTTGAAAGGCTTTGGAAATCTAATCTAAAGCAGTTGATGAACAGTGCATCCACAAATTAAATTAGTGTATTTTTTCTCTTCCATTATAATTTAAGTTACCAACTATAACCAGCCACACAGCAATGCATATGATAAAGCATGAAATGTTTCTACCATCATCTCCTCTTCTTTATTCTTCCATAGAGATGTGTCCACAGAACTTAGAACAGTTGGTTGTGATTCACTGGCAGACTGGAGAGACAGTTATTTTGTATTTAGGATTTACTTGTATTTCTGTGGCAGCCATATTTTCGAGATTTCTCTATCCGTGTTAGGATTGTGCTCTCCCTAGAGCTCAATTTCTTGTATAGTCATAAAGTAACCTTAAGCATTTGAAGACACTGTAAGTAAAAGGATCCTGCAAAACAGAGCTTTTAAAATTAATTAGTCCGTTGTGCAATGAATGATAATTTTGATCTCAGTGTTGTGTGAATATACCATATAGACTAAATAGGCAGCATATGCTAACTGAGAATTATTCCCAAGAGAGATGATGTTTACTACATACATTTTCTTTTTGAATGTTACTTTATGTGTTGTATGTAACCATATTAATGATTATTTAAATAGCATTATTATCTTTTTGGAAAATGGTCCAGAAATTTTAAGAAAAAAAAAATTTTCCACCACAAGCCTTATCTAGTGGCTAATGAATCACCCACATGAGCAGAGGATATCGTATAAGGGGGAGTCATGTGCTGCCTTTATCTCTTCCAGTCATCAGTTAAATGTGATTATTTTAATGTAATTTTTTGTACTGTCACAAGGGCGCAAATAATGTGGCCATTCCCATTGCTGGACAATAATCTATGTAGTGTTTTTTAAATTTTTATAAACCAATGTTAAAACATGAAGATTTATAAACAGATGCAATAGATAAAATCACTAAAGAAGGAACAAAATTTTTGTGCAGTAATATGAAATGGAGGAAATGCACCCCAAATAAGAGTTGAGACTATACTCACAAATTGTCTTGTACAGTAAACAGCACTGAACCCCTGTAGAAGCCCTGTTACTGCTATTCTAGAAAGAATTACTCCAAAATATTTTAACTGTCTGTTTATTTGGTAGGAGAACATATAGACTACTGTGGTTATGCTGTGCTCCCTATGGCTATAGAACAAGATATACTGATTGCAGTAGAACCTGTAAAAACTGAAGTTGTACAACTGGCAAATACCAATTCTTTGTACTTGTAAGTAATTACTTTGCTTATTCACTAATTTTTATAAACCTCTTTATACAATTGCAGTACAGGTTAACTTTTCAGAGATCTGACAAACTTCCATTGCAATATAAAATTTAATTCTGTAAAATGAATGATATAAGCAGATGGAATCCCATTGACTATGCTGTGCATGTTAGTTTAGAGCAATAGGTTTGCTGCTTCTGTCTCCTACCTGTTTGCTCAGATTTCTTTTGTGTGACTTCTGATTTTTCAGTCTTTCTAAAAGTACAATCCTGTCTTCCCTTCTTTTAGCTCATCTTTCTTGATGTAATGCCCACAACTGGCAGCAGTTCAGTTTCTCCTGGAGAAAGGAGTGAAATATTTTGTAACCAAGTACTGCGTATGTAAGCTAACACTCCCCTGCTCTGGAGCACCTGGGGCTGTATTTTCACAACACGACGGCTTTAGCAACAGTCCTGGCTCAATCTATATTCCCTCTCTTCCACTTCCTCCACAGCTGCTTCTTCACAGAATCATAGACTAATTTAGGTTGGAAGGGACCTTTGGAGAGCCCTTGTAACCATCTTGATGGCCTTCTGCTGGACTCCCTGCAGTTTGCCCAGGTCTTTCTTGTATTGGGAAACACCAAAGCTGGATGCAGTACTCTAGCTATGGTCTAACAAGTGCTGAACATAGGGAAATAATCCTGACATTCTTTTCAACTTCAGCCACATTTTTCTGCCTCCTTCCTTGTAACAGACTGATACTTGTGCGGTTGCGTGGCAGTTCAGATCAGGTCACTCATCCACATGAACTTATGTGGGCATTTTGCAAAAATCAGAATTGGCACAAGCTTAGTTTAAGCCATTTTTATTAAGTCATTCATTTAAGCACAGTGTATGGCAGGACAGGAACATATTTCCAAAAGTGGGAACTATTTAAGCACATATTCCTGCTTAAAGCTGTTTGTTATAAAAACACATTCTGAGCTGTTGCCTGCGACTAAGGCACTTGAAAGGAATTTTTACTTCCATGGTAAGTACAAATACTCAAATTTATTTTTCACTCACTTTGTGGAGTATGTTTTCACATTGTAGCTGGGCTGAATTAAGAGTTTGCCACTGCCAAAAGGCGATGGCTTGCTTCTTTTACACCTAGTCTCCCTGTCCCTGCTTCTAACATCGATCCACCCTCTGCCTTTTACCAGGTGTGGTACTTGTCTGATCTTAAGGTAAAGTGCAGTATTTGCCCATTTTTTGCCTGGTTAATTTTCTGACATTTTAGTGAATTGGATTGCCATGCACTCAGCACTAAAGCTGACTTGGGGCAGATGGTGGGAACATGGAGTGGTGAGCAGGGGGAAAGGAAATGGAAGACCTGAGTGGGACCTTTCCCTTTCTTTAATAGCAACCTCTGACAGGGCTTAAGTTGTATTGTAAAACCATTCTGCAAGAGGCAATAGTTCCAGAATTATAATAGCTTTGATTAGGAAAAGTTGTTATAACAGATACTAAATAAAGCAGTAACCAAAAGGTAAACATTTTTACTTGGTCTTTAACCTTTGGCACATTACATCGCAATTGAAATGGCCTTCTCCTAAGGTACATACAGTTCCTACCAAATCTAGAATTACAGCCTTGGAATTCAAATTGCATACACAGTCACTATATTTTTGTATCTGCCCTGGTTTCAGTTTGAAATCATATGTTTTAAACCATAAACCAAGAAGAGGTCTCAGAATACAGCATTAAGCATCCCTGTTTTGTTGAGACACTGTTGCTTAAAAACAAAGCTAAAACATGCCCATAATTTCATAACAAAGAAATACTTTTCAACACTTCGAATGTTACACCACATAACAAAACCGTTGACAGTATATCTTTTTTTCCCAGCTTGTTACACTGGTAGATTTATGCCTGTGGTGAATGCATATATATATATAGCCCTTTGGCGAACAAGGACTAACCATAAACCTCTGTAGCATCACTATTTCCTGTTTCATTCTTGTTTTGTGAACTGGTAAAATATGTAAGAGTTCTGTAGCGCTCTTCCACCCTGATTGTTCATGTTAACTTTTAGAAAAAACAGGACAGAACAGGTTGCAAGAAAAACCCCCATCATAAATCATCCCAACTGATCAGATGCCTTTTATGTTATTTGGGCTAAAACGGTATTCAAAAGTTACAGTCTTTTGAAGATCCCGACGCCTCCCCTTCACATAACATCTTTGTAATTGGGAAGTATGTGTACAGAGAATATCTGACATGATACTTCTCAAAATACCAGGAACTCAAGCAGATGAACTAACAGATTGACAAGACAATGAGGTTCTGTGAGAAAGAGCCAAATTTGTCTCCCGAAAATAAGCATTAATTACTATTCACGCAGTAAAAAACACCTCAGTCACATGGTTTTTTCACACTACTCAAAAAACTCACCTCTTCTAATTACACAGAAGAATAGGAATGCTTATATCTAGCCTTGGAGGAGGGGCAAGCTTTCCCAAGAATCCTTTAAAACAGGCTGAAACAGACAATATCAGAGTATTTTTACTTTATGTGTGTTTTTCCCAATTTTTTATTTTATTTTATTATAAAGTTCTTATCTTAAACTGCCTACCTTCCAGTAGGAGGATCGAAGGCAAGACTGAAGATTTACTAATTTAAGATAAAGCTTGGGCATTTAGGAATTGTTTTTTATAACAATTTTTTATAACAAATAGACTTAAGGATTCTTGGGATCTTGACAGTCCTACATTCGGTGTTTGTGTGAATTATGTCCATATGAAACCTGCCAAATTTAAAGCCAATTTTTCTTTCATTTTCTATGCAAGAAGATTGCAGAAATGAGCAAAATGCATTCTAAGAAGTCATTATTTTAATTTATCTTGAGAACCAGTAAATATAATCATAGTACATGTCTTCTTGTTCATTGAAGTTTTACTTTGTCTGATTGTATAAAAAGAATTACGAAGATAAAATATTTTAGAAATCTTTTGAGGGAAAGAGGAATTCAAATTTGCTTTCTAGTAATCACTTTTACGCATTGATTTCTATCAACTTTGCTTTTTGACAACTATAATTTAGGATTACTGTAGAAAACAAGCATAAGCAAACATAGGATTTTTTTAATCTTCGTGGCTTTTGACAAGTATTTTCTATTTTACAAGTACTTCTGGTTTTTTATTATATTAAAAAGCCATAAGCAAAATGATAATTGTTTTATTCTCTGGGAGATTGTTCTAAATACACATGAATCTCAAATTGGAAGAATTTACAGCTATTCTCAAACTTTACTTGTATTGTAATCTCAGTACTTCCTTTTAGATCTTTTGTGTTGCTCTACAAACTCCAGTAATTTCTGACGCTAACTTTGTACAGTTCTTTGATGCTGCATTGTTGATGAAGTCCTGTAAGTGGCACTATTTGGAAAGTCCAGATTGAAAGACAGCAACTTATATGTTTAACTATACACTGATATTTCTGCACTGTATTGAATGTTGAAATTGAGCGTATAACTGACAAAATGGTAATTCTAAGTTGATACTAAAAGTGTAAGATCTGTCATGTAACATTGAGCTAGGAATTGGTTGTAGACAGGTAATACAAGTGGAGTAGCTCACTACAGCATAGCTAGCATTAGACCATATGAAGAGGAGGCAGGATTGTGGGTCCATTTTTACATTGGTTGTTGCGTTTGGGGTTGCATAACACAAAAATGGCAGCCTTTAATTGCTCCAGGATAAAGTGAAGTTTTCAGCCTTCGTTTGAAGGCAAGCATATAATTGTAAAGATGCTTTATATTAGTATAACTGTTTCTCCATGGGTAACAGAATACTTCACTGATAAAAACACCTTCACACTGGTATTCATTACAGGTACTAACTAGCGATATTTTGGATAAAAATAAAACCAGAACATCACTAACCTACATAGTTTACAGATATGGACTGAGACTAGCGTAAGAATGAAAAATTCCATCTGCTTAGGAGTTGTGGACTGTCTGCTGCTGTGTAGTTCCTTGAAAGTTTTTTTATTCCCATTAAACCTAAATATTTCCAGGAAGTTCAGCTGCCTCTGTTCATAATGTTTGGCAGACCTTGCCTTGTAAAACACAGCTTAGCCTGCAACTTTTGAACAATGTTTGTTAGCTTTTCTTGACATTCTCAGTACCTTTTCTCTTTCTGTGTTGGGCATCTGCTGCAATGACATCAGGTAGATATAGTTACTGGGTGTTCAACAGTATAGACTTCTAAACAATCTGCACTTCTTGGTGATCAATGCATGCTCTTCTGAGGCCTCTGCGCATCACTCTGTGCCCATTTTGATAACACCTATCTATCTGTAGCATTAGTTTCTTTAGGAACATTCAGGCTTACCATTTTTATTATCTTTAAATGAAGATGGAGGAGGAAAATCATTATCTGAAATATCCTGGAGGAAATAGATAAACTATTTTAAACTCAATTATTTTAATAATATCTTGTAAAAGACATAATATAATTTTGTAGCATTAAGCCTGTTTTAGTGAAGTGCCATTCAGAGCAAAGGTAATGAAGATGAATTCCTGACCATGGATTACCAGAGAGCCTGAAGTGAATTTATCTCTATTCTAGGTTTGACAGATATGATTATTTAGATTTTCACTTCTCCAAGAGATCATGAGAACATATACACGTGTGATGGAAGGCATGCTGCCTTAATTAAGGATGCCAAAAGCAGTTTAATTTCTGAATTTATTTAATAAATTCTATAACTTCAGCAAAAATTCTTATGCTTCCATCTAAAATATCCTTATAGAACTGATTAATAAAGATCTGTACAAAAACTGCTGAAAAACTTTGCACTGAAAAAAATTAACATCAAAATGTTTTTGTTCATCAGCAGGTGGCACTAATAAGCCATGGGTTTTCAAACGAAATTTACTGACAAGTTAAAACCTCAAGGTTTTTCTCTTTTTGCAGGGATTTCAGTACTACTGTTAATAATATTCAGATTAACAAAACCAAACCTCAGTGGCATAACTACTTCCTGTGTGGACTGAAGGGTATTCAGGTAAGCCCAATCCATTTAATCTATGAAATTAATGTAGAAGTAAAATATGACAAGTGTAGTGTATTCACCCTCAAAATACTTTCCTGCATTCTATAGCTTTTCTTGACAAACAATTAAGTATTTTGATCTTAAAATTTGAAGAGCAGACATGAGTGGGTTTGTTTTAAAATATTTGCAGAGCTCTATTTTCATTTTTATTACATAAATTACAATAGCAAATAATTACTTAGTAAAGTCATGATCATTATTAAGATGACGTTTCTGTATTTTGAAGTTTAAAAGAATGCTTTCCAATGGAATAATCTGATTAAAATTTGCTTTTA
The DNA here is from genome assembly GCA_013397275.1 of Burhinus bistriatus. Classification (NCBI taxonomy): domain Eukaryota; kingdom Metazoa; phylum Chordata; class Aves; order Charadriiformes; family Burhinidae; genus Burhinus; species Burhinus bistriatus. The sequence continues at coordinate 218,792 of VYXH01009100.1, read as the reverse complement.
AAAAGGTTTGGAGGCTTGTCTGTCAGGACACAAAGATCATATTTTAGTCCTTTTCTTCCAGAAACATTTTAAAAAATATTAATTTCTATTGATGTTGGAAACCTACAACTTGTGCACAAGAACTGACTGAGGCTGACTTACACAGTAGGCAAAAAGAAAATATAAAAAGTGAACAGTGTACAGAATAAATATTCCAGTAAGAACCATTACTTATCCAGATTTTCAATGTGAGAAATTTGAATGGGATTTTCAAAATTTCCCAAGTTAAAAGCACAGCTATGCAGGAAATGGCACACTTACAGTAAAGGCAGGAACACTGAACAGACAGACATTTGCCTGTCTGCTTATTTGAGCTTTATCTTCTCCTTTGTGAGCTAGCCTGTCTCCAGACTGACCTGGAAGACTGAACTGCTTGTGAAACCAAGTGCTGCTGATCATCAGTGTTGTCCTGGGAGGCAGCCTGAACTCACAATTGAGGCTTCCTATAAATCTCACCTGCTATTTGCAGGTGATTCTTGTCCCTTTGAGGAAAAAACATGGTGACTTCTCAGCTCGATGGCAATCCAGTGATATTTCTGGAAGGGCAGATGGGATAAACAGTGATGGCTAGGTCAGAAACAGGTCACCACAGTCAGCAAAATTATAGATAAATGTACTTTTTAAAGCACATGAAGCTTGCCTTGGAATAGGCCATCTAGGTCACCCCAGAGGATGATCCAATAGATAAGGACTGCAGACAGCCAACAAAGCCTGCCTCAGACCTGCCACCAAAGTCCAAATACAGCATTTGGAACAATCCGTGCACAAATCACTGTATTACGATCCACAGTTCCTAAACAGACCCCTGCCCCTATGTTTAGGTATATATGCAATTACGAGAGTATTTTCAATTTTGTGTTGCTCAGTAACACAGGCATTTAAATTGCATTGACTGTGGAGATATAGATTAGGTTTCTTTACAATATATCCTTTCTTATATTAAAGCTAGCATGACCAATTGACTTTATTTATTTTGCAGTCTGCTACTGAGATTTGTTTCCTAAGGATAAGCTTTTATACTTTAAGGTTAATTTGCAAAGCGGGTTTGCAGACTCTAGCCCTGGTAGAAAATAAGCATAAATGTTACAGACTTAAGAAATGCTGAAATACAAGTACTCAGAGGGTCCAGCAGGATAATCTGTTTATATTAAGTTGAACATGCTATCCTTTTGGGACAGAACTATTGCAGAACTTGGCAAAGTCCATTTTCATTTTTGAAACTGAAGTACGTTTTCTATTTAAACATCGCGTGATAAGTTTGCAAGTCTGATTCACATTCAAGACAATCCAGAAACTGGACCAGTTTCTGGTTACTCAAGCATTTTCTGTTTTTGAACAAGCCTGTCTAGTGTTCTTCATGAGGGGGCATGGGCAGCAATAGTATTTCAGGTATGACTTGCCTTATATTTTTAGAAAGGGAAATTTAGAATGATTTGAAGTGATAGTAGAAGTCATTAAAGGAGGCTTTTTGTGTTTGCTGATCTCTACCGTTGGTATTTATGGTTTAAGTTGTTTCAGGGAAAGTAGTAGAAATCTTTTGAAGGTGGGCATTTCTGTATGGAAACACTGCCATTTTTTCTGATTATTGACATTGTAACATAGTTTATTGACATATAAATCTGTATCAGAATGTAGCTATTCATATACCCCCCATATACATTCAATGATTTTTTAATAAGTACTGCATGTTTATTTCAAACTAACAGCAGAGAGAAGTTTATATTAAAGTGATTATAAATAAAAAGACAAGGCAACTAAAGAGTATAATTAAAAGAGTACGTACATGAGGATTTATGGCGTCTGGATTAAATGTATTATCTGTGATATCTATCATGTATGTAAAAATATTTTAAACCTTATTCTGAAAACAGCAAGACAGAGACCATCACCACTGGTAGGTATGTCTTTGTGCCTCCTGAAACATAATGTCCTTCAAGTACCACTGTGGTTTACTCAGTGTCAGTCCTGTGGGTGCTTCAGGAGATTATAGGAGTACCTGGCTTTGAATACAGCTGCATGGCTACTATTTCCCCATCAGCATGATGCGGCTCCCTGTTACCACATGCCAGCATTAGAAGTGAAGCATAAAGTGGACCTTAAGCTCTTCAGGATGCCTTAAGTGAGAAGCTGTGGAGAAAAGGACAAAAGTAGGGTATAAAATGATTGGTAACTTCTGGTACTGTCACCACAGCAGCTCAGAGCAGAGCCAGTTGCTGCAAAACCCACCCACGAAGCTTGGTAAATTCTTGGGCATTTAGCCCATACTGAATTCTGCTCGGGGTACAGTTCTGTCAGCTCATATATGTTTGTGTACAGGAATTGCAGACATACCTTTGGCTGAAGCCCTACCATTGGCTTTGTTCTTAAGGAATAGAATGAAAATTTTGCATTATTTTGGAGATACCAGAAGCAGGTCTTTGGTTCCAGCAACTCAGCAGAAAGATTCTCTTTCTAAGTATCAGATAATTGCAAGCCTGAGCCTGTCTGTACTTGAAACTGAGATTGTTTATTTTTTCATTGTTAGGAACATTTTGGTCTTAATAACCCAACTGGAATGAATTGTCTGCTAGATGGAACCATCCCTCCAAGTTCTGGTCTCTCTAGCTCCAGTGCTTTGGTGTGCTGTGCGGGACTCGTGACACTAAGAGCTAATGGAAAAACCCTCTCTAAGGTAATTTACTGTAAAACACGAGAGTGTCAGCAGTAAAATTCTACTTAAAATTCAATATTGTTAATGCCTGTAAACATTAAAAACACGATACAATTGTTTTTGCAAAGAGTTGTTGGATATAAACTTAAAATATTGCACAATTGAGCAAACATCTTTGGCCAAATTTTGGCAGGATTTGAATTTGGCAAGAAAACAGGCTTACATTAATGCTGAAAAAAGGAGCATTATTGTAAGCCTGTATTTTGGCCAACCATCAGGTCCATGCCTGGACCAGATGTGCGATCTGCAGGCCAGGACTGAGGATATATGTGCTGAAGCATGTGGACCACACCCCCGAGGCCTTTACCCTCTCCCTGAATGACTTTTCATGGCTTTAACAGCAGAGCATCTGTTGGAGGCCTGTGGAACAATTTCTTGATAAATTATACAATCAGCACAAAGTAGAGGTAAAATTCTTCCATCTGACTCTCCTTATTCTCTTCACAGTTCTTTTGGAATGAACATATTTACAATCCAAAATGTATTCCTCACTTTTTTAAACAAACATTAGTCTAAAAACAAACCCCAAGTATGTGACCTGTTAGCAGTACAACTGTTAGTAGAATTTGGCTCATGTAATACAGATTTCTGGAGGAGTCATGGTCCTTGAAGGTGCCATATGGGAGTGAAGTTCTCTCCAGTAAAAATGTCTGGTTAAGTGAAACTAGGATCTTAAATTAGAACATTGTCAGGAAGAGAAAAGAACAGATCTAAATGTGACTGTTATGCATATTTGTGTCTATTGTCTAAAGCAGACATTCCCCAATTGTGGTACAAAGCCATGTTAAAGTGGTACATGATGATGGCAGCTGTTAACTGTGCTTGTATACAAGCACTTATCTGAGCCATGAGGTAAACAGATCCATGCAGAAATGTAGCCGCGGCAATCCGCTCAGCAGTAAAGTGCTCCATCCCACATTGCACAGCTGACATTGCTTGCTTCAGGAAGGTCTCAAGCAGGGTTAAGGCAGCAAGCGGCAGGACTGGTGAGGCAGGGTGGCTTTTTTATGTAGGGGGATGTGGCTACAGTCTCTGTCACCCTGGTGTGTGTTGGTGCGACATGTGGTCAAAAGGTAAGGGACTGTACGCTTAACAAAGGCTCTAGTTTGTGAGATGAGACATGTAGCGCAATGGTAGATGAAAACATGGAATTGAGGATCCCACTTTGATGAATGAGACTTTGCAGGAAGAGAGTTGGAGGCAAAAGACATGCTTTTTTTATACATGTGTACCTGGCCTGGCAAGAAGCTTCTGGTTTTGCGTAGATGGTCTTATCACAGGTCAGCACCATCTCTGATGGTGGTAACCAAATGAGCTAAGCTTGGGAACTACTGATCAAAATCACTGGAGTGCATATGTTCAGAAATTGGGTATCTACAAAATCCATAAAACTGACAGAGGTCAGAAAGCCCAAATTTTACTAGGTAGCAGAAATCTGTATCTGGAAAACCAGAAGCCAGGTTTTCATTTTTCCAATAAATACTGAAGGGTTCTCTTCAGAGACTATATGATACAGCGTGTATCTTGGGCTGAATTTACACGTGGTGTGGGAGTACTGGCTGGCATTATGCCAGACCTGTTCTAAAGAAAGGTGCAAAACTCCTTTTGGCATTTTCATAGAAACTTGTGGAGGAACAAAAGGAAGACAGAGACTCTACTCAATGTCTTTCCTTCTCCTCATGTGTTATGTTCAATCAACCCAAAATCTCTTCTGCTTGCTGTTTGGAAAATGTGCTGAAAGTTAATCTTATGTCTCAAATACAGTTGGGCAAACACAAGAGACACAATTGCACATTTTTGTCAGGAAATCTGCTGTCTGCAGCCAAATGTTTTGCACTTGTGATGAAAAATGAGCAATTAATGTACAGATGAGAATTCCCAATAGCCAACATAGAAGCACAGTTAAGAATGTATCCAAGGTTTTGTGTGTTTGCATAGACCAAGACACCTGATTGTGGTGATTAAGACAGAGGATGACAGCTCTGAAGACCAATTACTTTTGTCCAGGCTCTGTTTCCCCAGATCTTACAGGACAGTAAAAACAAGTTCAGTGTTCTTGACTAATTTATGATTTAGCATTAGAGACCTCTTATATCTAGCTAAATCCAGATTCTCTGTTGCAGTGAATTTATGCTTAGTCTTGCAGAACTGCCTTGTATAAGGCAGAGATATTCTGAGTATAAATTAGAGCAATCTAGGCATGTGAGCCCTCAGAAGCATAAAATGTGCTCTGGCCACTTCTTTCCAGCTCCTAATGCATCCTGTGCTGGTGTCAAATGGTATCTGTGCAGGATCCAGTAATGCTGGATGCTCCCCCATAGCAGGGGAATTCTTAGCTGACCAGAAATAGGGGCTTTCCAGATCCTTTCTACTAGAAAGCAAACCAGGACCTTGCATTTTTAGGGCTCTGGATATTTATGTGTTTGTTTATTTTTAAGGAAGAAGAATCGCTTTACCTCTCCCTCCCTCTTTTCCCCCCCCCCCCACCCACACC
>VYXH01009100.1:137699-213513 GCA_013397275.1 Burhinus bistriatus | reverse complement strand
CCCTCTCCCCCCATCTTTCCCCCCCCCCCCCAAATGCTTAAGAATTGCAAAAGTTGTAAATGGTAGTATGTATAAGTAATAATATTTGGTCATGGTGGTAATTTTATGAGAAAAGATTGACTTTTTGCCCCTCATTAGTCTGATGGACTTTGCAAAATCTTAATACGATGGTCTGTAGCAGCAGGACGTAGAAACTTTTGGCTTTGGAATCAAATTTGGCTGAATTGTAGGGCTTCTGTAGCCAAAGTTATGAAAAATTGACCTTTTACTGAATGGAACATTTATCTGTTTTGTTTCTGTGAAACTATTTTTATGAGAATATTTGAGTTATATGCTCTTTTTCTTGATAAATGTAAGTTTAAAATAGTAGCTGTAGAGTAAAAGTCGTTGAAATTTAGAGCTTTTACGAGATAACACTTCCAGTGTGAAGTTTGGGCCTATGAGATTAAGAGCCAAAAAAACCTAAAATGAAAAATACTGTAAAAGCATGGCTAGAATTTCATGGTGGTGTACTTTAAAAATAGCACTTTTTTGACATTGAAAACAAAATCAGGAAAAAAATACGCTCTCGCTAATTATTGTGTGTAGCACTCTGCAATAGGGCATTGTTTCAGTGTGCATACAATATTTTTTTTAAGAAACCCATCACACACATACACAATAGTTTAGGGAAAATACCAGTCCAAGACAATTCAGCCAGATGTGCAGTGCTAACCAGTTGCAGCAGTGCAATAGCATTCAAATAACAAGATGGAAAATTTAGAATGCGATCTTAAAAAGAATCCATTTTTCTCCTCCAAACAGGATAGCAGTCTAAGACTGTGTTGGCATCACTCAAAGAACAGCAATGCTCAGTATTACCTTTTGATTTTAAAATGATTTTTATTTAACTGTTACAAAATCAATCTTTTGTACAACTTTTCATCAGGAGAAGATACTTTTGCTCTAAATTGTCCCAGCTTTGTGTTTCATGGTAGGAATTAATGAGTACAGAAAATCACTTAGTACTTTTGAATAACTAGATTTACTTGAAAGATGTGATGATAGCGTTGCTGTCCAAATGTTAAATCTTGTGTTCCTAAGTTCTGTTCAGCCACCCTAACGTTTTTTCTGTTGCTCAAGACTGGGCAGCTGTGTGCATGCTTCTTGGGAAAAATAGATCAAAAGCGAATAGGGTTTATTTAATTTAATATGAAATTTGAGCATAGGAAGTTGAATTATGTTTGGCTCTATCTCGACTGAGAAAAATCTAAGTCAGACAGAATGATAAGTAAAGGACCTAAATTTAATCTGTAATAGCACAGTGTCCGTTGGCTTCAATTTTCTCAATTTATGGCTCAGATGAACGTGGCATTTTCAAAACATTCAACGTTTTCCTGTATTTAAACAGTTACAATACTTGGTAATATCGTTGATTTCAGTGGGAGGATAGGCCAACTGGAATCCTTTCTACTTTGTTTCTGAAGCCTCTATATAATAAGGAAAGGGCTCTAATTGAATACTTTACCACTTCCTAATAATTTTTCTGATACTCAATAGGGCTGTAATATCTAGTTATCTGGAAAAAAAAATGTGTGATTGTTCATATTGATAGTGTGTCTTTGAGTTGCCTTATGTGTAGTTACTCTAGATGGAGAGATTTCTTGTAATAAGAAAATCAATAATATGTGCTGATAGTACTGGTTAGAATGATTTTATAATATTGCTGCATCAAAAATGTTTGATAGATGCATGCTCAAGTTATTTGTATGAGAAACTCAAATTCCTTACACAAAAAATGGTACATAGATATTGTATTTTAAAGTACTGTTAATATTGAGAAATGTTAATTAAAGTTCCTTTCTCCCTGTGGAATTAAAAACCAGGGTTCTTTAACTCGTTAAGTTTAACTACGTGTGTTTGTAATCAAGGGAAAACAGAGTACTTTGGAGCAGTGGTAATCAAAGGCCATAATCTCTCATCAACCAAATTGATAACCTTCTATTTCAGCATGTTAGAGGGCAGACAAAGTCAAGCTAAGATTGCTGTGCTTATGAGGACATCCAGATACTATCTGACAAATATTTTCCCATTTTGGAAAAAAGTAAGCATAATTACCTTGCAAAACATATATGAAGTTTAGCTAATTGGGATTTTGTGTGCAAACTGGAAGCAGATGGTAAGTTTCAGCAATCCATTCCCATTCCCAGTTGAGACCAGATACTAAAAATAAGGACATTCCTGGTGGTAAAAATAACCTCAAAATTTGGGCATCATTTTATACCTTAATAAATGAAACATAGTGCCTTATATTTCAGAAGTTATTTTCATACATATATACATAAGTATAAAACATGCACAGATTGAAAAAAAAATCACCATCTAACTAGATTTTAAATATGCCTTAAGTGATGGAGAATGTTTTTGTCTTACTGTAAAATACTCATCTTTATCTAGAAATATTTCTTCTCTGCTTTCAGTCCTGTGTGCTATGAACCAAACCCTCTAGAATTTCACAGAAAACCTACACTAAATTTGCCATAAAATGACCAGCATTATTTGTTGTAAAGGGAAGCAGCAGACTGAGTCTGACTTTTCAGATTAACCTGGCCAAAACGTTAATGAATGTGCATTGGGGAACCATTATGGTATTGCTGTAGAGAGAGTAAACGTACGCACAGGACTTTTGGCTCAATAGGTATTTGAATACTCCAGTTACTTAAATTTGCGTGCTGAAGAGACTTTTGGAGCACTGAAAATGACAGTCTAAAAATAACTCATATTAACAAATGTATTTTCTTCATGGAGCTTCCCTTCACGAACAATAAAATTTAAAACAGGAAGAAAATTGTTTTTTGATTTTTAAAGATTAGGTATCAGTATTCCTGCATTGTTATAGATAGAAAATCTGGCACGTTTAACTTTGGCTGAAATGAACTTACATAAAACCACTGAGGCAGCTGTAATTTAATACTATCATTTTATAGAGAAGGTTGCTTTATTTTGGCTGCTGTCATTCTGGATTTGTATATATCAAGTTTCTGGGTAATGTAGGGTGAGCTGTTCCAAAAAAATACTAAGCAACACTAATTCTGTTTTACTAACAAATATTTGCCTGTCTCCTACTCACTAATTGTCTTACTCTTTTAAGGGGTTTAATCTTACACAAGTTTACTTCTTTAAAGGTCTATGTGAGATTGAAAGGGATTGATCATGGGTATGGAACATATTGACAGTGACAGTTATATAGGGACAAATTCTGTCACAGTTTACATACTGTCCAGACCCATTGCATGAGTGAAAATCAGAGCAGTTGGCCCTTGGCCTCTCTGTGAGCAAGGGGACTATTAAAGGTGAAACTCCCTTATCTGTTCTCACTCAGATAATTCTTTAGGTTTCTATTTTTAGGAATTTTTTATAAGTGATCATCTGTTCACTTTCATTATTCCTCAGATACCTAAATACCTTTGTACATTTAGGCCTTCATGTTCATTATTAATAACATCAAACTGAGAGAAACTAAAATAAACGATGACACGACAGAGAATCAAATGAGCTGTATTGGGTGGTTCCTAATTTATCATGTTGTTGAAGTATCAGGGTATATATGGCCAAATCTAATACACTGTTGCATTGTGCCTGGAAACAGTCAGAAAAATATTCTTTTACAGTTCTTCAACATTTTTGAAAGACCAGAAACACTCAGTTGAAAATCAAAACCTGAATTTTAGGTGTTTCATCTCGAAAAGTAAACAAGCAGAGAAAAATACATGCTAGTGAAAAGTATCATTTTACTGAAAACTCACTTTTTCCATTAAAAATCCAAAACAAGGTAACATGATGCAGAGCTATTGATGAGTTCTTATTACAAGAAATCTCTCCATCTAGAGTAACTACACATAACGCAGCTAATAATAAAAAATCACAACCCTTCTTTGTCAGACTAAATTATATCTCTACTAATACAATTTCCCAGATTAGACTTTCTTTCTGCATGCTGGATAGGAAATCTTGTGGCTCAAAGATAAAACAGTTTTAAGTGGTAGTAATTTCTTTCTTTGTAACCCAAGATTGACTTGCTCCTTATCAGGGAGAACCTTAAATTGTTTCAAACAAAAAGCAGAGGTAGTTAGTAGAGCTTTTAGATCAAAGACGAGCCTAGGTCTGCACGTGGAGGCCAGTTGCCTGGTAGACAAACTGGTAAGCGCAGCCTCCTGCAGTAAGACACATTCTGAGCAGACTTTAGAATTAAGCTTCTGAAAAGGAACAGCCTGAAAAACATACATTTTGCACATTGTTAGTTTTAGATTTTTCCAAATGCTCCAGCTAAAGTTGTCTAAGACCTAAGAGTTCAGTTTTGAAATCCTTGAGAGACAGCAGCTTCCTTACATAGATTATTATTTCACATAAATTTCTTAATGCTTAATTGCTTATTAGGCAAGTGTGTGAATTGTATGCACTGAGATTCTACTCCTAATGATGTTGCTTTGTATTGTTTTGATTATGGATATTCTCATTTAATATGTTGTATAAGTTTTTGTTGAATAAACAACAAAAACATTAAACTTAATATAACACATAACTCACTAAACATCTCCCATGGAAGCACAGCCAACCTGGCATGTGTATTTGCCAACAGTTATAGAAGCACTGTTTGTGTTTGTATGTATCACATTGGGTCTGGCATTCAAAAGCGGCAATATTTAGTGTTTCTTGACAGATCACCAGGGAGACTTCAAGGTTTAACTCACCTACCAGCTACTACTACTGTCATGTCATGCTCATCCATCTCCTGTGTTCAGAGGCTGAACAGACCAGTTGTACAAAATAGCTCAGGGTATTGCTAGACTAACTTTAGATATTTAAGTTTCCATCCCAGCTTCCCTGATTACTATCACTCATCTTTACAGACCTCACTACAGTCAGCAAAAGGGAACAGTTTGCTTCAGCCGTGCCACTGAAAAGCAAGTTTAAACAAAGGGACTTTGCACAGGAGTGGCTGACATGGTCACATAATCTCTCCTGTTGACTATGGTGTCAGGACGGTAACCTCAGTGAAAAAGGTGGAATAGTAGTGCTGAACTGGTTGAGGTCGCATTACCATATGGTTATGTCAACACTAATTAACACACATTTTATGTGGCTTGTTTGCCACATGAAAATAGCAAAAGATACAATGACATTTTCTCTAAGGTAGTCTAAGAAAAGCTGTAAGTCTGCCTCTCTCCTTTCTTACCAATCAAGATAGTTAAACTGAAAAAGATCCAGGGAAAAGCCATGTGGATGATCAAAAGTACAGAATGACCTCCATAAAAGTAAGCTAGGACTCTTTGGAAAAAGGCACTTGAAGGAGGAAGTGATAGAGGTCCATAAAATGATGAATGTAATTGATGGAGTGGATAGGAATCAATTGTTCATTGCCCCTCACATAAGAGCCAGAAGGTATTAAACGAAGGTAGTCAGCTGCATGCTAATAATCAACAAAAGGAGATGGTTCTTCACCTGACAAGTTGCAGAAGTCCTTGTTACTTGATGTTCTACATGTTAAAATTTTGAATGAGTTAAAAGGGACTCTGAACAAGTTCATATATAAGAAATCCGTTCTTGGTTACTACGTGTGCAGAGTTCACATTCATGTCAGGAAGCTCTTTATCAAAAAATAATGTTCCGGGGAAATATCATCTATACTTTGCCTCTGGTCCATACTAAAAGCATACTTTCAGGTACAAGATACAGAACTAGAAGTGCATTGGTTTGACCCACAAAGGCTGCTTTTATGTTAATATAGTCTATATTTTTCTTCCTACCCCAGTCTTTTAATGAATTTTAGCTAGCTGACAACCGCTTACTTATTCATGGGCACAAGTTGGAACACAGGAAGTTCCATTCAAACATAAGAAAAAACTTCTTTACGGTGAGGGTGACAGAGCACTGGAACAGGCTGCCCAGGGAGGCTGTGGAGTCCCCTTCTCTGGAGATTTTCAAGACCCGCCTGGATGCAGTCCTGTGTAATGTGCTGTAGGCATTCCTGCTTTAGCAGTGGAGTTGGACTAGATGATCTCTAGAGGTCCCTTCCAACTCTAAAAATTCCGTGATTCCGTGATATGCACTTCCCTTCTTGGCTAGGGTTTTGGGTTTTTTCAGCGGGGGGTGGGGGTGAGATCAAAGGAAACATCTTCTGATGTTTGAGCTTTACTTTTTTAATTACTACGTAAAATATATTCCCATGCTTGTTCAATAGCTTAGGACTTAGTCTGCATGATAGTTATTATTCATAAATGATGACCTGGTCTAGCCAGTCCTGTTGGAACAGCTTCCTGGAACAATAATACAGAAATTCAGAGGGCAGTAACATATGTGGATACCAGAACAGTTGGGAGAAGGAAATTTTTGATTCATCTGATCAAGTCATTTTTTTTTTCTAGAGTCATAATGCTACTGTTCAGACCCATTTTTACTTTTTGTTTAAATTTTCATTACCATCATCTTAAAAAGATTTAAAACCCATACTGCAAAGGTTTCCCTGAGATCATATTATTTAGAGAAGTAAGCCACAATACTGGAAGTAGGGAGGTTTTTGAATTCTCATTTCAGCTTTGTGACTGATTCACATGACTTTGAACAAATCATATAAATATCTGTGCTGTCTCTAAATTGAAGATAACAGCAGCCTTATAGGAATGCTTTTAAAGTATGTAAAATTCTATGAAGACTTAAATTATGATTTATTAGTGTTTTTGAAATACTGCTTTAGGGATAGAAAAAACATGCTAATGAGTCTTGGGTGCATAGAACTAGTTACGTTTTGTGGTTGGCTCTGAGTGATCTCTCATGGATCAGAATACATGGGATGCAAGTGTAGTCTAATGTGCAGAGGGGGTTTATTCTTTCTGTATATTTCTCATGGTGCTTCATGAAGAACAAATGTCTGCTTTCACCTAGCTCTACAAGAATGCCTCTTTAGGACTCCTGCGAAACTCAGTAAGAGCGACATCATTGTTTATTTTATATGCATAACAGTTGTACTTTGAGCCCTACCAAGGAGTGGCTGGCCCCCTCTGACCTACCAGCCTGGCAGGTGATGCTGTGGTGTAGCCTGGGGTGCCGTTCCCTAAATGTGGCTATGTGAACGCTCTCAGTTACTTCTCTGCAGGAACTGCAGTGCAGCCAGGAGGAGGAAGGTGAAGCATGCTTAGGTATTGTACAGACACACATTTGAGATGTTGCCAAATTGTGCAGTGAAATCCGGGATCTCAGAAACTCTGTATTTTTACAGGCGAGACATACACTACAGAGAGATAGAAATAACAGATGATGCAAACAGTCCCTGCCGTAAAGAGCTTCTGAGTGTTGCAAGTTGAGTGGAAACAAGGCATTGCTCTGAGATAGGCGAAAGTTATTTCCTTTTATTACACGGTTCTGTCAATTTTTTTCCTTGGAGATATTTTCCGTGGAAGCCTAAAGTCAGAGAACTTGTCTAGCAAAATGTGTTTTTTTCAGTTTCTAGTAATGAAGTCACACATATTTATAGCATTATCATCTAAGAATCCCAAGTAGCAATTACTAATTACAAAGAGGCAGAAGATACTCCTCATTTTATTGAGGAAATGGAGCCATGGTGAATTAAAGGGACTTTCCCTGAATCAAAGGAAACTTAATGTGGAGCTAGAAATTGAGCCCAGACCTCCTGACATTCGGTTCACTGTGTCAGTCATATGACCATCCCTTTCCAAGTATCAAATATGCTCTCCAGTTTAGTCTTCGCGTTAGTTTCCAGTGCTACCATTCAGTTCCTCTGAACTTTGCCCGTTCACTCATTTTAGCAAAAAGGCAAACATTTGCCCATTTGTCTCAAGTAGAAACTGCTTTCTATACAGATGATGATTTCCTCTCCATTCACATGCTTCTCATCCTAGTATTAGAAGGCCAGCTTGTGTCAGCAAGGGCCTGTTTAAATTAGAAACCAAATAATGTTTCAGGGATGCCTTGGGCTGTCTTGTGGAGAGGGTTCTTCTCAACCCTTGCCAGTTACTACTTGGTGGTCCTGCCAATCCTTGCTGGGTTTCAAAACAAAAGTTGCTCAAGCTCGAACAGCGCTGTTAGCCCAGCATACACAGCTGGACAGCTGGTGAGCTGGGACGAAGCAAGACCCAGTGCTTAACCAGGCACAATTCACCAGACCATGTAAAGGGACAGGGGAGTGGCACTGTCCTAATTGTTAACATTCCTCCTCTGCAAGACTTCTCCTGATATTTATTTAATAAGACCAGGCTCATAAAGTCTAAACGATTTAAGCAATCAAGTGGTAGCTGATGTGTATATGGAGATGACATGCAGCCAGACTAAGTGAAGGGTGAAATGCTTAATTTCTGACTTTGCAAAGCTTTTTCTGGCAATTGCAGATTAAATAATACCTCAGGCATCTGTGCCCAAGGGTGGAATATACATTGCAAGTACCTCAGGAACTGTACTTCAGGCCAGGTTTGCACAGCCACAGCTGCTATATTTGAGTGTGTATGACCAGTGCACTGGCGTGGTCTTTTCAGCCAGTGTAGAGGAGTTTCTGTTGCTGCCAGTGAGTAATATCCATGAACTCTGGTCTGATGTTTCCTACCAGTGTTTACAAAAATCAGGGATGTGGTGTTGCTCTGTTCTCAGAGGGGCGAAAGGCAGGTTCAGCAGAACTGGCTGAAACATGCTGGCATTTCCACATCCCACCAACAGATGTTTGTAAATAGGCGCGCCTTCACATGTAGAAAGGAGTGAGCATCTAGAGACTGCTGTGTGTGGACATTTGTTCTTTCTTTTCTGTGGAGCTGTTGCTGAGTATTTTAGCATTAAACAGGGGAAAAAAAGCATCATTACATTCATTAACATTTCATTCAAAATTATTTCCAACTTGTAGCAGAGCAGGAACACATGGTGACTGGATGTTAAACTTTCATTGATGGATTGAAGAGGTCTCAGGTTCAACCTGGAAATGGGGCTGCTTGGAGTGGATGTGGGACAAGGGAGGAAAAACAAATTTTCATGAACCTGATCTTCAGCAAAACTCAGGCACTGGGAGATGGCTTTTGTTAAAAAGAAAGAATACAAAAATGTGTCATGTTCCTATACTTTCTCAAGAAAAATAAAAGCAGCATTGTCTCTGTTTCAGCTTGTCTTTGAAATACAAAAAGGAAAGGCATTGCAAAAAAGGAGAGTGTTTTTGCTGATTGTACTTTCTATGTTCTCTCATTAATGGCCGCCTTCTTATGAGTGGTCATTTACCGTGTTTGATTCAAAGAGATCCAGTCTGCATAGTTTTAGAGTAACTTTGTTAATGTTCTTTTGCTAACTTATGCTTATCAGCTGAAGGCTTATTGGCCGTAACTGCATTGTGAGCTGAGTAAATTGGTTGTTAGTGCATTTGCAAACAGTTCAGCCTGATTACATTGATCTAAGCACCAATTTTACAACTTTGTCTGCGGTGCCATTACAGAAATTGAGCGAGCAAGCAGGCAGGCACCGTGCAGATACCTCTCTCAGGATGGTGATTTACTGCCTTTATCTGCTGACTTTTACAGCTGTGTGCTGGCTAATATCCCTGCCTTGCTGGTGAGCTTGTTTCAATCCTGTGATGCTACATTGTTAGTGTGGAATCTGAATCTGACTTTGCCACCAGACTGAAAAACAGACTATGGCTTTTCTAAAGTTCTTTTCCCATCTTCCCTGTGCTTAGAAAAGCAAACTGGTAGGGGACTTAGTAGGTGGACACGGATGCTTTCCTTTTGACTTACTTCTTTTTGACTAGTCTTTGTTCTTTGACCATTCTCCAAGGCTTCTCTTGTGTTTTGTTTTGGCTTGGCCTGATGGCTGAAAGCTTTACTGTAAATTATTATTTTTGACAGTTACGATAGTGATATTCCACCCTCCCATAATATCCTCTGACCTGCAGGTATCAGAATGCACAAAGATATACCTAAAATGTCACAAAAGAATGTAAATCGCATATAGTTACAAATTAGTTCAGATAAACAATGTAAGCAGAGTACAGTACCTCAAGGAGAAATGACAAGCACCACTGATTAGAGTATTTACAATGAGAAGGGATTTCTGAGTTAGGTTCAGTACATAATTTCTGGTTATGGAGTCAGCGCATTAAAATAATATAAAGCAACAACTTGCCATTTTTCTGTAAGCTACCAAGACGCATATATAGATGGATTCAACTAATAAATCAGCAAAATATTGGCTATTGGGATGGAGGGGTGTGAGGTGAATGAGGAAGGTGGGAAGAGGACAGCTACAAGAGTTAAGCGTCTAAACAAGGATACTCTGAAAAACATCCTGGAGGCTGAATAGTTGATTCTTTTTTGCTTCAGAACAAAAGGAAAAAGGGGCCAATGTGGCATCCTGCTTGATACCAGCTTACGCTACTTGGTGTGTCAGAGACAATGCTTTCAGAGCTCTATCATTATCTCCTTTGTTTTCTTACTAGTTCGTGTGTGAGCAGTATAAAAGTATCATCTTTAATTGGCCAAAGGTTCACATGTGAATGTTTTTTTCAGGTGGAACTTGCAGAAATTTGCACTAAGAGCGAACGTTATATTGGCACAGAAGGTGGAGGAATGGACCAGTCAATCTCTTTTCTGGCAGAAGAAGGAACTGTATGTGGTTCTTTGTAATCTAAACTAAGAATGTAATATTTATGTAAACAAAAATATCTTCCTATGTATCTAGCAGAAAGACAAGAAACTGGAATACCTTAGCAAGCAGTATAAGCACCATTGGTATGCAAATAAAAGGAATTAAATGTGTAAACTTGTCTACAATCGAGTATGACAAGTTTGAAGGAATAAGATGATAAAAAGGAGAAATGGCAAGAAGGAGCAAAGAAAAGATGTGGAGAAAGATGCACTCTAGGAGAGCACCAGGTTCCACACTATTTGCCTAATTTGTCGCTGAACTTAGAATGTTTCCGATATAATGAAATCTGAATGGTCGGTATGCCTTGTATTCAGTGCAAATGGGATAATTATTACAAAAATGCTTTCTTGAAACTTCTTATAACCAAACAGTTCTAGGAAGTTTTGCCAGGTCCAGTTACAAAGACAATGGAGATTTTTTTTTCCCCAGTTTTGCTAATTCCAGACAATTCTGTGGCTGGATTCTGATGTAGAAGGCATTTAGCTGTCCTAAATGTGGTGACAGAAGGTGGACCAGCAGTGATAAACAGGACCTGCCAAGTTATGCATGAGTGCTTGCAGTAGAGTTTACAGTGGAGTTCAGCCACTGTCTCAGAAGGTGCACAGGACTGCGAATGTTCAAACCTAAATCCTGTCAAAATACTTTTATTCACATTAATGGAGCATTTCATGACGACCTTTACTTTGCTTATAATTGTGATGTTACATCTCTACAGTTTTTGTTCCTTAATGCCATATCTTGGATGAGCTTATACAGAAGATAAGCTATTTCCTAGAATTACACCAAACATTTAATTCCATCATGAGACGCATGTATTTTCAATTTCACATCACCTCTACCTACTCTGTGCCTTTCCTTCACACTTTATACTGTTAGTAGTAAACAAACAGCTACATGAATGCTGAAGGAAGCAGCACGTTTTCATAGAATCATAGAATCATTTAGGTTGGAAAAGACCATCTTTGGATGGTCTTGGAAAGACCAAGATCATCTTTTCCAAGATCATCTTTTGGATGATCTTGGAAAAGATCATCTAGTCCAACCATTGACCCTACTCTACCAGGTCTGCCACTAAACCATGTCTCCAAGCACCACATCTACACGACTTTTCAACACCTCTAGGGATGGTGACTCAACCACCTCCCTGGGCAGCCTGTTCCAATGCTTGATAACTCTTTCAGTGAAAAATTTTTTCCTAATGTCCAGCCTAAACCTCCCCTGGCGCAACTTGAACCCGTTTCCTCTTGTCCTATTGCTAGTTACTTGGGAGAAGAGACCAGCTCCCATCTCACTACAACCTCCTTTCAGGTAGTTGTAGAGAGCAATAAGGTCTCCCCTCAACCTTCTCTTCTCCAGACTAAACAATCCCAATTCCTTCAGCCGCTCCTCACAAGACATGTTCTCCAAACCCCTCACCAGCCTTGTTGCCCTTCTCTGGACACGCTCCAGCACCTCAATGTCCCTCCTATACTGTGGTGCCCAAAACTGAACGCAGTACTCAAGCTGCGGCCTCACCAGCTCTGAGTACAGGGGCATACAAGCAGATGATCATGTAAATGGAGGCTTTTCTGACATGTAGAGATGGTGATTAAAAAGGCAAAGAAAATGTTAGAAGAGATTAGAAAAGAAATTGTGAGCAAAACAGAAAATATCCTTGCTTCAGTGTATTTGCAGCTGAATGCAGTATCTGGCCTCCCATCTCATAAAAATATACTAGAACAAGAAAACTCCAGTAAAGGACACTGAGGTTGATCAAAGCTATTTTTTTATTTGAGCATTGACTGAATAACTTATAACTTTTCAGCTTGGAAAACAAGTATCTTTGAGAATGATATTTTGAAGCTCTGTAAACCCCCTGAATGGATACGAGAAGGTAAATTGAGAATTCAATGATTTTCATAACCAAATAACTAATAGAAACACAATGACATTAGCAAGCAGCTTGTTAAAAACAAACAAGGAAGTTTGGTTTGTTTTTTTTCCAAAACATTCATTGTTAAATTGAGAAATACCGTACATTGTGGAAGGCAAAAGTTTAAAAAGGGTTCAAAAAAGTCCTTCTTGGATACACTGGTAGAGTATTATCCTATTTGTAGCTATTAAACATAGTCTGATGTGTCTTCCAGTGTGAGTATAACCACCGTAATCTTTGCTTATGGGAAGCTGGAAAAATACACCCACCCAAAAAAAAGATTGCTTTGTGTATGTCCTATTTTTATATTCCCTCTAAATATCCATTTATGGCTACTGTCAGAAACAGGACACTGGACCAGCTTAGTGATACATTCTGATCTAATGCAGCAGTTCTTAAAGGGTATATTCAAATGTAAGCAGCTTGTGTGCCTTGATAGTAATTTTGTGACGTGGTCCAGAATCTCAATGGCAGGGAGTAACACACATGCTGTACATAATGTACAAGCAGATTTGTCATTGTTTATTTAGCACTCTAGCTGCTCAAGGAACTCTCTGGGGATGAACAATGCCAAAACCAGTAAGACGTCCCTGCTTGCAGAGTTACAGTCTATTCTAAGAAGCCAAAGCAGGGCACATGATTTACAATTTATCCCAATGAAAAACCAGATGTGAATTTAATCTCTTGATTACATTACATCCTGAATTATTTAAGTAATGGATGTCTAGCTTATTCCATGAAAAGGTCACAAAATGTTGGGAACATCTTACGCAGCCTGTGTAAGGCATCTGTGAGGCAAGGCAGCCTCTTATGTCAGAAGTAAGGAGACAGTAACTACATTTTTATATTTAGTTTTATTTCATTTCTCTGTTTGATTGTTCACATGTAATATCATCACTGTCTCCAGTCAGTCCTAAGATTTTTGTACCTCAGTGAACTAATCTTGATTTATTGGAAAATCAGAAAACTAAGGGGGGGAGATGGGCATTGGTGGAGGGGAAGGGAATGCGAAGCCCCTTCTTTCTAGCAGGACGCACATTAGCTTCAGCCAGGCCTGGTACTTTTCTGTAGATCAAAGAAAAACTGTTGTCTTAAACAGGCAAGAAAAATAGGTTAGGCGGGGTTCTGTGAAATGCTGAAAAACCCCAAAGACTTAATGGAAACATTTTAAAATCCAGCTACACGGGAAAGGTTTGAAATGTATGTGTAACTTGACCAATGAGGTTAAACCTCTTTTCTTGCTGTTTCATGTCAGTTTTCTTTCCTTAACTGTCCCTGGATTTTCAAGAGAAAAAACATGCAAATTTGCATTTGATTTATAGAACTAAGTGCACTGTTAGCTAGTAGTAAATTAAAACTAACCATTCATTTTTCTTTCAATAGGCCAAGTTGATAGAGTTCAGTCCTCTGAGGGCAACTGATGTTAGACTTCCAAGTGGAGCAGCGTTTGTTATTGCTAACAGTTGTGTTGAAATGAATAAAGCAGCAACTTCTCATTACAATATTAGGGTAATGGAGTGTCGTCTGGCTACAAAGGTAATGTATGGCTTATGTCAAACTCTAATGAAACCTTCATCTAAATATGTGCTTTTTTCCACTTCTGACCGATCGTGTCTTTAACACCTGGCTAGGTGCTACTTTAAGTAGCGTTTTTCTTTCCAGAACCAGACACCTCCATCTCTGCAGAAACAGAACTCCTGCCAAGTTTAATGGAAATGCAAGGACTGTGCCCTTATATAGAAGATTATATGATTTAGTTCGATTTATTTTGTATTATATTTTAATGGAGGAAATAAGTCTATTTTTCAGCATAAAATATTCTCTAGATAATAAGATAGACTGTTTCTAATTACAGCTGAATAATGACAAATAATGGAAAGCAACCAGTGTGGTCACATGTTTATATGTATATAAGGCAATAGATGTGTATTTTCTAGGATTTAGAGGACATCAAAGCTACTAGTCGGAGGCCTGGAAGTAATATTGGAAATGCTGAATAGCAGCATGTATGTCAGTGTAAAGTTTAAAAACAGGCTTGAATCAAAACCCAACATTTAGATTGTGCTGCCAGTTTACAGCTTGCAATTATCTCTAAAATGTATGGAATTTGAACATGAAAAATCCAAGTTCCACTTTAATTCTGGATTTTGTAGACCATACGTTTAGGAATATGTAGGTGTAGGGTTTGATTTGAGTTTTTATAGGAATACAGTGGAGTTTTCTTTGATTAGATTAAGTGAGGAGTAGGCATAAAGATTCACTGCAGTTATACCCAACATAGTGTGCTGTGTGAAAGAACAGAGTTTGGGTCACAAAGTCTAAATAAAAGTTTTGAAAACTGCAGCATGGAACTCCTTGCTGCAAAACATTTGGCCAAAATCTGAGCAATACTCAAAAGTACTTTGAGCATCTGTTGGCATCATAATTCTATGAAAACTTACCATAGTTAATGCTATTAAAAAAAAAAAAATGTTGAAGAGATGATCAGATACTGACAAAATATAATATAAAATACTGTGTTGAGGTATTTTTCGAGGAGGGAAGCTAAACTTCAGATGACTTTTTAAATGGGCTTTAAACTCAAGTATAAAGCACATAGCTGCATTTTAGGTCTATATAAGATATGTTAAAAATAATATCACCAATGACCATAGCTAAAGCTGTTGTCATTGAAGTTAATAAAAAGATTCTTGTGCCATTAAGAAAATCAAGATAAGGAGCTGTCTCTGTGTTGGTTCTGGTATAACTGATGAACCTCTAGTTTAGGACAGTTAATTGACTAAGTTTCTATTTTAGGAAGAACTTCTTTTGGATTTTTTTTTTTTTTTTTTTTGCATAAGAAACAGAGAGCCCTCACAGATGAGCTATTCTAAAAGGCAAACTACAATGAGTGCATTAAGTTGTAAGACCTTTTGAAGTATTGTTCCATATACCAGATTTTGTGAATTGAATCAGTTTTCTAAATTGCTTTAAATTATTGGTCCTGTGCAGTAAACTGAAAAGGTGGTAAGGAAAGCTGATTGTTTTTTTTTACATTGCTGTTAGCTACGATGCAATCTCTAAAAAGGTACCTTTAGCAGATGCTTGATTTTAAGGAGACTAACAACATACACCTGTCTATTTTTAAACATACGCTACCCAGATGGAAAGTTGCACACAGTATAAAAATATGTTGAGCCAGGAAAAGACTGTCTTTAGGAACAGGTCACAGTGGGGTGAAGGAGGGCAGGTATGTAAGTGGAAGCAGGGTAGTCTTTTAAGCACCATTAAGCTAATGGAACTATGAAATAACATGCTGGGCCTCACAATAATTCTTTAAAAGAAATTCTCATTGGTAAGTGCCTTAAGATAGGCTTTTTTCTCCTTTGCTGCTTTAGGTCATTCTAGAATTTCATACTGTTGCAGAAAGCTCCGTGTAAGTAAAGATGCCAACATAACATATGCCTGCTGGCATTAGTGCAGAACATTTTTGATGTCAGTCTGTCCTACAGCAAGTGAGCTCTTGATCATCCTCACAAAATTATCTTTCTCAGGTTCTGCTCCTTTCCCTTCCCTTCTGGGCAGTCATTCTTGTGCTTGTTTTTTACTTTGGCTACTCTTGGTCTAGCCTCTGAGTGCTTTCCTGTACTCCATTAAACATGCTTATGTTCTGCAGAACACTCGCAATTCCAAAGGAAATTAACTTGTACTTTATACTTCAGAAAACTCACACAGGAGGTGCTGCAGGATGAATGTGAGCATTAGTGAATGCCGTGCTCTCCCCTGATTCACCGTGTGTTGTTCACTTCACTGTCAGCTATAGAATGGTGCCAAGAATATCTGCAACTGGAATGCCATATAGTTAATCAACTAATGTTTGTTAAATGTGGAAAGATCCTCAGATGACATTGTAGAAATGTAAAGCGTAAGAAAGTGGTGTTGCTATATAAGGACTAATATTCCTGTATTTACTCCTAGTCAGACTTCCTTTATTTATATTTGTCCCATCATTTACTAAGTAGGTTTTCCTCTCAGTGACTTACAGATCTCCAGCGTGCCTGTGTTGAACAGTAAAGGACAATAAAGCCTACAGAGGCTATATCCTGGCAGTTAAGAGCCAGCTGGATGACGTCCACATGTTTAATCCATCTAGTAAGAGATCATCAAAAAAATATCCAACTCTGGGATCAGTATTGGGATTACTTTAGTACATTAAATACATGGGATTTTTTCCCATTTCTATTCTGTGTCCATTACAATTTGAGCTGCTGCAGTTAGATTATTTTCAAAAAACATTTCTGTTTGCCCATAACATTTTTCCCAGTGCTGTCAGAATTGAAACTTTGTTAGAAGCAGTATAGACCTTTCCAACAAAACCCTGCCCACCAGCCTGATGGGGTCAGTTTCCATTTGGAACATTTGACCTATAAAACCCCAGCATAGTTAGCTCATCTAAAGTACAGCATCTCCCTTGAAGTATAGAAATGGGAACAGATGTGACAATACAGATGGCATATTTTGACAGGTGATTATTTATTTAAAAAGAAAATAGAAAAATTTTTGTTGCCTTATAGAACATTAGTTTTTGTAAATTCTTAGTTCTGTTTAACTTCTGGTAATAAATTCTAGGGGATGCTGAATATTAGGATTAAAGTACGAGGGGAAAAAAAATTCCATTCATTTAGTACCTTGAAGCAGATTTAAGAACATGTCACGAACATGCACCAGTGTAAGAGATATTGAGTATTTAAGTAAAATAAATAAAGCAATAATTGTTATTTTAACTTACCAATAAGTAAGCTAAAATACAATAATATAAATACCGTGGAGTTCTAGGTACTCAGAGCATTTGAAAAGCAGGCCAGAAGTGACTTTAATCAGTCTTTTACAAGATTTTCTCACCCTGATTTCTGCATTAGCCGCTAGACAGTGCTGCTTCTTTCACTGCCACTGAGCATACAAAACTGTGGTTTAGATGGCGACAGAGTCATATGATTAGGATTTTGATTGGATTTTGTTTGTCCTGCTCTACTAAGCCTCACATAAATCTTAGCAAGTCACTAGATGGCACCAAAAGTAGTTAATTTTTATATACTGTAATAAAGCAAAACTGGAAAAGCCCTTGCAAAAGCACTGTTGGAGGAGAGCAGGAGGGCAAGAATCTATAGCAGATAGGTGGGCAGCAGATCTTCTGCGTAAACAACCAATTTCATGCTGTAACTTTGCACAAAGCAAAGCAAATACTTTTCAGACATATATGTAAATCCCATTAATTTTTTAACCCAGTAAGTTAAATGGCTCTGCTGAGTCAAGATGTAAATGATTTCAAACAATCTCACTCAAAACCAGTGTTTATGGAAAAGAATAACATAACACTGAGTGAAATCTTGGCCCTGTTGAGGAGAGGTTTTAACGCCGATTTGAATAGGAAAAGGATTTCATTCCCTGCTCTTGCTATACTGGTTTAAACTCTCTGCAAAGGTACCGCCTGATCTGGCATACTGGAAGCTTTAATCTCAGTTTAAATGGTACTGAATTGGAGGTCTGTCAGGTACTTATGAATACAGTAAAATGACATTGGTATGTACCTGCTAATCTGTGTCTTAGTCTCTAGTAATCTGTTGAAATTAAAGGTGGTATGTCCATAGGATCCCATAATGACCACTTAATATTCTTCTATAATTCATAACATTAAAAATATTCCACCATATGAAAACATGAGGAAAGCTGCTTTACTCAGCCATTTTCATTAGGCACATAAGAGCATCAACACATGTAGCAGCCTTCCTGAGAACAGCCTCTTTGACTATTTCATTTTAGGATTCTAGTGTGTTGAAGTAACTACTGTCAATTGCCAAAACATCACAAAGACACACAAAGCATGACATCATTGTCTGGAGTAGGAAAACCAGATACATCTATAACTAATTAGCATCATAGCAATCATGTAGGAACAGAGCAGATTCTGACTAACACATTGAACCTTCCTGTAAGGCTCAAAACTTCCTTTGAATTGGATGTTAAAAGAATGTACTTAAAATGTACTTTAAACTCTAGAGATTGAGAAAGATTACAGTTAATTCCCCCGCACAAATCTTACGAACACTTGCGTATTTTTAAGGCTATTGTCAGAAACGGTTTTAATGACAACCTCAAATCTTCATCAGAAAACTCCAGGAGCACATTGGAAAGGTCAAAAAGTTTTAAATGTTAGAGCAAGTTCTAACAGTACAGAAACAGAGTTCTTAGGGACTTTTAGTGTTACAATATCATAGCATTTATATAAGCAATTGTCTGAATGTCATTGTAAAAGGTTAATAAGAGCTTGAAGTAACAACCATGGAAAAGGATAAATCACTGATTTGATATCACAGAAATAATGCCAGGAGGGCTTTTACAGACAATATCCGATTTGAGGGAAGAATATCTGTCACTCACAGACCTTTTATAAATAAATATTATGATTATCTGCCATGTTCTGATAGAAAGTCACTTCTGATGGTTCCCAATTAAGAAGTGAAAAGAGCAAATGGGTCTTAAAGGTGCTTATGGGCAATTAAATAGTTTTAAACAGAAAGGCACAATATTTTCTGTTTTATTTTTTTAATTTTAGCTTCTCTCAAAGTCAAAAGGCTTGGACTGGAAAAAAACATTGAGACTCCATGATGTGCAAACCAAGCTAGGAGTTAGCCTAGAGGAAATGCTGACCATTGTCGACGAGGTATTACATCCTGAGCCTTACAGCACAGAGGAAATTTGTAAATGCCTGGGAATTAGCCTGGAGGAGCTCCGCTCTCAGATCCTTAGTCAAAACACGCAAGATGGTAAGCATATATGAAATGGTGGGTTTTAGTGTACAATGTATTATATAAAAAGTTTATGTATTAATAAGTAGGACAAGTGGAAGTCTTGCCAGAATACTTCCCCAGAACCTTGGGTGGCAAGTGAGAGAATTGATACCACAATTTTCATTCTAACTTTTAACTTAAAATAGAGCAAAACTTTGATTTTGATTGAACTGTTTCTAAAATGGTAGAAGTAGCAAATCACTATTTTAGATTAGCCTGTGCTGTTTGAGAGTCACCTCTAAGTAACCTAGGTTTTATTCTAGGGAAAAGTCTAAATGAGGCTTCCCTTTTAGGCAATAGCTCTAACAAAACCAAACATTTTGGATGGTTACAGCATCATTAAAGTGAATCCTGTATGCTCCCCTTAACTGGTGTTAAAGACTAGCATAGCTGGAGCTTGTGTTTCTGTTTTTGAATTGATAAATACATGATCACTTCATAAAGCACGCACTGGGCAGCGGGTCATCTAGGTCTCTCCTGAGAAAGAAGTTTCTGTCACTATTGAGATATTTTTTTTCTTTTAGGAAAATGTTGGTGGAGGTGACCAATTTAATATTTACAGTATTTTCCATGTATTATTGCTTATGATTATACCATGATTACACTGCCAGAGGGTACCAGGATGGACTATGATATCTTAATCCAGCTCTTTATCTCCATAGAAAGAATTATGATAACTCTGTGCTGTATGTACATGAGGAACATACAGAACCACGTACCTGCACTTCGCAGTATTTTCATGGGAAACTACAAGGTTGTAAATCTTTTACACTGTCCCCTTACTCTCCACTTCATGAAGCAATACAAAACTGTTAACTTACAGGTGTTCATACTCCTTATACCTCGTTTCTAAAACAAAATCCTACAGTTCTGTAGAATTGAATTGTTTATACAGGTTATTTTGATTTTTTTTTCAAAAACCAAAGTCTGGGTAAAAAATTTAAACATAAAAGCTATAGAAGAAACTCAAATGAAATTTTATACCATGGCTCTGAATAGCATTTGCAGATGTTTGCTGAACAGAATCTCTTAAACTTGCATGACTGTGATTTCATTTGATAAGGCCAATTAAAATGGGTTATGCTGAAAGCCTCTTTGCATGTGCAATATAAAATTAAATAAAAGATTTCTGTAAACCAATATACAAAGAAGAAACAAGACAGACACAGAAAGAAGGAATCTAAATCCACTGTTTGTTTTTGTTACACACTAAATAAATTATATTTTATGTTGGCTTTGGAAAGCCAGAGGCTGTTTGACAAAAATATCTTTCTTATTTCCCCTCTACTTTCCCACTGTATTTTAATGACAATGCGTGGCTTCTTTATGTGAGAGAAAACATACCGACAAATAAGTAATCTCTGCAGATAACTTCAGAATGTTGATGAACTTCTTTGTTCAACATGAAGAAAGAACCATACCATTTAGGGTATCTTTTCTTCCTTTGTACACTTTTTATAGACTTTTCTGATAAAAATATTACGGTGTTAAGTTGCATGAGAATTACTGTTTAGATCATTTACTGGATTCTGAGTTTTCTCTGTGGCTGAATATGAATTGTCAATAGTTCTATTTTTTTGTATTATTCAAAGCCCAGTGATAGTTACAAATAAGGTTTTGTACTGCCATTGTATCTCATGTTTAAGGATCTGAAAGTGCTATGTAAATCTTATTTTAGCTTTAAGTCTAGCTTCCCCTCCTCTGCTCCTCCAGTGATGGTACTGTATACTTACATAGAGTTTTATAAGTATATAAGGCTGACCAGATAAAAACTCCACATCCCAAAGAAAAATGGTATGGACAGGCTTTGGGCAAGTCCCAGGCCAGGTCTGGAAGCACACAGCAACTTTGCATCCCTTTTATAAGCAGGTACTCAAGGTTTTCTGCATTTCCCCTCTGTACAGCCCATTTGTTCCCCAGGTTTGGAGAAGTACAGATGGTACATAAAGCCTCTCTAAACTTCTTGCACTTGTTCCTTGGCCAACTCAAAATCCTGAGTTTAAATCTCCCTTGCAAATGTTTACACATGGATTGCACTTGTGGCTTCTGAACATCTCTAGAAAAAATAATATTTATTACTTTCTAAGGTGCATTATGCCATAATATTGGCTTGGACTTGAGTGCTTCACAGAACATTTAGTGTGTGGTGATTGTGGGACATTAAGTATTTATAAACTTCACCACAAAAGGATGTTCTCCTGTAAAACAGTATATTCCTTTAACCATGAAAGTTTTTTTTCCTTCTTAAATGCGGTATTTTTAAACCCATTTTTCCTTTTCATGTATAAAATTGTAATCTAATTTTGACATTTAAACCTGGGAATTAAATCACCATAGGAGGAGCAGGCATCCATTTGCTGTGTGGATTTGGCTGTTTAACTGTCCTCCTATTTGTCCCCTGGAAAGAGAATTCTAAATCTGTGCTGTAGCTTCAATGAGTGGTGCTTGAATAGCCTTTCATTCCCACTGCCAAGTAATTTGTAATAATGGTGATCTCAGTGCAAGAACAGTTTCGACTTTATTTGCAGAGACAGGCGTACGTGAAGGTGGACTCTCAGATGTCAGGCTGCTCTGGGATACGCAAAGCTTTGTCACGTGCATTAGTAGAGCGCCCTTGTCTTACAAGAACAGAAATTACCTCCAAACTGGTAGACCTAAGAGCACTTCCCAGCTTGAGGGTCTGGGTGCCTACTCCAGCCTCAGCCTGATCCGTGTCATGGAGAAATTTGGGAATGTACCATCCCGTTCCACAAAAACATTGTTTCCTTGGGATGAGCCCCAAAGCGGTGGCCGCTCCAGGCAGATCCCACACAGCTACCTGGAGAATGCGGGCCTTTGGGGTGTGCCACAGATTAGGCACAGGCACTGAATGGTCTTGGTTAGTTGCAAAAGCCTTGTTAAAGCTAGCATTCCTCTGGAGCAACAAATCACTTTAAACCAGTAGTTATCATAATCTCAAAGCAGGTGTCTGCTAAATGGGTCACTGAATCCAGCAATGACTCGTCCCCTGGTTTATTTTCAGAAAGCCAGATTGCAAACAGTTACTTGAGCAGTCCCAGTAGAGTAACTGTTCCCCACTTCGAGTAGGGGGTTCACAATCTGGCTCAAATTAAAGCCATCTGGCAGCATTTTCTTATATACGTTATGAGCCAGAAACCTTCACCCTCATCATGTTCAATCAGCAGGATGCCTAACAGAGAAGGGTACTATTCCACATGAGTAATGGTGGTAGAAACTGTCCCCTACATGATTTCGCATTGGTGAGTTTTTCCTGTTGTAAATTTCTAACAGTCCCATCAGCCATGTGTAGCTCATTAATCTACAGTGAAACATATCTTAAGAAGCTGCCAAAGCAACTAGAAAAAAATATATAGCCTGAAGAGGTTGGTCTTTAGCTAAAGGTCAGATAGAATTGTACAGGAAGCCTCTAAAGAAAGGAATCTGCTGAAGTTGAAGTTGTAACAAATATGAGTTGCTGAGAAGCCACAATGTGTAATTATAAAGAAAAAAAAAATCCCTGTAAATGGAATGGACAGGTTTACACAATTTTTGTAACACTGAAATTAAAAATATGACCATACAGTTGAAAACCCACAGTAAACTTTTCTGTTATATTTAATTAACCCAGAGTTGTTTGGACTAATAGCCCAGGATTTTTGTTTGTTTTTAAGAGATTTTATGTGGATTTTGGACAAACTTTCCTTAATGTTAGTCTGCTGTGTCTTAACAACTTGGAAGGTTCTTGCTGCAGTGTGAGCTATTAGTGCGCTGGAAAAAGTCCCCATTTCTTTCAGGGGCATTTAGTGGTTTGCAAGTGAATTGAATCTACCTGTTCATGGATGACATTACAGAAATCCGCTGCAGAGGAGCAGAGCTAGGGTGCAGAGAATACACAAAGGGTCAGCAAGAGCTGCTGACAGTCTCTGAAAAATAGATAAGGACTGATAATACAAAGCAGTTAACAGATGAGGAGACTCCTTGTAGAAGATTCACTGTGGCCTCTCTGAAACTTCAGAAACACAGTTAGTGAGGCTATGACCTGGAAGGTGGATTAGCTGCTCCAGTAGCAGGTTGAATATAGGTGAAATGTGTGAAAAACTGACCAAATGTCACCAAGAGCAGGGTATAGGATTCCTTGTCCTCCTTAAAGTTTTCTTTGGTCTCATTTTGACTTTTCTGATTTACTTTAATTTCTACTGATCTGTATCTGTTTCAATCCATAAAAGGTATCACTTCCCCTCACTTGAGTCCACAAGAAACTTCTGTGTGCAGCCAATACTGTACAAAATAAATCACAATCTCCATACTGTCATTTCAGAAAGGGACAGAAGACACCCTGAGCTTCTGTTTGTGTGTGTGTCTAGGTCTAAAAATCAGACAGTTCATTCCTGCATGGCAGCGAGCTATGCAGAATGTGGCAGAGAGGATATGTGTAGTGATTTTCAAAGAACAGGTTTTGAGAACATTATTCTGGTCAGAGACCAGATTCTCAGCCGATACAAATCTCCATCAGCCCGAACAGCACTACGTCATTTCAGACAAACGGAGCACCTGAACTGGATATTGCGCAGATCCCCTGATGGAATAAACATTACTTTAGACGCGCCCTAGACAATTGCTCTTATGTCAGCATGACAGCCAGTGAGTTCCCGTGCACCAGAGGTTTTAGGTTCCTCTCTAGTCACCAGAAGTGGATACCACAGGGCAATCCAGGTCTCGGGTGGGATAAACAGTTCCGTAACCTGCCCTTTTCACTGACAGAAGATGGAGCTGAGGGTACCTGTACCCCTAATGTGGAAATAAATTTTACAGTGTACTGGATTAGGAAAGTATATTTACATTTTCAGTCAGATTCAGTACCTAATTTCCATACACTATAATAGATTTAAGGATCCACATGCTTATAAGAATCTGGCGTTAGTTCCCTAAACCCTGCGTTTTTGCTCTCCTTTGAGCACCACAGAGGGTGAGACCGTATAACCCAGTGCTGTGCAACACTGGAAGGTTTACTTTGAGGGCTTCAGTTTTTCCTTTTTCAGAGCACTCCAGCCCTAACTCAGATATAAACTAATCAGTCCTGTGCACTTTGGTTTTTTCTTTTAACCATGACAGAGTATGGCTTAGGAAATCAGTCTTTTTTAATTGTAAAAAACGTGGCCACATGAAGCACACAGATTCTGATCAGTTCCTGCACTCTTCTAAAATCACAGCCTCCATAGCTCTTTGGCATGTCCTATTAATTCAGACTTTATTTATGTGGAACTAATACACAGGCTGTGATATAGCTAGGAGATTCCAATATAGATGTAATTTTTGGAAATTTCATGTGTGCTCTGCTATCTTTTATTATATAGAGATGGTTAGTTGGACTACCCACCCAAACAGAAGAGATACAAGAGGGTTTCTCTATTACCAGAAGCACTTGGTGTTGAAAGCTGAAAATATGTGAATCATTTCATTATTTCAGAATAGGACTTATGGAGTACAGAGGTGTTTGCTGTCCTGAAGATGATTTTACCTGAACAGTACACTGCCAGAGAGGAAAAGCAAACTATAAATAAAAATTTTAAACGCAGATGTAATCTTCTGAAATAAAATGCTGCCTATAACCAACCAATACCTAATGTAATGGTACCAGCCTTTAACCGATACAAATTTGGTAAATATCCACAGAGGAGTCTGAAAATAACATACAGCTGCTCTTTCTCACTTGAGAACTGCCTGAAAGGATTGCTTTCTCATCGAGAGAAAGCCAGTGTCAAGGTAGCAAGTTCTCCCCGACGTAGTGTCTTCTCTTGGCAGCGAATGCTGTCAAGGACACAGTTCGGATCTTTTGGCTGGCAGCCAGTAGCCAGAGCGCCCATTCTCGTTGCCAATTCATAACATGATGAGCACAACATAACCTCAGAGATTTTTAAGGTAATCTGGCCAGTAGAGCATTGCTTTACCAAAGGGTGGTCTCCGAATCAATCACAGCCTTTGGCAAGTCTGTTGCCTTACAATTGAAACCAGACATGTTTTCAGTTCATTCTTTGGGTTACTACTGTTCAATGGTGATTTACAAGAGAGTGTGAGCTATGGCAATCTCTCACGCAACTTTAGATATTCCCTAAATGAATGCACATTTAGAAATCTCCTTGCTCTAAAACAATGGCTTATAAGAAAAGAATATTTAAAGAGAAACCATCCTTAAAAATAGGCCAAGCTGCCTTTCTTCAACATTCAAAAACACTGAGGCATAGCTCTGCAAAACACAGTGCAAGTAACTCCAGCAGCAACAAAATCCAGTGGGGTAAAATACACCTCTAAATGGAAAACCAAAATATGCTCTTCCTGTGTGATACTGTCAAGATGTTTCGGCAGGGCACTCCATTTTCTCATTTCTGTCCTAGTTTGAAACGCATTCAGAAGGCCTGTTCAACAGACAGCAACACAGGGTTTCTCAGTAGCAGGCTGTATTGAATTACAAAATAAATATCACCAGAAGCATTATCACCGGTAGCAGAATACTGCTATGGCCAGTGTTTCTCTGCCATTTTAGACTACTTGTGTGTCTCAGCACTGTATTTTCAGCATTTACAGTTGTGATTTACATTTACTCTGGAGAAATAAAAAGGGATTATACAGGTGCTGATGAAGTTTTAGTTTGTAAGGGTTGCAATCTGGAGTATACATATGAGAGACTTAATACTGGACACAATTTTATTTCCAGTCTTTCAAGGAAGATTTCTACTTATACTTGCAAATGTAGATTGCTGAAATCATCAGAAGTGGTTCCAGAACTTGGCTGTCTCCACAGAACAGCCAAGTGGGAACTCCATGTGTCTGGGTCAGGTAGCAAGTTCTGTTTTGAATACAGGGCTTGTCTCTCTTCTCCTTTTACTTCTATTTGTGTGTTTCATCAGCCATTTTAGAAAGCAAGAGAGACCAGAAGCTGAAATGAGGAGGGATACCTTGCTGTAAAGGAGAACTCGCACATAGAAAGAAAATGAGGGATGTTCTGAGATGCTCTAACAAGAATGTGCTTTAGTTGTGATGAAATAAGGAAACATACTGCAAGTAGGTGCTCCGCATAGAGAATAAAGTCCATTTATCTAATATTTACCACCCAAACAGCTCAAGTAAACCAATTTAATCATAAATTAAATGATGTCATGCATGTTTCTGGTGAACAATACTTCCTCAATAGCAGCCATGATATTAAAGCAAAAAGAATTATATTGGGAGAGAAAAACAATAAACTACAACACAAACTTGGGAAAGGCAGATAAATTCTTGGATATTAGTTGCAAACCAAACCCTCCTGTAAATAGCAGTAGCTTGAGGAGCCTTTAACCACAGCCATCCCCTTCCTTTGTATATCCCACTGTTCAGGCTTGGTGGAGGTCTCTACCCCAACAGCCACGCAGGTTTGGGCATGCCCTCCACCACCGCTTCCCCACGGAACTGCTTTTTCATGGCACAACAGAAAAATTTTAGCCAAAATCCTTGTGCTAGCCTTTTATCTTAGTAGGTCAATACTAAGCAGTACCTGCCTGGGCTTGACATTTCTTCACATCCACACAGGCAGCACTGACACTCTGGTGGGTAACACACACCAAAAACAAACCCTGAAAACCAAACTGAAAGCACCTGTGGTCTTCATTGTACCTTTAATCTGGTATTATTTACAGTCAGGGTGAGCCTGCATCACTGTGAAAATATTTGAGAGGGCTTGCTTACCTATGCAGCAGGAAATATGGATAATAGCATTTTTATTAATCTCAGGTGTTTTGGGGTTTTTTGTTTGGTTGGTTGGTCTTGTTTTTTAAAAATGGTTGGTGGTTTTTGTGGTTTGGTTGTGGGTTTTTTCCAAGAAAAGATCCATCTGCAGAGTTAGGTGGTTGATGGGAGATTTGGCCAGGAGCACTCACACACAGCGCTCTGGGCCAGCAGGTGCTGGCTGACAGGTGCCGGCAGGGCACTGGGTGCCTTTCTGGTGTGCTCATGACTCAGTTTTGCTGGTATTTGAAAACCTGAAAGCTTTAGATTAATGCCCTAATGCACGTCGCTGCTAACTCTTGAACTTGTGGCTTGCCTCTGCAAAGTAAAAGGAGAGACTGGGTCTGTTCAGTGACACAGCAAAGAACCAGAGCATGTGCATGAAATTATCAACCCAAAAAAAATGTGTACATTGTATTTTGATGAACTCTAAATACTATTTAAAGAAGATGTAGGTGAGCTTTTGCAGAAGACTTTTAGCCTGGGGAGTTGTAATATAAAATACAAATTACTAAAAATATATAATTCTGCTATGTTTTTGTATGTTCCTTTTGTAGTCAATATTAATGGATAACTGTAGTACTTAATATTTTCATTTTGTTTAGTTTCTACCTTCAAGTTATACCAGCGTGCAAAGCACGTGTATAGTGAAGCTGCCAGAGTGCTGGAATTCAAGAAGATATGCAACGAAGCACCTGCCAATGCAATCCAGCTGCTGGGAGAATTAATGAACCAGAGCTATATCAGCTGCAAGGAAATGTATGAATGCAGCTGTCCTGAACTGGATCGGCTGGTAGACATCTGCCTGTAAGTTTTGACCACAAGGAAGAGTAATCGCCTGTTGAGAATATTGTTTGAATTGATGAGAAAATATGACATTGTTGGCTATTGCAATTTTAAAATGAAAGTATTCTTGTCTCTTATTACAAAATTAATCTCCTGCAGGGACATTACATGGTCAATTGTTTCCCTACTGACATCTGTGTAATACTTTCAGATGAAAGCTGCAGTTTATGGCTTTATTACAGACTTTGCTTTTGGACTGACTCATCATCACAAGTGTTACGTTAGACTGTTGGCTATTCTTTTTTTAAGTTGTAGAAGTTGTCCTAACTCGTTTTCTTAAAACATGATCTTCGTTGTTCTCTTTGAATTCTGTTACTTTTTGTGTATTTCTTAACCATTTCAGAACTGCCACCATGGGAATTTCAGGGCATAAGCAAGCTGTTCTACATTCTTAGGTTGCCTTGGAATCATAATGGTATATTGTGAAATGCTACTGCATTTTTTTCAATTAAAAAAATATGTTGTCTAGGGTATCAGATAGGTTGGACAGCATTTCTTTCACCTTTTAAGAGATGAGTGTGTTAACTGTTACAATGGCTAATGCTTTGCTTCTCCTCTCTGCATTGTGTGTCTGAGCTTTCCCTGCATTATTCACTCTCCATCGCTGCCCCAACCTCATTCTTTTAGCTGGGTTCGCTAACTCAGTTTGGCCACGATAAAACAAGCCCTCTCAACTCCAAAACAGATCCCCCAAGCGTCATTTTGTGCCTTCTCTTCTCCCTCTATTCCTCCCCAGTTTCATATCCTCTAGCCAGAATAAACTGAGTTTGAGAAATGGCATGAAGTGAGCTGTTGTGTGTAGCAGGCTGTTATTATAACTCTGCTACAGTGGATGATGAGGTCTGGTATAACTCTGTGTTAATACAGAAAGTAAAAGCAGATACTTAGTACTCCCATTCTGCATAGTATTTCATCCATACCACAGGACCAGTCCCTCTTAATTTCCATTTTTCTGGTATATTTAGTCATGGGGCTGACACCTGATGCTAACTTGGATCTAAATTCAGTGCCTATAGAATTAATTCAGTGGTTGGTGATCATTTTAACAGTGGCTTGAGGGAATAAACAGCTGCCCACCCGAGCTCTCCCACCACTACTCCATCCCTGCCTCTGCCCCAGCTACCTTCTCCCAGCTGCTTCCCTCATTCAGTTCATCATGGCTCCTGGTGATGCCTTGATACTTCTGCTTATCTGTTACAGTTCCTACTTCTCCTTGGAGAAGGGTCTGTATAGTTTGGGAAACTCTGCCCTAAGCCAGAGCGTTACTGCCTTGCCAGAAGGGAAATGTCAAGTGCCATAAGCGTTTGCAGGCCTGCGGTCAAGAAATGTTGTTTTGCTGTCTTTTAGAAGCAAATACTTTATCCTCTCTATATATCTTTAAGTCTTGAAGAAAACAGAAACTGTTTCAATTTGAAGCTAAAAAAAAAAAAAAAAAAATCCCTTCCCACCAAAAAATAAAACCAACAAAAAGATTTCTTTCCCCGCAAATGGCTTTTTTTTTTTTAAGAAATTAGTCTAGCTTATAATGAAATTATGAATTTTACAAACATGCAATTTGCCATATGCTTTCTTACTTCTGTACTCGTGTGGATTTTCTAAGTTGTAATACCCATTTACCAGGTTTGTAAATTGATAGAGTATGATACAGATTATTATTTAGGTTAGTCTGATTTCTTTTGCAGACAAGATGGAATGGCCTCTAAGCCAGAAAACTACAAACTTAAAACTGAAGAGAAGACTTTTGGACGTTCACAGATTATTTTGCATATGGGATACACATGCTGTTTTGTGATAAAACACAGAGAAGTCCTGATTGCCATTGGACAAGTCTGATAGTAATTTAGCAATACAATTTTTGTTCCTTCTCTTGGGAGCTAATCCAGTACGTAACTCACAGGCTGTGTTCAGTTTATTGTATCACGTAATGATCACAGAATAGAATAAGCTACAAGAGTTACTCAGCGGGGCAATTCCACCATGGTTATCCCAGCTATGCAAAGGGAACTGCTGATCTGTATGCGAGAAGGGAGAACTGTCTCCAGAGTCAGCTGAAGACAGAAACTATGCTCCACTGAATTATCAAAAATCTTGGGCTACAAAGTCTGGTCCAGTGCAAGGTATCAGCACTGCCTGTTCTGTGACACCAGTGACAGAGGAAAAGCCTTCAAACGTACCATCTGCGTTATTTTTAGGTATGGTAACTACCCAGCATTGATACCTCAGTCAATAGTATCTGATGACTGAACCGTGCAAAAGGGACGAGCCATTTTAAGTCTCTTCACTTAGGGTATCCAGCTTGAATCATACTAATAGGGCCTGTTCTCAGAAATACTGGGAGAAAACTATCCTGTTTCAAGTAGGGGAAAACAAGTAGGTATAAACTGATAAGATCTGCACTACAGTGTGGAGTTACCTGTGCTACATTTAAATAAGCTAGCATGGATGCTAGCAACAGTCTATTGTAGCGTGAAGCTCAGCATGGGGATGGAAATTCTCTGTTTCTCATTTATGCTGAGCTCTGTGCTTTCACAGCTAGACAGCTGCCGCACTCTGAGCTAGCTGGGGTATCATGACACTAACGTGCAGGCAGTAGCATAGACACAGCCACAGAACCCAAAGGAAAGGAGCACGCAGTTAGGATTTTACGAAATTAAATTAAAATTAATCAGAGCATTGTAGTTCCAGGGACCGAAATATAAATAGTGAAGGAAAAGAGCGATGTGCGTGCCCCATGTTACATCAGATTTCTAACTTATCAGCAGAAGAGCCCACAGCTGGTACGATAAGCACAGCTAAGCACCACAGTGGAGCATCATTCGTGTGAAATTATTTCTAATTGGTATATTAAAATAATTTAATCTGGGGGGTTTTTTATTACATTCATTGCACAGAAACAAGTGAATTATTTGTTCATTATTCTTTATGGTCTTGTCCCATCAAGAGTATTTCCTAAGAAATGTATCCTTCTTCTTTAGAAGTTTGATATTCTTTAATGTTTTTCTGATTCTGTGATTAGATTTCTAAAAGTGTATAACTATTCTAGATGAACACAGCTTAAGCCAGCATCTAATTTTTGGAAACTATTGGGAAAAAGTCTTTTCTCAAGTTGTACATTAAAAAACTAAGGGACATAAAATCACTGGTCACTCTAGGAAAACTTGGCTGATGTGATTATAGAAATGGCCAGGAACTACATAAATTGCATTCTTTACTTACAATGATATACAGCTGCCCTGTAACTTTAAAAAGCCTTTCCAAAAATACATTCCACAGAATTGCCCGAGTCTAGCACTGCTCTCTCCTTACAAGGTTTAAACTGTGAAGAATAATCTGCATATCCAGATGTTTTCTGTTTTGCCTAGATCTTTATGTTTTACTGTACAGCCTCTGCCAAGAAAGAAAGGGATCCATACTTGCTGTGGTTTGTAGTGCTGAAAACTGTAACCACTAGTTGGTCAGTTGTTTTTTCTTTTCTTTTTGCTAACTTTCTCTAACCTATCTCCTGCTGTTAATAGCTGGTTTACCTGTTAGTCTTTTAAAGTAAGTAGCACAGAAGACTTACTAAACAATTAAGGAACAAAGAATTGGGTCTGAGCTCTTGACTTTTTAGGTACTTTTAAAAATTTCTCAGGATCCTTGAGTGTTGCAAATAACTTTCTTTCATTCCCTTACTGCCCATCTTTTGGTGATATAAATCCTGGTAATTTTTGTGTTACCAGTCGTGCCCCTTACAGTTGAAGATAGCCGAATCCTCTCTCATCACTTTTAAAAGATACAGTTTTTACATTACATCCAGGTGCATTATGGTAGCCGAGACAACTCTGCATTTTATCAAGACTGTTATCACTGATGATTTTCTTCAAGCTGCAGAGCCTTGAGTCATGGCACAATTTGGAAATTCAACAAAACAAACAAAAACCCACCCTATAAAAAGAAGTTTGCAGCTCTTCCAGAGCCAAAACCGCTTAAAAATGTTGTTCAAGTGCACACTAAGCTACAAAACAGAACAAGTATAACTCCCTCCCACCCCCAATTTATATATTTAAGTCTTACCATGTTAACGCCATGCTTTCTGATAGCTGGTTCATAATTTTGAGTATTTGGAATTAACAATATTGCACTGATTTTTCCACCTCTTACAGCATAATTATTTTTAAAATGAGGTACTGCAATGTCTTACCATTCCATATACCAGACTATGGGACTTCCATTTTTATTCTTCTTTCCTTTGCTGCAGTACTCATGTTTTTACTCTCATTTACACACACACCCTTCCTCATAAGATAATACTGGCACGAGATATGTAAACTCTTCAAGAAGCAAAGGCCAGAACCCAGGACTGGGAGCTGAGTGCCCCTGACACTGGGCTACAGATGCGTTATGTTTCTGGTGTGCCCGCCTCCCCCTCTATTCCTCGTCCTCCCGGCTGCAGCACAGCCCAGGCGGTGCATAGGGTACGTTCCCACACGTTCAGTCCACATCTCCCACTGTGTGGGTGAGCCCTGCATCCACAAGATTATTGCCTGCTCCTATTCCTCTTCATAAATGCATGATTTAGATGCCCGTGCACAAGAAGAGAGCGTCTGGCTCTGAATCCCACTTTACCAGAGGACAGGTAAAGTTTCAGTTTAGGATTGAACTGATCAAGACTCGAAAAAGAGTTGCAGACCTGTTCCACAGTTGACTTTCTCGTGTTTGACCTAGATCCCTCCCATGCACCACATCTCCAGCGGATGCAGAATTAGGTGCTCACTTCTGAATTCCTGTAATGTCAGGTACCTAATTTTCAGGTGTTAGAGCACTGCCCATCAAAACGCTGAGTTCCTCAGCATTAAGCCCAAAGTGTCTAATCATCTCACCACATTGGAAACTGTTAGCCACAGTATTTTGAAACACAGTGACTTCAGCTCTGAAACAGGCATATTTTCTGTCTACATTACGCTTTATTTCAACTAAGTATTTTAAAATGACTCAGTAAAAACGAGGCATGAGCATGACCACAGAGAATTACGAAATCAATAAAAGGTTCAGAACAATTCTGAAGGGATTTCAGTTGCCTACCAAAATAAAAGCCAGACACCATCTGAAATCTGAAGTTCTGACTGAGGTAACAGACCAAATGAGTACAGACAGTTGATTTAGCAGACTTTGAAAAGTGGATTGGGCCTTACAAAGTCGACGGGAATTTCCCTATTGATTGCAGTCGAGACTAGATTGGATCCTCCTCATTTTAGGAAGTTGCTCCATGGACCAAAAATGAGAAAAATTGCATCAGAGAATGAGTGGCTTACAGGAATAATAATAACCATAAGTAAAATAAAACACCAACAGGAAATAAAGAATGAACATAAAATCGAGACAATATGAAGGGTGGCACCATGCAGACATGCTGAAGAAAGTGTTTCTGTTCAAGAAGATATGTAAGCATGTTTAGAATCAAACACATATGTAAGTACTTGGTTGAAATATGACCTAAACCTCCACTAACCCAGCAGTATACCAGATTCATTTAACATAAAATGCACATATGAAAAATTACCACAGCCTACTCAGAATGAGCTGTCATTTTCCAATATGTTATTCACATGATGCCATCTCTCCCTCAAACACATTCTAGGACTGGTAAATCTCTCTGTGCATGGGTATTGGAAACATATCAAAAGTATTTGTTTGCAAATCAGATTAGCTCTCTCATGAGAATAAGATTTCAAATGAGTTTTCTAAATCATCCTGTTCTGACGAGGTTAGAAAAAGACATTTTTTACATAGTATTTTCCTACTTTTTCTGAATCTAAGTAAAGATCAGGAACACAGGTAAGTGGACTACTGAAAATAATTCTACTAAATTCTAATGAGCTGGCATCTGAATCTTGCAGAGTAATGGCATGGGATTTGCTGTAGGACATCTCTAGCAGGCCAGTATCTTGAGGCTGGGAATGGTTTATATTTTGAATGTCATTCATTTGTCATTGTTCTTTCTATTCACCCTCCTTATTAAGAGCATTTTTCTCTTTTGGGACTAAATTCTTATTTTACCTCTACTGTAAATCTGTTAAGTTCATGAGGTTCCTCTAAAGAGAGATGCCCAGCTCTGTCCATTCAGCATAAACAGATGTTTGAGTGCAGTGACTCTGTACGACTTTTTAAGGGTTTCTGAATTCTCCTTTTCTTGACTGGCACGCTCAGCAGTCCTGCAGAAGCCTGTGAATCTTCAGCGTGTTTTAGATCTGTCCTGAAAGAATAGAGCTATTTGTCTTTGCCACATTAGAAAATGGCTTGCATGCCTACATCCTGTGCAATTAGTTTATGAACCCTCTTTTGTTATTTTTGTCATGTATTTCTGTTTTCACTTCTGATGTCTTATGAATGTTGCTAACACAATTCCTTTCTTCTCCTGCTTTCTTCATCTCAGCTGTGCTGTGGTCCTTAAAACAGCTGATGCTGAAGCATTATAAAAGAGGGTGCCTTTTGGAATTGACAGAAGTAACTATATTGCAGTTTAAAGTGTCGGCTTTTTTTTTTTTTTGGTGCAAGACAGTAACTGCAAATTAGTGTGATGTTGCATACAACCAAGTGAACTTCAGGAAAATCAGATGACATAAACGTTTTTTGAGTAAAGTATTGACTAGTTTTCCATAGGAATTTTATATATGACAGATTACCCCTTTATGGTTTCTTTTACAGGATTTTTTTTTTCCTGTTATTTTGTTTTAGGCAATTTGGGGCCATCGGGTCACGTCTGACCGGAGCTGGATGGGGTGGCTGCACTGTGTCAATGGTGCCTACTGACAAGCTGAATACTTTCCTAAAAAATGTAAAAAAAGCTTATTACCAAACCGATGTCCAAAGGTTACCACTGGAGAATAATAGTCTGTTTGCTACCAAACCTGGAAGAGGAGCTTTGGTTTTTGTTGAGGCCTAAAGAACGTAAAAATTGTAAAGAAACTATGTAGGGCGTTTAGAACTGGCAGTACTTCCCATGCCACAGTAAATGAATGCCTTTTCTGGTTTTTAGTGTAATGAGCAGTTGCTATTATCAAAATATATTTCTGAAGAAGCGATTAAAAGAAAACTCTCTAATTATAGACTTTTTTTTTTTCATACTAAAAATATCTTTCAGTGTAAACTTTGATTTACAAAACCTATTGACAAGGAAAACTGAAATTGAAATAAAGATGATACTTTGTTACAGGGAATCTCTCTTCTTTTCTGTTTACTGTCATAAAAGTAAGACCCGCTGGAGCAACGAGCTGTTTCGTTGTAGGGCAGGAACCTTGCAGTGTTTGCAGGGCTGTTCAGTGCTTATTCTCTTCGGGGGCTGGATATTCTTTTGTTTAGAGTGTCCTGTAAAAATGGAAGATTAAACTGAAGCGTTCAAAAAATTAGAAGGAACTTGCTAATCATTAGAAGTTTTATACTCTTCTCAAATAGGATTATTACTGTTGTAATTAATGATAATATTGGAGGAGCACCTGCAGGCCAAGTAAAACATTAGGAATACGTTATGTTAAGCAGGAAAAATTTCCTTCTAGCTATGTTTCTTATGTGTCGTTGTGCAAGGGTGACTTGTTATGAAAGTTTCAACAAAAATTAATGCTTTCTGTGAGCTATACAATATGACAACACACTCCCCTAAGTGAATGCACAAATAATGAAGCAAAATGTGAGTGTGAGTTATCCAAATACCATATTCTCATTGTTCAACCCTAGCTGTGCTTCTACAAGGTAGAGCATTTGCATTTTTATGCAAAACTATTACAAAGGATTAAATATAGATCCACTGACCATGTAGAAAAGCAATTAAAATCTATAAGGAATAATTGAGCAGATCATTCACTCAGTTGTACTAAGCAAAAGTAAATAGGTATGACCAAGAGTAAATGTCATTGACATATTATTGACAAACTCCTCTCGTTCCCAGTTTACGCTCCTGACAATCCCAGAAGGAGGTGACTGTACATCAAGATACCCCAAAGATGTCCTAACCCTGCTTCCCCATGGAAGAGTCGGGTTCCTGTGCCCTCTTCTCTCCCAGCACACAAACTGCCACCTCTCTAGTATCCACGGCGAAAACTCAAGCGAAGTTTTACTAGTGTCATAACCCTTGCAGCCATAAAAGTCATCGCAAGATTTGTCCCTATGCACATTTTTGTGATGCTAAGCACATGTTAACATCCAGAAGTCTGTGTCAAATTAGAGAGCTCTCAGAAGAGCTCATCTGTACATTACCCATGCTAATTCAGGCCAAAAAGAAGTTCTTAGAGGCTACTAATTCTGTGAGAGGACTCTGCCAAATTTGAACACAGCAGATGAACAGCAGCCAACGCAAACTGCCAGATCTTTTCAGGAACCTCAGAGGGGACGTATAATGGTAATATTATCACTAGAGAAGATTTCTGTTTTCTGACAACCAGGAAAAGTGGAACAGAGAGTGCTGTAGGTCAAGCAAATCAAGTAGTCAAGAGAGGCAAAGGATAGGGTCTGGGTATGATGGGGAGAGATGAAAAGACAGGATTTGGAGGGAGGACAGTTGAAAGGAGGCATTTGAGAAGGGGAAAGCAAGGCATAAAGGGAGAAAGTTAAGAGCAAGAAGCAGATTACAGAAAGGTTCATCTCAAAACACTCTCCATTACTGTCTATGGAAATTGAATATCTTGTCACCTACCTGTACCATACGGCAGATACGCTGTACGTTCAACTAAACCTGTAAAGCATAGGGCTCCAGAAATCAATCAATAGGTAAATATCTTCAAGAATCTCCAAGATAACCTGGAGATTTTAAAGAAAATAATGCCATGGCTTTGTTACTATCTGCCTTATTAAATATAATCCTGTTTAGTTCAGTGAGTTCCTGTTTATTATCCTGTCATAAAAGTGGAGTACAACACAGTACATACCAATCCTTTCATTACTGTATTTGCATTGAACTTTAGTTCAGCTGGATTCATGGAAGCACTAATCAGGGTATGAACAGAATAAAGAGATATTACATGGGTTTTGTTTTGTTTTTTAATTATTATTCTTTTGAAGTTGAGCATGACACACAAAGTCATGGAATCTTCCCAAAAACACGCAGGCAAGTTTTTGGGCTGCAGTACATTTCAAAATTTTTCTGTCGATGAATCTTATAAATGATATTCTCATAAACAAAGAAAAGGAAAACAGAAAACTGGCACAGTATAAAAGAATAAAACTGAACATTCTGAACTTCTGATTAATTTCTTTCCTTTCCTTTTTTATTGCTTCACTGTCTTTCCCATACTGTTGCCGAAATCTGCAAATAAAATTGGGGCATAACTTTCAATGAAAGACCTACGGTATTCAAACTATATACACAAAAATGGCACTCAGACATTTTTATTTACTGACTACCAATGGGATGTAAATGTTTCTTTTTAAAGAAAAAAATTGAATCTGTGTTTTCAGGGTTTTTGTTTGCTTTTTAAACCTTCGAAGACATTTTTCTGCATAGCGATTAAAAACCCTGATAATCAGAGCATGAGCATGATATACCAACAGTGTGTAAGGCAAGCAGCAAGGATATTAGTAGTATTTCTAACAATAAAGCAAGAAGATTTTGGTTTGGATGAAAATTTCTGTGTATAAAGCAACTCCTAATCTTAGCAACTCCTAAGTGAGTCTTTCCAGATCTGCATTTTTAATAGCTTTTTCTTACTATGTTTTCAAAATCACTTCTATAGCTAAAATGATGCTAATCAGTATATACACATGCACACACATATATGTATTTGGAAAACTAACACAATGGTCAGAATATATGCAGAGGTGATGCATCCTCTTAGTATGATTATGACTGTGATTATCAGCGGAGTGCAATTTTATCTTATTATTATGTCTGACTGTAATTCATTCAATCATGAGTTTAATCTTACTGTGCAGTAAATGGGTTCGAAACCTTTCCAAAAAGGATTTGGAATGGAGACGCTGTTAGACATCCAAGTGCAGCAACATTCCCTGGTGCCATATTAATACTCTGTATTATCTTAATCCCCTTGACATGTACATCTTCATCACTGCACTTGCTGACTCCGTATCTTGTACGTAGCAACATGTTCACGCTCAGAAATAGAATGCGAGTAGTTTTACCATTCGCTTGATGGGAGGGGATCGTGACTGTGTATTTGACATTTGCTGTCTTGGACGCAGCACGCATACGCACACAGCCACGTACCTACGGCAACCCAATATATAGTAATTACTTAGGTAACATCTTTGGGAATATTGGTTTCTAGTTAGTATGATCTGAATGCCAACTTTTATTTTAGT
This sequence comes from Burhinus bistriatus, assembly GCA_013397275.1. NCBI lineage: Eukaryota > Metazoa > Chordata > Aves > Charadriiformes > Burhinidae > Burhinus > Burhinus bistriatus. The sequence continues at coordinate 175,212 of VYXH01009100.1, read as the reverse complement.
AACTGCTGTGTACTTACTCAGTATAATCCTTCTCAAATTCCTCTCTGAGTCCATGTGTCTCTCTAATAACATCTTGATGTGTTGGAGCAACTGCTGTGCTGCAGTTTCAGTCCAGTGAAAGATTTGTATTTTCAGCTAACTACGAAGTTTATTTGTGTGCTAAATCCCAATCAGATATAGTTAAACAAAGACACACCCAGAACAACATTCACAAGAGCTATCTTGTTCTAAAAAAAGATACTTTGCGAATCATAGCAGTTATGGGCAGAACTGAAGTAGTGCTTTCCAATTCTTGTCATTAGATGTTTCATCAAGAAAAATGATCTCTATAAATAAAGACTTGTACTGCAAAGTAACGATAGCATGAAAACCAGACTGGTAAGGCTTAACATCACAAAACCTGTGAATCACACAGCACATTAAATTGTATTTTAAATGGTAATTATGAGATGGAAGGCTAGGTATTGATAGGTAGTTCACAATACAGAAAGGAGCACAATGGGGAACGCAGAACTATAACTGAAAATTGCTCCCCGTGATATAGCCTCCTTTCACAGATTTTCCCAGAGCACACAGGACTGGCAGAGAAAGTGCTGCCAAGCAGTTTTGTTGTCACATCTGTCCTACCTCGGCTCTTCTAGTTTAGCCAGCTTTTTCATTGAACACTCTTCTGAGATTCAATATCCCATAAAATAGAGACAAAAGATTAATTCTGTTCTCGATCATCTCTCTTCTACTTTGCCCTCTGCTTTTGGACTTGTGTCAAAAGTAATTAACTGAGATTCTGCAAGATAGCGCATGACAGCCTCCGATAACGGCACCGTGTTTACTAGGAGACACAATCTGCCATGGTGCTGTAGTTAACCTCCTCTCCAGTCTGCCATACCTCAGTGGGACGGCAGTAGCAGTCTAACTAAGGTAGTAAGATCAAGCTGTAATTCCTATATTGGGAACTGCTGTTTCCTGGGCAGATTTTTTTTCCCCCTACTATTGTTTTACCAGTAACAGCTGTGAATGAACGTTCTCTGGAGCCCCTGAAGTCTCTGCAGACCTGGTCACCGAGTTCAGCGGAACCTGGGTTTACCCCAGCCCACGCTCCCTGGCAAACAGTCACTCGGTAGGACAACACGGAGCGAGAGTTTGCACGTAAAACTGACGTGCCCAAAATCTCACGTGTAATTAAGGCACTCATGCCAAATTCATCATAGCTCCAAGACTTAGTAATGGAAAATCTGCAGAAGAGCTAAGAAGTGTTGAAGCTAATCAGATGAGAAGACACTAAGGAGCTTTCAGAATTAATTGACCAATAAAATGTTTGAGCTTGATTTCCAATAGCAGTGGTTCCTGCAGAAGCGACAAACTGGATGAGGATTTATACAAAAGCATTTGGTATATTTATTGCATTTTAAGTCTAATGCATTTTGAGAATTGCTATTGTTTCCTAAGCACTCCTTTGTTGGCCAAAATTACACATTAATATTAAAAGGAAAAAAAAAAAAAAAATCCTCTCCCCACAAAAGCATGCCTTTCTGCACTTGGCACACGAGGCTCAAATAACTCAATAAAGATTAGATGTACTTCAAACTGAAACACACTGGTGCCCAAGCAGCTGTCTTCTTTCTAGCCAAGCTGTGTGTGATTTGGGGTGGGAATAAAAATATGTTCTATTAGCCAATGATCAAGCCAGATGTGTGGGGTTGTTGGGTTTTTTTAAATCCAAATTAATTTTTCAAAGGGACACTGAAGCAGGTTTGTATTGAACTCTCACAGCAGTTCCTGAGGATTATTATTAAAAGCCTTATTTTTTGCCAAATTTCATATAATGGAGGGGTTTATTTACGTTCTACATTTTCTGGTTTCTTATCTGTCCCTCATGTGACAAATACATATATTTATTTTTGTTGGCTACGCTGTTCTGACTTCAAGTGGGATTTTTTAGTTGTGTTTCTATTGATCAATTATCAACAGAATTACACTTCTGATTAAATGCTGAAGAGTTTTCTACCGGCTTTCTCCCAGCGAACATCCTTTCTTGTAACTGTCTCCTTGCTGTCCAGGCTTCTGTCTAGAGACGAATTAAGACAAGACAACCCTCTCCTTGAGGAAGAATTCAGCGAGCCACTTTTAGGCAGCAATAGCTGCTGCATGAATAATAATTTTTTTATGAAGGTCTGAACCTAGTTTTATGTTGGAAACAAAGCTCTAACATTCATAACTGAATTAAGAAGTCTAACAGAAAACAGGAGCTAAAAATCAGAACCAAAAGAGTCTAGCAAGGATTTACAGAAGTTCCATCAGGTTAAGTTAAAGCTCCACAGTTGAATCATGAACTTACTCAGAGGCAAATACTAACTATGAATGGAAAGATTTGGGGACAAAGGGTTAAAGAGCAAGGAAAAAAATACCTATTGTGCTGTTAAGGTCAGTTATGGTCAGGCTTTGACCCTAAGAATAAGTGCAGTTAAACTCCTGCGCCATTCTTTCTACAGCCAGTCCAACTATATCAGCAGCAGAACTGATGACGAGCTTTCCAAAAGCCTTGATTTTTTTTTTTTCTTCTTTTTTTTTCCCCTTTTGAGAAGACCACTTGAGAGAGCGAGAGGAGGCCTGGGCAGCTTTTGTTTCTGAAGATCTATAACCTGATGATGGCCAACAGGGAGAGCGGGGGGCACTGTTGCAAATGATTTTCAATACTTCCTCTAGAGGGAATAGGATGGCTAGTGCAAGCTGCTTCACGAGACGGACTTACAGGCCTCTCGCTATTGTTGTTGAAAAACTCCAAAATTTATTGTCTTGTCTGAAATTCATGAAATACTTAACTTTCTTGATTATGAGATTTCAGGGTTTTGTCTTCACAAAGCTGACTTTTGGTGAAACAAATTAAACAGTTAACTGAATAAAATTTTATTAACAGGAAAAAGGTAACGATTTGTGGGATTTCTTCATATTACACTAAACTAGCAGCCTCTGACACACAACGTGCTCTTGGTGACCTTCTTTTTCCCTGTCTTGGCTGTGCTCATTCAGCAAGAAAAATCTGGTCGGCTCCTCTGAAAGCGAGGGCACAACCACGCCAAGAAATGCCCATCAACTACTACAGCTCACTCGAGCTCAGGGCGCTGCGATGTTGGTGCACATTTTATACTTCTGTTCCACCACTAAGAAAATGGCAGTGACTTTGTAAGCTCTTTCAAGCGAGCCTAAGGGGTTGGCTTAACTGAGTCTGAATCTCAACGATCTGCTTTAGCTCCACTAATGAGATTTATTTTATTTCTATGTAGGTGGTCTCTTATTTCTTAAATGCAATTAGCATAGAGTTGTTGCCTGATGGTTTTATTTATTTTTGAAAGTGCCGACTACTGGACTTGCTTTCATAGTTCTAGAGTTTCCAGAATTGACTTTTGTGCTCCACAAGCCTATTTTCAGGAAATATTTTGTAAGAGGGATGATATTTTGAACTCTACTTTTATGGCTGCAAAAACTTCTCCTTTTTTACTTCCTTTGTCTGTTCATTAGGGCCATATTTAATTCCTGGATGGGTTTTTTGGAGATAAGTTCCTTTCCTTTGAAATACATACCATTAAAACAAAACGTTAAAAATACTTTATGTCTTTAGACAAAAGTCATGTGTTTATTTTATGAGATTCTATGCTGTGTAATGTTCTGAGTGGTCCACTGAAATTTACATATTTGTCTATTTTTAGGTTTTCTCTAGACATTTCCTGATGTGTTCATTAGCTGCCTTTTGCTCATTACATAAATGCATGAAAAACCATCCATCTTGCTCTGTTTTAGCTGTAAAATGAATAGAAGGTTTTAGGCTTTTAATCAAACTATGAAAAATTTCAACATCCCGTTTTTTTGAGGATGACATAGATGTTTGCTATGTAGTGTTTCCAACTTCTAAGTTTTATTACAGTCTTGCTTTCTGTGATTCATGAATTTATAATTCATACTCTCAAAAAAGAAAATGGAACATATTTGAAAATCAACATCATGCATATTGCAAATTACAATAAACATGTCAGCAAAAGTGGATATACTAACAGTTTATGGTGGCTAATTTGCTAATTTATTCTTTTTATATAAATGGACAAATTACGACTGCCCATTGTGGTCACATTAAAGGGAGAATGGTGTGGAAATTTCTGTTCTCAATAAACCCATAATGAAGTGGACACAACTTATTTTTAGACAGAATTCTGCTCAAAATGTGAACAGTCACCTAAAATCTGCTGAGAAAAACATAATCGGTTTCACAAGAAGTCTAAAATTTTCTTTTTATCCCATTAGTCAGCTTCATAACAAGTTTTACAATTTTTCCTTGTAAAGTTCATAAAAACAATATGACAAATATAAAAATACCACACTGAAAGCTGGGGGGGGGGAAGGAGTTTTCCACTCTTCTATATGATGTTGTGAAATTTATTGAAGCCGGCAAAGTTAATTTAAACTACTATAACACAGAATCTGACACCTAAATACACTGAATAAGAGTTGCCTTGTTGTAACAAAGCTGTTGAGATTTGACAGTATTCTTTATAAGCAAACTGTGGCTTCCCTATGTTGATACACTCTACACTGACGAGCAGCAGCAAACCACTTTTTCTTTAGTGTGTTGTGTGCAAACACTTCAATATACAGAAGATCAAAATTCTAAGAATTCCCATCAGAGAGTCTTTCAGGGGAACTCAAGTAAGTCTTCATTAAATCCTCCAAAACCAGTCTAGTCAGAACAATATTATGTACATCAGGAAAAGAACAGAATTAATGAGGCAATCTTTGCTTCTGAAATCCCTTTAAGATATAAACACAAAGGGTTCTGAATATCTGTACTACACAACAGACAAATCCTCTCTACAGTCAGAAAGATACGTGCCAGACAGAAATATGTCCATATTCAGAAAATGCTCTAAACTTCCTCAAGATTTATAGATGTTTGGATCCAAAGAGTATAGTTCAGGGCCATAATAGAACCAAGTCTCTATACATAAAGCTAGAATCCAGATATGATAGGAGTTTCATTACATTTTGTGAGGTTTGATTTATGTTTCTCATTCTGCCTTATTCCCTCAAAATCTAACAAATAAAACCAAGTAACCAAGCTGAAGTGCAGTCTTACTTAAGACATTTTCAATCATATGTTAGGGTAAAGTATAACAAGATGAAGGACCAATCAAACCTTTTTTCTGTATTTCTAAGTTTCTCTCTCTTAGGCAAACCACTTGCTGAGATTGTCTGCATTACTGTGGTCTGTCTCAGTCTAGAAAAGAGAAAACTGTCCCAGCTATTGTGGATCATAGCAGAAAAAGGAAACAAATTAAATGGGTGAGACTTTAGTAATGCATTCTTCTCCTCCCCGCCCCAGCTGGTTTAAACCATCTTGGCAAAAAGTTTTGAAGAAAGGTTTTTAAACACAATACAGGTTGGGAGTCAAAAAGGATATAGTTGTCTGTAAACTTCAGTAACAATTAGTCCTGCAAGTCAAGGAATATGACACAGGATTATCCATTTCATGTGTCTTACGATAGTAGGAGACCAAAGGACCTTGGCCATCAAAGTCTGAAGAGCACACACTTGCATTCTGGATCTGAACTGATACAACAGGACTGTTAAAATAAGGATATTATCAAACTAACTGGCTGAAAATAATAACAAAACAGTCTAGGAACGTCTACATACATAAAAAAATATTTATGCTGAGAATTTTTTTTTAACTAAGGTTTTTTTCACCAAAATAAAGTACTGTGCTACATAAAGGTGATATCAGTATAAGAAGGGGTCAGAATTTCTGACAAAGACTGATGGCAATGATCTAATGCTATGGGAGACCATTCTCCATTTCAAGCGGGAAGACTGCAGACTACAATAGGCATAAGACCAAGTCCTTGGCATGGGATATAAACACCTGCAAGTAAGCTTGAGTTATTTTAAAATCAATTCACTATTTTATGCACAGTAATTTAAAAATAAATAAATAAATAAATCAAGGTGTGTGATAAATTAAAGTTTTATCAAGAAAGAACCTAGTGACCCCATTTTAAACTGCAGTTTACTACAATCATGCTCTTACCTTCACCTGACTAATTAATTCTTACCTAATGCTAAAGTGTTTTCCTTTTGTGAACATTGAAAGCATTAAAATATGGTAGAAAAGAGATTTGGAAAAAAAAAATCATATAAAACATGTAAAAACAACCCAGTATAAATACAGGTCATAAAAGAAAGTGTCCAACATAAATGCAGCACTATTCAACCACTGATAGTATAATCTATACAACAAATTTAAAGATTACATTTATGTTTGACTTTTTTGTTTACTTTTTTTAAAAAAATAAATCACACCTACAATTACTGCAAATGCAGATCACTAGAGAAAAATCCCCTTGTTTTTCAGTTTATTTCCTCCAATTACATATATTGTTGTTTTTTCTCCGTAATCCTCTATATTCTGATATTGCCACTATGTAGATAACTTTGCTCTGTACAACATTTTAGTGGCATACTTTATAAATATTAACAGAAACATGGCTTTTGTTAGTGAGCTACCCACAGTATGCTCCTTTTAAAATCAGAAGTATGTAAAGCAAACCTCTGTTATGGTTTTGGATTCCTTTGGCATATCACTTATATGTTCACAGTCTTCACTTATTTCTTCATCTGCCATACATTTCCTATCTTCAAGTAGATCTTTGCAAATTCTATCCTCTGCTAACAAAAATGTAAAGATCATACAGTTTCACTTACTGGCAATACATAAATATTGCTGTCTTCCTATTTTTCTGACATCCCTTTTCATCATGTGGCATTTTCTTGGTACTGTAGGACACACATCCCACTTTCAGTGAAATGTCAATAAACCAAATCTCCCCTTAGTACATTTTCCACAATTTTTTTCCAGACAAAATGCTATGCATAGAGATTTCGCTACAGATAATGAATGAGTTAGTGAAAAATGGTGTGAAGAAGGTAATTTAATCCACTTTCTGTACCTTAAAAGATTAAACTACATTATTGGAAATATATTGATCTGTCGATTCATTGGAAACTAAACAACATCTTACTAGTACTAGCGATAAAACACAGATCCTTAGCTCTGATTATATCTCCAATGTTTTTAAAAGACTACTATTAATAATCCTAGATTCCTAGGGTGGTGGAAAGCAGAGAGCAAATATCCAGTCTCACAGGACTGACGTCTTTCTGCCCGCCTGCCCCCACGCTGCCTGCCTACTGAAGTGAAAAATATGCTGTAAAACACAGGCATGTGAGGATCCAACGCTGTGCAGTTTGGACAGGAAGCAGGCTCATGGGATTTTGCCCGTGTGCCATATAGAAACATTACACTTCACGCAGCGCACACTTATGCACATGTGTTGTCCAAGTGCAAGCCTTATGTTCTACAAAGCTCCTCCTGTAATTTTTTGTTACAGTAACAAATGAGTAAAACAATTGCTGGACAAATGGAGTATGTAAGCATGACGTGCTGAATTTTTTAAGATAGATCTTCAGTACCCTCATGTCAGTTCAGAAAAGCTATTAAAGAAAAAGAAAGTTGTTCACGTCTTGAAGGTACTGAAACAAACAAGCAAGAGTGTTCTAACTTGCAGTTTTCCAGTAAGTTGTTAGGCATCCACGAAGACAACTGGGCAAGTACATCTTAGCCACAGGTTATAAAGCAGACACAGATGTACAAAACTATCAAGACAGGAAAACAAAAGTTTGGAAGAACAGCGAGAAAAACTTTACATTTTTGCGTAACAGGAAATCCACTGAACAAAAAAGAATTACAAATAACCACTAACATGCCTCATTTGCCTTAAAGAAATACAAAAGCTCCTAAAATGAGAAATAACATCATCGAATAAGAACCGCAAAGTGAAGAATTTTATTTCAAAAAAAAGTCTTTGAACACAGCGGCTCAGTGCACAGAGAAGATGATGGAGTTGGAGACAAAGAACTGCTAAAATAGAACTGAAATGAAAGCCAAGATGAAATAACCTCCTCAAGTTCTGATGCTGGCAGACAAACACCATTCAAAAAAAGTTTTCCAGCAATGACCCCCATAGGGCTTCAAAACAATTTATATACTCGCAAGAAAAATACATGTAAGAATAATGTCCAGACGGCTGAAAATTAGCAAAAGGGGGAAGGAGGTAGCAAGCACTTCCAGATCAGTTAATCTGAATTCTTAGAAAGATTTTAGAATACAAATTGGAAGAAAGGTTACTTAATACTGAGATATGCTGGTTCATGGGCAAACATCTACTCCAGGAGCCGGCATCTCAACTTTTCTTTTTGCTTTAGCAGTACACACAGATTGTGTAGAGTCATCCACCTTTTTCAAGCCCTGCCACATGTGCAGTCATAGGGATGCTCAGTCCTTCACAGTTTCAGAAGCATTTAAAAGAGAATTGTAGAAAAAGAGAGAAAGATCTGTGATAGTGAACCTATATTTGGGCAACATATATAAAAATCTGTAGTTACTGGAAAGTACTCTTCCCTCCTTTTGCTCGTCCTTTTTTTACACTGTAACTGAGGAGGCAGTAGTCCCCTCCAGAAGCTCAATAATAATTTAAAGTGTGTCCGAGAGTTCTCTTAGCAAAGCAGTGATTCAAGGAGTGCAAATGAGGAATTGTATTCAAGCACAGAGCTTCAGAAAAGCATGAATGCAGCTCCAGGTAGCTGCACTGCAGAGGTGGGAAGTAGAACAATTCTTTGGCCACATCCTTGTTGCAGGAAACTCTTCCTGGAGCAGGTCTAATCATCAATGAAGAAAATAATTTTCATTGCGTTGTAACAATTCTTTCCATGACCCAATATTTAAGTGGTCATTCCCTCTGCAGAGATGTGTAGTGTTATGTCAGCAATAAAACCAAACGAAGACATCATTGAGAAGGCTTGGTTTTTCAGACATAGCTCAGGACTTTCTGAAACCAATGAGCATAGGAAATACTTTAGACCCAAGATGTGAATTTAGGAAAGAAAATCCTGAGTGCACTCACGCAGCATGTGTAGGACAACCAGGGGATCAGGCCCAGCCAGCATGGGTTCATGAAAGGCAGGTCCTGTTTGACCAACCCGATTTCCTTTTATGACCAGGTGACCCGCCTGGTGGATGAAGGAAAGGCTGTGGATGTTGTCTACTTGGACTTTAGTAAGGCTTTTGACACAGTCTCCCACAGCATTCTGCTAGAGAAGCTGGCAGCCCGTGGCTTAGACAGGTGCACTTTTCACTGGATTAAAAACTGAATGGACGGCCGAGCCCAGAGAGTTGTGGTAAATGGCGTTAAATCCAGCTGGCGGCAGGTCTCAAGCGGTGTTCCTCAGGGCTCAGTCTTGGGGTCAGCCTTGTTTAATATCTTTATTGATGATCTGGACAACGGGATTGAGTGCACCCTCAGTAAGTTTGCAGCTGACACCAAATTAAGCGGGCATGTTGATCTGCTTGAGGGTCGGAAGGCTCTGCAGAGAGATCTGGACAGGCTGGATCGATGGGCTGAAGCCAACTGCATGAGGTTTAACAAGGCCAAGTGCCGGGTCCTGCACTTCGGTCACAACAACCCCAGGCAACGCTACAGGCTTGGGGAGGAGTGGATGGAAAGCTGCCTGGCAGAAGAAGATCCGGGGGTCCTGGTGGACAGCTGGCTGAACATGAGCCAGCAGCGTGCCCAGGTAGCCAAGAAGGCCAATGGCATCTTGGCCCTTGTCAAGAATAGTGTGGCCAGCAGGAGTAGGGAAGTGATCGTGCCCCTGTACTCAGCGCTGGTGAGGCCGCAGCTTGAGTACTGCATTCAGTTTTGGGCGCCACAGTATAGGAGGGACATTGAGGTGCTGGAGCGTGTCCAGAGAAGGGTAACAAAGCTGGTGAGGGGTCTGGAGAACATGTCTTATGAGGCATGAAAAAAAGAATTCCATGGAAAGGTGCAGCAGCAAGAAGGCAGAGAAGGGCCTGAAAGGCTGAGCAATAGAAGTAACAAGGTTAGATGTCACTGGTGCAGCATATCTCTGAGGAGGAAACGCCCTCACACCAGGAATAGAGAAGATGGAGAGCTGCTCTGATGGGGTAGTGAAGGCAGAAGTTATATTGCTTATTAAAACCAGTAGCAATCTCAAATCCTTGTGGTGCTCTCCTGCTGTGCAGTAGTGCTGTCCCTGGAAAGAAGAAAGTAGACAGAGCAGAACAGGATTGGTAACTAACAAGATGAGGCTAAAGAAAAGCTACTGTCATCAAAGACAGCGCCAGATGATCAGAGAGGAAAAAAGGGAGAAAAAGGATGCCAAAGAACGTGAACACTTTCTCCTCCTACCTTGATCCCCAAAGGATCCCAATGTCCCAGGCTGAGTGAGACAGGGAGAGGCAGTATCCAGCCCAGTTTGCCAGCCTAGTGAGAACTGCAGTGGGAAAGTCACGTCTCTGAACATGGCTGAGCCCTGCAGCCTGACAAGTCAGTAACGAGGGCTTTATTGACAAGATTTGAGTACAATTTGAATCACTGAATACTTGTGAGAAAGAGGAAGGAGTGCAGGATTACTACTGATACCCCTTTTTCCTTTACTGTAACCACCAAGCTCAGTGGCACCGCCATAAAAGCACCATCAGAGGCCACACATAAATGCATTTCAACATTTCCTGAATTGCTGGCTCTGTCTCTGATAACATTATGTTTACAATTTTATCTCAAAGCTGATGTTTTCCAAATTATATCATTTGGTTTAATTAAAATACTGCTTCTTCCCACAAACTTTTCTCATTTGTGTTACACATGAACACTAAATACTCAAAGCCTTGAGAAATTTAAAATTAACAAGATGGTCAACAGGACTTCTTTTATAACTCCTATGACTGCACCCATCAATCCTTATAAGCAATGCAAAAATAATAGCTCTGAGATTTATTTCTCTTCCTTTTACATTCCTCCAAAGTAGGTAAGTCCAGAAACTGTTTAAACAGACATAAGTATTTAAAAAGAGTGAATAATTAAGGTAATTAAGGAAGACTGAATCAAGAATAACCAGGACTAGACAAAACCTAATTTTGACAAGCTTCTCATCAACAGAATTAACATTCATTTACAGTCCACTGATGGGCAGTTTAACTAAAGGCACAATATACCCCAAAGAACCTTTTTATTGCTGACAGTAATAGTTGGATTAAAATTAGCACAGCATGATTTTTAAATCCCAAATTGAGTCTGCAGAAAAGGCAGTTAAAAAAGGGTTGGTTTTTTTTACTTGCAAACTGAGCAAACTTGATCTGGAAGTCATTAACAGATAATAAACATAACCTTCCCCCACGCACTCCCAAGATGCCATCTCCACAGTCACTTTTCAGAATACAGTTGTATTTTTACAACATGTCATCCTCCAGAGAAGAACCTCACAGGCTTTCATTTTATCTGATTTCTCCCCTTACTGCTAAGGAATTAGTGCTTTCTCTTCAACAGGACTCAGTTCCTAACAAGGAGAAGGAAGTGGAGAGAAAGGAGAAGGAAGCGGAGAGAAAGGAGAAGGAAGCGGAGAGAAAGGAGAAGGAAAAGTTGGTTTGCCTAGTGAAATATGTTACTAAATTCTCTTTAGGATGACAAAAGCCATCCTGAAAAGAAAGCAAAAAATTACAGCAGGTCAACTTTAAAGTGTGCTGCAACGATCTGCCTCAAACAGATACCGAATATACCGAGCCCGTTATCTAATAGACTGAACGATAAGCAAAGAGACCAGCCACTACTTCTCACGAGACCATTTCTTAAAGAAAACTTTAAAAGTAGCTTTGGAGATTTTAAACTATTCTTATCATATGAAGTATCTGCATCCTTTTGGTGTTCAAAAGCAACTGTCTTACTTTGCATGACAGCCTTGTAAACTAAATTGTAGTCTGTTTTTCCGCACCACAGCTGGCCATAGTCAACTATCCTCAGACTAGGATTGGAGATGCACCTTTTTTCACTCCTTGATTTCCTAATATAGAAATAAATAATCTGAAAACAGTAGCATTAGTGGGCTAAATAAATATATTACATAAATACAATTAAAATCAAAAAATACATAATTAAAAATAATTATTCTGTTAATCGCAGCGAGAAATCTAATTTAGTGTCTCAAATTTGTGCAAGTTCTTTACAGCAGTGGCAACATGGGGAAAACGAGACCAACCTTTGTCATTAAAATGAGAAACAGTGCCTCTGATTATCTGAACAGGGAACAGCTTTGCTATAGAAAGTGCTGTAACTTCTAACTTTTGAAGTTTCCCAGATACACAAGAACTATGAAAACGTTTTTCAAAATATGACCCCAATTTAACAAGAAAGAAACAAAAGGTCTTTAAAGGAGTAGTGCTATTGCCATCCTGGTCCAGAGCTGTGAGGTAAGGTTTCTATGGAGGAGAATCTGTTTTACCACGTTAAGATCCACGAGCTTTTATTTTGTCATTGAAAAGAGATGAACAGCTTATCCTCCTTCCTCATTATGTAAGGGACTCAAAATTAGACCTGGTGAAAACATCATGTCACCCACTTGTCCAATTTGAAATTATCTACATTACTGGTCCTATGAGCCTCGGAGAAAAAGGGATTTGTTAAAAGTAAGGATTGGTGACCCGAGGAAGAATAAAGGGAAAGTCATTCAGTACCAAAGGATAAGCGAACCACAAAACAAGATGCCAGAGGCTGGACATTCAAAATGGTATGTTCAAGAAAAGATCAATGATAGAAGGATATTTCACAATGTGGCCAACACATCATTCTAACACCAATGCAAAAGAACAACTTTGACAACCATCAAATACCACTTAATTCCTCTGAATCTTCTCAAAATCTTGAGGAAAAAAATGAGAAAAAGAAGGCTTTCTCAGCAAGCCTGTGGAGCTAAGGTGTGCAGGCTCTGAGTAAGAGTGGAATTAGATAATTTAAAAATCAAGAAGATTTGCTATCAGTTCCTTCTTATTTAAATATAGAATCTGTAGATTAGGTTTTCTTCTCATCATTAGATGAGAAAAAAATTAAAAATCAAAATGAACATATTGACAGCTTCTGTGACTAAAAGTCACCAGAGAGCTAAATGCTGTCCCTGCTTTACTATACTTCAAAATCTGACATTTTACTCTTTTTCTACTGAGAGAAGTATCTGGATTGTTTCCTGTTATAACAGAAGAATACAAGAATAGCTGTACTCGGTCAAACCAAAGGTACATAGAGCGCAGTATCCAATTTCTAGCTCTGACCAACGTCAGATGTCTAAAGAAGTCTAAGAACGTGGCAAGCACATACTGATATTTCCACAGAAATCTCTCCTGGCCACAAGCATTTTGTGGCTCCGGAACCAGAGGTAGTCACTCTATTTTATAGCTCTGTATGAGTTTTTTTTCTAACTAGTTCAGTAATCTTTGAAACATTTAAAATTTAGTATCTACAGTGTCCTTCAGTGCTTAACAATATTGTATGAAGAGCTATTTCTATTTTATTTTAGTTTAATCTGATATTGTTAGTCTTGTTTGCTTTAAAATTATGAAATAATCAGAGAACTTTTCATAGCATATAAAATCTTGCAATAGACAGCTGAAGACTTTTGGATATTAAGACATCTTGCAGACAGAAAGCTCTTCTCTCGTAATGTCCTCTGGCAGAAGGAACTGAGGTTCCTTTTCCTGATTTTACTTATTTAATATTATCAAACTACTGGATAAGAATTTCTATTTTCTGGATTCAACATTTTCCAGTTCTTACACTATAAGCAAAATTTTTAATAGCAGTTTTGTCAAATATTTTAATGTTAGACTATATTTTTCTGAGTTGCAGTAGGACAAGGGGCAATGTTTTTAAACGAAAAGAGGGTAGATCCAGACTAGACATAAGGAAGAATTTTTTTACAATGAGGGTGGTGAAACACTGGCCCAGGTTACCCAGAGAGGTGGTAGATGCTCCATCCCTGGAAACATTCAAGGTCAGGCTGGACGGGGCTCTGAGCAACCTGATCTGGTTGAAGATGTCCCTGCTTGTTGCAGGGAGGTTTGACTAGATGGCCTTTAAAGGTCCCTTCCAACCCAAGCTATTCTAGGATTCTATGATTTTACAACATTATTTAGCCAGATGAAGATCAGCAGTTCTCCCTACCTTTTTATAAATCACTGTAAAAATGAGCTTGTCTGCAGACCAAGATACCAAGATGCACAATTGTTAAAGCGCACCTCACTTATCTCAGTCCCTAAGCAAAACAAATAACTTGGAGGTTAAAGTAAACAGCTTTTCTCAGTAGCGATTCACTCTGAGGCACTGTCAGCATGTAGCAATTTAAATTCTCTTCTTCTCAGTAGCCGTACTGGGAGGAAGAGAAGCGGAAAGAGCAAATAAACTGGCTCGGAAGAACAGAGCAGCTCTGATCTACAACCATTTTTCAGGATTCACCTAGACTTGTTCCTAGCAGAACTATTCCTTTATTGGGATTGTTAGCTTTATGCAGACGTTCTTTCAAAAAAAAGTGTTGAACATTCACAATTCTGTCCAGGAAAACTAGAGAATAAATGCATGATCCTGAAAACAAAGGCCACTTAATGGAGTGACAAACTAGTCTGATGCCCAGGGTGTACAGACATGATCAATGTGTTACCTGGCACGCAGGTAGGATCAATCAACTAGTAATCAAATAACGTTAGAATGTTCTAGTGCAAGCCAACTACCACAATACAATATCTTCTTGCTGCTAATACTGCCGCCCAGACTTCTGCTTTTATAGAACCAATATTTTTGCTATCAGTAGAAGGATTTGTTCCTTTTTCCTTTTTTTTTTTAAAAATTTTATTTCTTATAAGCCAAATTTTACTGTACAAGCCATAATGAATTCATAAAAGACACTTGGAGTTAAGTGATCACCTTGATCCTTGAAAAAAAATTCTGCCTCCCAGCAAGCATGGGAAATCTTTCACACTAGGTTATTTTAGATATGCCACATCGTAGTGGCACAGCTACGGCACTGCTCCCACATGGAGAGGGGTTTCAGGAACAGGTATCTATACATCTATCGATACAGGAACAATATCTATAGGTCTAAAGTCTTCAGAGACCACTGCAAATTATATTACATGAGGATTATATACTCCTTACCTCATGAATGTCTAAGTAGCCACGTATTAGTAGCTGTTGATCCCTTCATCACAACAGAAGTATCAGCAATAACTGGAAGCGCATATGAAGTGTGCAGTTAGCATCCAGTACTTTGAATCAGCTGCTTCTGGTGAACAAGCAATTGGGAGTTCATGTACTTTCAATATTATTATATCACCTTCAGTGTTATCTCTCATACACAATTAGGAAATAGCATGGAAACTTGCCAAACAGCTATATTACGCCCTAACAAAATACGGCAGTAACAGTAACAACTTAAAACAAATCTGATTGTATTAGCTCAGATATCGAGAAAGACAGTATCTTACCCACATCTTATCTCACCAATATCTTAATGTGTAGTGGGAAGGAATAAAATGTTGTGTTGCTAGCTGAATGACCTGAAAGCATCTTGAGTAATATTCAGAATAGATTAGTTGAAGAGAAGACAAGCAGGCCACCCAGAAAGACCAAACGTCATGACTGGCCTCCAGAATATTTTTCCTCTTTTGCAGCGCAAGGTAATAATTGGATCAGAGCTTGGCTTTAACATCTGCTGCTGGTTGAGATCTCTGGCTTTTCCAGCTTCAATCTGAGATACATTTTGAACATTATTAATTCCCATGACCTAGTGTCAAAGTCTGATAGAGAAAGTGATCTGGTTGCGTTATCTTCCAGTATTTAATATCAGTTCTGGGTAGAAACAGCTGGAAACAATATCACATTTGCTACAATAAATTTTCAGAGGAATTTGTTGAAAATATCTCATCTCTACAAAGAGTTGATGTAGAAAATAGACTTATAAATTGAAGGTGTGTAGAGGAAAGGCCACATCAGCAAACTGCTCAAGATGAGTACCTAATCAGGTTATACAGGACATATTCAGAAGTAAACTGACGCCTTATAAACTCATATGGGAGTCTAAGTACAATTTTATCCCGAACTCTGGATCCAAATTCTCTCAATTACAATGAAATAGAGTCAGATTATCTCATATTTACTATTTAGTAATCATTAAACTGTGAATGGGCTCTGCAATACCTCTTACATGTGCAGCTGCCATTGATTTCAGTAGATGCTTAGCACGCAGAAACTTCGAATGAACTCTGAGCCTGCTCTAGTATCATGCACAAGTTGTGCTATATAAGCTTTTACTCTGTTGGGTCTTTTCCAGCTTAAATGAAAGCATTTAACTCTTTAAAAATGTTTTTGATTATTTTGATTTAAAAACCAGAATATCTAGACTGTCATTAGTTATTGTAACATGTCATGAAATACCCGCAAATGAAAGTAAGAAATGAAGACTTATTAACAACCATAAGTGCGGCTTTATTTATAATTACCCAGTCAAAAAAGTATGACACAGTTTTGATGGGTCCCATCCTCCCCCTGCTTTTTTATGAGACGAGGCAAATGACCGTTGCACGCATATCTAGGAAATTCCACTAGTAGTGTGTGCACTGTCAGAGAGATTACATGGTGGATGAATGCTTCCAGAACCTTTCTGAGCAGTATTTGCATGCTGGAAGGGAAAAATATATCTTTATTTTCAGCTAGGGAATGACCAGCAAAATATTTCAACAGTCTAGAGCAGCAGATTTTAGGATACAGTAGCGGATGCAGTCCATAATGAAAATAAATTTGCTCTTTTTTTTATTGGCCACTAAACAATCTATATAAAGTGTTTTGCATATTTTTGCATGATAGAAGAATAAGGGGAGCAGAAAATATATATAGTCTTTCTCTTTCTGATTGAATACTGCGTGTAACCCTGTGACTAAGAGCAGGAACAGTATTGGCAAGAAAAAGCTGATGTATTTTTAACACGCTGGCAAACTTTTTTATACGTGAGTCTTGAAAAATGGTTAGCGGTATCTTGGTCATTCAAATACGCATGCACACACAAAAAACCACCCCAAAAAACAGGTACAGAAATTTCATTCTCCATTGCTGCCATTCAGATGTCAGGATAATTTTGATTAAAAGAGCAACTTCCAAGAGGCTTTACGAATTCAGCTTGCTTCCATTTTTTCAATAAATGATGAAACACTCCAAGGCCTTTCCATTCTCCGAGGCTATTTGAGGCTTAGGAAGAGGAAGGAGCTAAGATTCTGGTTGTAATTATTACGGTAATTTTGAATGAACAGCTATCAGGTGATGAGGACCTGTAGCACTTCAATACATTCCCTGATTTTCAAAGATGGAAGCAGAAAAGAACTGGTGCTGTAGGTGGAACTCGGATCTTTCTGAGGTCTATTTCTCTTAGTCAGTGTAAATACCTAAAACTTTTTTTCCTGAAAGTGTTTACATAAGTCTGGAAAGTTTGGTCTTACATATAATTTTCTCCTTCACAATAATGGAAAGCCTGCTATTTTTTTTTGTCCCTATCTGCTTGACCATCAGAAAATAGCTTATAACTCCTAATCCTTCATTAATTAATTATTGCCACTTATACAGCAGTCTGAGTGCTTTTAGAGGATCACCATCAGAGGAAGATTATATTAAAAGTATGGACTCTTAGGGTGCATCCAAGTTGAACACTACACATTTATGTGTATTATTTTGAGGGTCTGACACTGAAGTTCTTATGTAATTAGGTGGGTTTTTTTTAATACAGACATCAACATTTGAGCAAAGATAACATATACTTCTGTATCTATATTACTGGGTCTCATGATTGAAAACAGCATTAGGTATTAAATAAAATATTGATTGTACTTGTCTTCAGCATCAAAGTAAAGGAAAAGCATTGTGATAAAGTTAATCGGCAAAGGCATTCCTGCAAATGATAGTATCTCTGGCTGTGACAATTAGCAGCTTCATTAGTGCAGTTATTGCTGCTTTCAAGTTGAGTGGAAAGTTAGAACTGCAGTCCTTCCAAAGACGGACAATAAACCACAGATCACCTTTTTTTTCATGTAACGCTGCATCTTGCTTTTAATCACCTAAAATACAGAAAGCTGGGTTTGGTTAATAAAAATTAATGTCTAAAATGAGGGTTATGAATGAGAAATCCTTTGAGCTTTGCTCCTTATCTCTAGTACTGCTCACTAAACTGTACCATCAATGTATAGATTAGAACATGTGGATTCCCAAAACCTTTTAGTCTAAAATTGCAGTAACAGCAGCAAAGGACTTTTTTTTTTTTTTAAATTTAATCATGACTGGGAAAGCACCATGATGCTGTCTGAGTCTCTGAATACACCGGTTACTGTTGCCCTGAAGATACTAGAAATGCACCTCCATTTAAAAAGCAGACTAGTTGCCACGCACAAATGTATTCTCAGAATAGCAAAAAGCTTGAACAGGTGCAGCGGGGCAAGGAATTGCAGACGCCCGCAAGCATGCAGCAGAGGATCTAGCAGGAGTCCAGCTCTCTGACAGCAGGCACTCTCCTACAATTTGAAACCTTATCTCCAAATATTTAATTTACACAATTATATGTTTGCAATTAAAAAAAATTAAAATAAACAAATGGTCAAACTCCCCAAGTGACTCATCTCTTCAAGAAGGTGCCAGAATGATTTACCCTGGCAAGCAATACAACTGACTGAATCCACACCAGCCCTAATTCATTTGTCACTCTTGTGAATAGATTAAAACAACCAGAAAAAATTAAATAGAAAAGCTGCATTACATAATCTTTAAACTGTGAGCAAAGACAAAAGTAACATTTTAACTTGGGTTACAAAAGATTTCCCATATTATGAAATATGGGATGAAATACGCACTGAATTCTGAATTAACTTTAATTTCCTTGGACTAAGCATGAACACACTACATTGATTTTTAGAAACTCATTCTGTGATAGTGTTTAATTTTAAAACAAATCTGGCCTGCTCCAAGAGTAGTTAATCAAAAGGGATTGATTTCTGACAGCTGTTATTGGTTGAAAAGTTAATATCTAGGAATTTTGTATTGGTTTGAAAAGGCATCTGTTTCTAGAATGTGTAAAGCTTTGATAAAGCAGAGATAATTTATCTGCTTTCGTTTGGTACAATAAAGCTGCTCTTAATATTCTTATCTTATAATATTGGATGTTAAATAGAGTGACTTTATCATGCCATCAGTTTTTAAGCAAAATCATTGAAGTCAGGTGGGTTTTATGTTCCAGAACAGAGGAATGATACGATCCCATATCATCTTACTCATAGTGAGAATGTGAAAGAAAACTAATGATGTATAACTGTATGAAATGAAACAGAAAAGGCTATAATATGCCACTGATTTATTAATAGTTTGCCCATTGAAAAAATGAGAAATTTTACTTTATAAACTATATCTAAATTTACATTTCATTCTGTCATAGATTTAATAAAATTTATTAACTTGCTTGACTAACTACTTAGAGAAAGTGACTTCACGCCACAGATTTCTTTCAGCCTTTCTCCCACCCACTCTGTATTTATTTACTCATTTATTCAGCAAAATACCAAATTGGCACTATGCACACAGAAAAAACAATTTTAGCAAACCAGCTGTTTCTTGAGCCAAAGGAAAAATTGAACTGGCTTTCATAAACAAGACAGTAGCATCTTCCAAAATAGAAGGTAGAGCTAAAGATTTTTAGTGGGGAGAGAGGGAGAGGAAGCGTTCTGATAAAATTTGGCAAAAAGAGCATCTGTACTGGTACTGAAGTCAAGGGAAGTGTTATGAAAAACTACATGCTTGAGCTGCAACTAGCTGAGCAATACGTTGGGAGGGAGGGGGCAGGCAGAACAGTAGTTCTCAAAAGTCAGGTATACATTAAAGCCACAGTTCTAAGAAATAATTTGAAGGCTAAATGAGAGGTTTAGATAAAGTACTCTATTATCAGAGCTTTCTCAATAAATAAATGTTCTCCTCACCCCTCTAAGTTATTTCTAAAGGAGAACTTCTTCAGATTATTCTGCAATATTGCTGAAGCCTAGTCTGGAGATGCTATCAGAATAGGTGTACTTTAAAGTAAGTGACAACGCAAATATGAGTGTAACTGAGATAGGTCCACACTTCAACAAGCCTTGCCTTGTCCCATACAGTACTGGAGTCCGCTGCTCTGCTGGACTATTGCAAACTCATGTGAAAATTGCAGAGATATCATGTTTCCGTTTTACATAATTGCTAAAGTACGTATGTATGCATTAGTCAGAGAAATGATAGCAGTCTCTCCTCTTTGCTGCTGGCTCAAACCAAGACAAGAAACATAGAAAACAAGTCCTACAACTTGAAGGTTGTTTGGCAACCTATTTGAAACAGCAGGTCTCAGTTTAGCTGTTACCGCACAGTTTTGTAATAAAATCACCGCTGTTGCTTTCTGGCGGTCTTACCAAGTACTGAATCAACTAACAAAGTAAAGAAAAACAAGACAAAGACCTCCAACCCTATCACCCCCAGACGCAGAACTGAATCACATAAAAGGCAGAATAAGTTTACATGTAAACTAGCACTGGGGCTGCTTTACCCGATTTCTTTGTCAACCAGCCGCTTTAGTTTCCACAACTGTAGGTTTGGCACTTTCCATAAGTACAAAAATTCTCAGATGCATCAGAAAAAACAGGAATTCCTGACAGATTGAGGGTTCGTCTACGTGGATGTCAGATATTTCTCTGGTATTAGGACCCAGGGTGAGTTTAATCTACAAAGAGATCAGTTGGCCTACATCATTAGCGCACTTCTACAAACAGTGGATAAAACAGTTTTAAGTTACCAGAAGTTGCATCATTATGGATTATTATTTTAGCATTGTTAGCCTTCTATAATATGATGTTGCTCCCACTGGAATACTGATTAAAATAGGAACCAGATGTGCTTTTCATGACCAGATTGAAAAAGATAAACAACCAGAAAATCAATTCAAATAAAAAGGACGCCCTGGGGGTGTTTCTCAAAACTGAAGAGGGAGAGCATATGTATCTTTTAGAAGGGTGGGGCAGAAACTAAAAAACACTCAAACCCAGAACTCTCCTCTTTCACAAAAAAATCCTCAAGAAATCTTCAGACACCTATTTTGATTATACTCCAACACACCATTATCTTAAAATTGGGTGCACTGGCCAACACTAAAACAAATTAAAATCAATATTTTCAATTTTGCTTGGAAGTCCACAAGAAATAAAGCTCATAGGGGAAAAAAAAAAAAAGAAAAAAAAAAGACTAATTTACGTTTAGACCTCTGTGTTTTACAGGCATACCACTCTGGTTTACTGGCTTGTAAGTATGACACAAAGGTTCCAAAAAAATTATCCGTCTTCAACTCCAGAGAGCCACTAAATGGAAGCCTTATCTTCATGTCAATCCTGATGGCAGCTCTTTTTGTGCTAAATGCAGGCCACTATCTGCAATCTTGAAGATTGAGTATGACTTAATGGTACTGTTTTGCAGAGCACACCAGCTGTTTCTTCACATGCATCAGAAAAGAGCAACATTTCCATTCACAAAGGAACAGGGATCACAAATCACAAAGGAAATTACAGGACCAATCCTCAATGCCACAGCTTCTACTGCAGTATGGCCCTACTGAAGCCCCATTTTTTTCCCCCTGCACCTTTACATCTAGGCCAGGAACCTGAGACCACTGAAGAGGGTGTCAGTCTCCATTGACAAGCACAGAGAAGAAAGGATTTCTTCACTTGGGTAGAAAAAATAATAGTAATTAAAAAAAGGCTTTCTCATTTATGTACCTTAATATCAGAAGGGAGACTGGGTTGGCCCTGCTCAGCACCAACTCTAATGACTACCATCGAAGTTGCACGGGTCATTTCACTGCAGCTGAGTCACTTCCAGCGGGAAAAGCATAGGCCACACAATCCGGCCTGCAAAACTTGGCTTGAAATAGCACGCCGTGTAAAGGCAGAAGAGAATTTATTTATAGTTTTCATGAACAAACACTTTTGGGTATCAGTATCTTATTTTTTTGTGTGAACAAAGCTTTGTCACTGTGTGGTACAGCAATTACTCCATCCCCAGAAGTCCTTCACTGCAGATTACCAAAGCCAAAATACATTGAATATTTAAATATATTTACACTTCAAACTTAGAAATTAGAGATTCCATGCAGTACAGCCTAATACACATTTGATTTGCCAAATGCTGTTTTCTCTTAGATACGTTTTGAAAAATCATCAGACAGAAGAAGAGAGGATTTTTATGAGAAATTCCTTGATTCCTCCCCACACCTTCTTAAAATGAACCCAGGATTCTACAGTTTACCTCCAGGGGCCTGCTATTTCTAGATCCTATTTCTTCTAACATACTGCATATATTAGGACCTCGTTACTTTCCTCTGTTCCCCCCTAGGCCTCACATCTCTTTCCCACTTTCTGGCAGTTTCCCAAATTTTTTCCATTATTACTTCTCTTCCACTGTTTCTAATGCTCCTAATTTCCCCCCATCCCATAGCTGGTTCTCCATTCTCTTGCACATGCCAGCACCTGCTTGTACAATAACAGGCCCCTTGGGATACTTGAGGACACTCATCCCTGCCCTCATGCAAAAGTTTACTGAGCTTGTGTACTCAGGCAATAACCTGCATGAGAAGCAGTATATGTAGATGTTGAAAGACTGGTATTGGATCAAAGTTCCATTCCATGAGATATCTTCTCCTATGTTTGAGATACTGGTGCCAATAACTATTACAGATATGATTAGAAGAGTATTAAAATTCTTTGCCCCTCACATCAAAGAAAGAGGCAGAAGTACCTTGACTGGACATTGCAACCACCCCTCTGGAGGCATAAGAAACAATATTTCCACAGAGCAAAATATTTGTAATAGAATGAAGGGCAGCTTTGGGGTTTTTGTAGAAGTTCTGTGATACTATACTTCCTCCTCCTCACACAACAAACTGTGTAAATCAACAATTATAACTACCAACTACTCCAATATCAGAAGAAAATTAAGACTGCAAAGTCAAGCACTCTGAATTTAGGAAATACCAGAATTAACATTGTTCATGTAACCTTACTTCAACTTTTGTGTATACAGAAGTGATCTTTCTTTGCATTATCACACATTGTTTTCCACAGCTGTACAACTAGAGACTCCTGTAAAAGAGATCTTCTTATTGCTGTTGAAGTAATGGCTATCAAAAGTATGTCGATATTGGGGATTACCGATAAAACCTCAGAATCCTCATAGAAGAGTCTAAGAATTGTAACAAGCCCCCAGATTTTAGGGTAATTTAAGAGAGCTGACTTTTCTTCCACAGGCTTCTCAATCAGAAAGAGATATAAAAAATTTTAGTCACCAACAGGAACAATTGGGAAGGGCACAGCCCTTTTACTCGAGCAGAAAAACTAATCTGTAACTCAAGGTTATAGAATACATGTTAAATTTGATAAACTATTCACCAGAGACTTTTTAGAAACCAAGAATTCATCCCAGGCACTGCCAATGTATTGTTCATGTCTAACAATGCTATCAAACAAACAAATAAACAACGGCATGATCTTCAGAGAGGAATTTTATTGAAATGTGGTTAACTAGCAAAAAGCTGCTTGTCAAAATCCTTAAAAGAAAAAGCTTTTCAGTAACTTTCTCAAATATTTGTATCTTCTTATGCTGTGGTTTTCAGTCAACTGCATTAAAAAAAACCCCAAACTTGTTCAGTTGACTGCCACGTTCTGTACCTCGGCATGATGTAGTTCAACACAGTAACTTCAGCACTGGAGCTGATACACCTACTCACTGTGAAAAGAAGTTTCACAAAAGCTTTTGTTTCTGGGGGGGGAAAAAGGAGATTGGATTTTTGGTGGGATTTTTTTTAATTTAGAAAGTATCTGGAAGAAACAACCTGGTGTATGTATATTTATGGAACAGCTATGAAAAGCAATTTTCAGGGTATTGGTTATTTATGAATTGTTTTATGGACTTACTATTTGTGGTCAATAGCCTGCAAAATCACATTATTTCTCCTGCCTAAGTGAATAACTAGCATTCTTTGGAACAGCTATTCCTCAAACTTGTTCTTCATACATATGCCACAGTTTTTCACCCATGGTGCACAGGGCAAGGCAGTCGGTACCATTTAAGTCCTTGAAGCAAAAGGGTTGTATTCATACAGTCTGCTGACAGAGTCAGGTCAAAAGAAGTTTTCTACTACAGAAAAGGTCTCCGCTGTAGTAACACCCTGTCAAGTGCGGCAGAGCCAACAGAGAGGCAAGAAGTACAAACGAGACAGATGCTGCAGATGCACTCAACCCAATATCATAAAAAGCTGGTAAGGAAAAGTTACCACTACACTAGACAAATTCCTATCAGGGAATCAAGTTTTCCCTTCTCTTTTATAGGATTAAACAGTAGTCTGCATTGGGGGAAAAGGCAATACACAGATCCCTTAGTGATAGCTTTTCCCCCCCTCTCTTTCATCTCCCAAATGTTCGGCATGCCAGCTTCACATAACAGTAATTTTTAGGTTTGGGTGGAGAATATTTTAGTTGCAATGGACAGTCTTTGTCAAAAGTAAGTGTGAAAAACTAGCAACTGGAATTCATGTTAAAAGGGTAGAAATTATTCTAGTAATGTGATAGTTATGATAAGCCAGGAGTAGAGGCAGATCAGAACAACTTCAGTTCTGATTAAGATCTGTTTCAAAGCCTGACCTTCATCACTTGCCGACAAAATTCAATCCTTGCTGATGCCACAAGCCAGGCAAATAACCATCTAACAGAGCAACAGCTGCAGCAGGAGACATTTAAACTCTTGGAAGTACAGCTGTCCACAGATAGAAGGGCTCACGCCTTCAATCTACAGAACTACATGTACAGAGGAGGCAGGATGGTGCTATTTACTTGCAATATAAACTATCTGGTAATCCTCAGTCTAGGCATCTTTAAATTACAGTCAGTTTGAAATTAATAGTGTCCCATCTTGCCTAACTCTCTTGCGGGAGCTCTGAAAGAAACTCTGCAGTTTTCACACAGTCTCATTTTGCCCTGCTACTTTGAATGCAAAGTTATTTTGACACTTTCTTTTCTTCTTTTTATAATTAGAAGAACTGGCTCACCAGTCCGTGCCCACACTAGATGCCTCAGGAATGATGCTGACAGGCTTGTTCTAACCCTGCACTCGACATGGTGAATTGCATTCAGATCCCTTGCACTTTACATCCTCCTTTCACACCCTTACTAGATTATCAAATGACTATTCTGGCCTGAATTTACATAGATTTAGTAGGATATCATGGACTTCCTTATCAGTAAGTGAGGGAATGGAAAAACTGAGGAAATGTGGTGGAGCTCACTCTGTAAACCAATTACTAACACAGATTCGCTAGTAAAGACACCCTTTTATTAGATTCCCTCAGTTCAGCAAATGCTTATCTACCATTCAGATGGTAAACAGCTGGAAAACCATACATTTTTGTGACTAAGTGGTGTCCCTGTCTCTGACAGATGGGTAATAAATAACGCGATCCTTACGGAGAATTGCTTTTGTTCCGACCCTACTGGTGAGTTTTTAACTCTCTGCAAACAGCACAACTTTGCAGGGGAACAGGGCACTTTTTCCCCACATTGTTTTGCTTTTAGAATACATATAATAATAGGTCATGTAATTAGCTGAAGGTTAGGAAAGGTCTTACTCCAGCTGTTTCCTAAAATCAAATATTAAATACACAGTAGTAATCCAGTAGCATTTCTGCCATATACAGTCTCACGTTTTCTTACTTTGCATTTGTTTGTACCAAACTGCTTTATTGCCTACTTTGTATAGAAAAGAGCAAGCTACTGAAAAAATGTCTAGTTAAATCTCAAGACTTAAGACACTTGCAAATAACAGAATCATAAAGAAGGAATCCACGTTAAACCTCAGGTGATATCCTGGACTTGCTGAAGTATACAGAGATGCCAAGAGCTTACTTTGATAACATTAGTTTGGTTGTGTCTGTATGTACTACAGTACAGACTTTAATTTTTATCACTGTTCTTTTCTTCACAAGTTCCTTCCCTGGTTTAATGCACAAGATAGATAACTGGTATTTTGTGCTGCCTTTTGAGTATTTTACTTCACAGCATTAATAACATTTCAATGTAGAATGTGTACACATGTGAGCGTACGTTTTTAGAATTCCATCACAGGAGCATTTTTACACAATATGCAATAGGGGCAGTACATATTGGATCTATCATGCCTATTTAATTGGAGAAACCCACAGCTGTAGAAAGTGGCTGTAAGCACATAGAAGCATCTAGTATCTCGGGCCATGCCGAAAGATTTGCAATATAGGCCCATGGGCAGCTGAAGAAATTGCTTCTCTGTAAAGCTTCATTTCACTTTAAGATTTTGGAAATGTTCCTGTTTTATTTTACTTGTCTGCTGACTCACAACTTCCACACTTAGGTCCCTGTCCCTTCCTCAAATTTCCCCAGATCTCTTGCTGAGCTTTCTCTCTTCGGTGCTGGCCTCTCTCTTCCTCTGCACACTCCTGGGAGTGCCCAGTCCCAATCTCCTAATTAAATCCCAGGGCTCTCCCACCCAAAGCATTTTTCCCCAAATTCTGACCAATCGCTATCTCTTCTCTTTGCACAGCCCGCTCACTTTCAATAATACCTGTACGGTTACCTACTACTAAGTGATATTGCAAGTCCTTTCATTATGTACAGGTATGTATCTACGTAAGATGTTAAGTCATGTGCCATTATACTTGCTGTACATTTTCACTAACCCTTTTAACAGTCTTTTCTTTCTGACTTTAACTGGTAGCATCTTCACGTCAGAAAATGCAGTGCTTAGTGCACTGCCATCTAACCAGATGCCAACAGGTAGTTACTGGAATTCTACTAATAATTTCAGCTTCACTGTGGTTTAATCAGTGAGTGCAACCTGTGGTGCAAATCAAAGAAAGGACCATATAATTTGCACAATCTAGTTCTTTTCCAAGACTAGATTTTAATTAGAGCTATAAAGAAATATTTGAATAAGAGGATAATTTTCAATTCTTAATCAACCTTTGTTCAATGAGGCACATAGGTAGTGTTAGCAGATCAATGAAGCCACAGTTTCAAAAGTACAAAAAAAAAAAAGGCTGAAAACTGTCCTCCAAAATCTGCCTTCAGGTGGACTCCAATTAGAAAGAACTAAAATTATTTTCTAAGATTAAAAGAGCAGCAGATAGACAGGATAATAACGGATATATATTATCACAGCAACACAGCTTTATTCTTGCTTTAGATGTTATTCATAAATTATTTTTATATGGTCTATAAAACATTTAACCACCAAGTAAATTACAATAGTAGCTACACTAAATATGGACCTATGTGAAGGGTTAAAAATGGCTAGCTTGTTTGACCACTTGAAAAGAAAAAAAAACCAGAGAAGTAATTTGCATAATCCAGTCTTGAATTATATGCAATATCCACAGCTATTTATAGCTACAATGACTTAAAAGCAAAGCATGAATACCTTGTTTTATATTTATTGCTACTAATGTAAAATTTAATGATTACATGTAAAGTCATAGGAACAATAGTTTTCTGCTAGTTTTTAAGAAGATACTTCAGCAAAGTTCCACAAATCTAGGTCTTAAAGCTGATTCTTATCCAACCATCTGTGTATATAAAAAGACACTACACATTTATTTATTTTATCTTTTTAAAGATTAGATTTAAAATCAGGCAGAAGAAATCACTACATGGTAAGTATTTTGGCAAAAGTAAAATTGGAATACATACATATGGATCACTTCAGAAAGAGAGAGCTCTGAACTTCATACCTGGTAATAAATAAGATAAACCAAATGGTTCTCCTCAGTATTTTCTCATATCAGTGCTATAGTTTTTGTATCTCCACCAGAAATGTACTGCTACAATTCAGGCCTGCAACAATATCTTAGGTTATGATAATCACAGTCTGAGTGTCCTGATGACATCACAAGTAGGATTCCCTGAAGTGGAGGGTTTTCAAGATAAGAATAACAAGGAGACCCATCATAACCATATACTTCCCAAAATCCATTCAGAAAGGAAGGATTCATCTGACTACCGTCGCATTCTTTTTTTTATTTTGTCTCCTTCAAAAGTCAGTATCATGATATTCCATTGTCCTAGTGAAAAAAGCCTGGATGGCTCTACCTTTTAAGTGTATTACTGACTGAGCTAAGGTATTCCCAGCCTTTGTTTTCCCTAAAATAAGCGATATAAAAAACATTTGCTGTGGCTAATTAACAAAAAAGGAAATTGTTTATATAGTTGTCAACTATTTGATAGTTTGGGTTTTTTTAGTATCCACTGCGTCCCGTATCCAATTTTCCTTTAGATTTAAATCAGCTCAATATGATCTGGATGAATAGGAGGAAACAAAGAAATGAATGATGTTTAAGTGATCTCTTTTGAAAATGGCTAGGAAAAAATTATTGTTGCCTTTTCAATATGATTTTAATAACCCATACCAGTCACCAAAAACAAAAGGACATTCTTATAGTCAGGCAGACAAAGAATTCATAATTATGGTTTTTAATCTTAAGTTTACACTTAAGCTTACAATCTGAAAAGGTAAATCCAAACTGAAGGGCCATATTCCTCATCTCTCTTCTTTTTACTGCCTTGTTAAATTAGTTCATTTTGTATGCACGTTGCAGTGTTTTTCAGATCTCAGTGTTGATGGAAGATATGCACAAACAGTAGCACTTTTCTTGTATCTTTTGCATGTAGCAAAAGTCAACCTTGATCTAATCCCTGTTTCTGAGATCAGGGAACTAAGGCTAAGGATTTAACCATGAGAACATTTAGCACCTTCACATTGGCAGAATTTTTTCTGTAGGACCTTCCAATCCCATTTGAGCTGTTGCCGCAGGACATTAAAACCCAACGTCTCGGGTTTGAAGTTTAATACAGAGATTTTTATCTTCCTACTGTCTTAAATTCTGAAAGTTCTGGAAGACATTCTAAAGCAAATTCAAAATGGATCACGGAAAAAGGAGCAGCAGAACGATAGTTTCTTAGCAGGTATGTGTAGCCCTGAGGGCAAGCTGGATGAAATGGAGTTGTTTTTTTTTTAAAAAAAGTCGCATTCATGACCCAATGCCAAACCTGGGCGCTACATATTACAACAGGCCAGCCTGGAGATGAGGAAAGCATGGATCCCCATAGTCATGTTTTTATCTAAAAGGACAAAAAGTAATTTCCTATGTGAGGGAAAAAGGAATAGACTTTATTAAGATGTTTCTGTTTGAACTGGAGGCCTATGCACAACGTTCATAATTGGAAGCAAAGTGCTTGCAATTAATTTCCACTTTTTTCAGCATACGGGCTGTAGCAATGCTGTGGACAGCTGCCTATCAACTAGGAAGCAGGAACCAATGCGTGGGTTAATGCAAAGTGGACAGGTTTAAATATTAAAGGATGGCTTACAGCGTGTGTATTTTTCACATTTTCATGTTTCATGTGGTCCTGATACAATCTCGCCAAGGAAACCCCAAATCACTAGCATTTTAGGTGGAAAATTTCTATATATCATTAAGGACTTTCTTGGGACTGGATTTGCAAAGTCCTGGGCATGCACCTTTGTAAGAAGATAGAGGAGGAAGTGCCAGTCAAGCTAAATCTTCCATAAAACTAAACCAGTTCAATTTGAAAGCAATATTAGTTATGCTTGGTTTAAACAGAAGTGGGTTGGATCATTCAAGGGATCAGAGATTTATGCAAAGAATCCTGACTTGCATATGCAGATCAAGACGGCATCCTTTAATTAAAAAATATGCAGTTGTACTTGTTGTACAGCAAGACATAAAACTGTGTGATTAAATAAAACTGCAGTTAAAGCATTGTGGAAAAAAGTTATTGTATCATTAGAAAATGTGAGGTTATGAATGTTGTCAGCAGTAATTAAAGACTAACTGCATTGTGCACTGACTAAACTTACAGCTGGTGCTTTATTTAAACTGCTTTTCATTTATTCTAAATACAAAACTTCATAAAGATCTGAACTGAAGCACCACTTAAAAAACACGCTTACAGCAAGTGATTTATTTTTTCAAAGCCAACAGAAATACATGCCTATGCCTGGAGCAGGAGTAGCTCTGGCTTTTTGGAACACAAACTTCAGGTATGTATTTATTCTGCTGTTGCTGTCAGAAACAATACATTAGCAAGGAAAAAGAAAAATTAAAAAGAGTATGGATCCAAAAGGGAAAATTGGTATGGCACGTAGAAGACCCAGAATATTTACAAAAACATTTCTACTTGCATCCTACTTTGCTGAGTAAAACACAGATTACCTTTTATCCTCAATTGCTTTCTTCATAATACACAACAGATAAGCCTTTTGAATACCACAAATTTTTTTCATTGCTATCATTCTGAATTCAGACTGTGGAATGGATCAGAGAACATACTGATATAAATCCACCAAATGTCCTGGCAAAAACCGCAACTGGGATAAATCACTTCAGTCCACACTTCTTGTCAGAACGGTGGGCATGGGTTGACAAGATACAAGTCAAACTGGAAATAGCTGTAATCGCAGTTTACAAGGGTTAACTTAATGAAAGCCACTTCTTTGTGTATCTACTGCAGGCATGCAGCCTCTGAAAGCCCTAAGCCCCATACCTCTCATATGGTAAAAGTGCATATAGTGAGCCTTTTGCTGAACTAGGAAAATTAAGCTGAGCCACAGAATACGGGGAGCAACCCAGTACACTGAAATGGAGACAATGACAAGAAAAGTTGATCAACTTTGGACTTCGAGTGAAAATGGTTAAAAAAAAAGAATGTAAAGGGAGTAACAAATGGGATTAATTCAATTGAGTGCTGAGAGGAAGTTGAGGATGTTAAGGAAGGAAATGACTCATCCTCTGTGCTTATGTATAGGAAAGGCTGAGTAATAGAAGGTTGCCTGGTGCCGTACACCTTTAT
This sequence comes from Burhinus bistriatus, assembly GCA_013397275.1. Taxonomy (NCBI): domain Eukaryota; kingdom Metazoa; phylum Chordata; class Aves; order Charadriiformes; family Burhinidae; genus Burhinus; species Burhinus bistriatus. Next base: position 144,287 of record VYXH01009100.1, on the reverse strand, counting down.
GCGCATTTTGGATCACCCCAGTGAAAAACCCCAGTTTACTTATGTCCCCCTCACCACAAGGTGGCACATATCTACTCCCTATGATTTTTAACTGCCTCTACAGTTTACATCATTTTTAAGAAGTAACTGTTATCCATTTCTACAGAGAGGAAGGGGGGTGGGATAAAAGCAGGGAATGATAAACTGCTTTATATTATCAAGTATAGACAACTAAAAGGTATGTAAACTGTTCTTAATATGTGGATTAATTCCAAACTTTCCTTGTTACTATTATTTACTAAAGGGTCTGAGGTGTAGTCACATCAACAGTGTGGGAATTAAACAGGATAAGGAGCTATTGAAAACTTAGCTTCAGTATGTTTTACAAATACATTAACCAGAAACTCAACAGAATTTAAGGGTGAAATGGAACATGGACTTTGGCTAGCAGACCGGTGCCAAAGATGGAAATAAGGATACAGAAGCAGAAAACCAGGCATATCTACCCATTACTTTGATTCTCTATATTTTAAGCCTGCTGGTCACCCATTACCTGGTATGCAGTATAAGGGGTTTTCTTGCATAGCTGCCACTTTTCCTTCTTGTGTTGCGAGTTTCAAGAATTAATAACTACATATGCTAAGGAAGGCTGTTCCCTAGTAGTAGTTTTTCCTTCATACTGATAAAGGTTGTGTTTGAATGTCAGACTTTGAAGCATCCAAATACACATTCTCATTTTCACCTAGTGGCTGATCAAATAAAAATCTCAGTGCATTTGTTCCTCTTTCCAAGTCTATGATATAAAAATACACTGCATGATCTATAATGGCCACAGCACACCCTTCTCCACGATACATAATGGACACACATGTTTCACATATCCATCAGAAAGGCGCTAAGCAAACTATGAATCCACCAAACTGCAGACTAGATTTGAAAGCAAACTGAGATAAGCGTGTGAGTACAAAAGAGAGAAGGAGGAATTTTTTAAGGAGAGAAAAATACTGACCTAAATCAAAGCACAGAAACACTAGCTAGCATTCGAAGCAATTCTACCCCCACACCACGGAATATATGTTTTTAGAGAGTAGATTCTTGGAGATTTAAAGTATAAACTATGTACATAGCTCCCTCTGATGACCATTGGGCACGATACAATGCAAGTCTCCTTTTATTTTTGTTCGTGCATTCAACTGACAGCTGACTGGTTAAATTCTAATTGCTTCCAAGTGAGGTCAGCAAAGGTATTTATCGAAAAGGACTGAACAACAGGCTCAACACACACATGCACGCGCACGCATAAGCACATACACACCATCTCTCCAGCGTGTTGATTTATGGAAACAATTATAATTCTGGTGGAGTCTTTCTGAGCTGAGAAAGTTTGTAGCTACAATAGAGTGTCTCATGTTGCAAAAAGCAGACAACAGAAATGGAATACTTGGGTATCCAGCTCTTGTCAACAGGAACAAGTAAGTACTGTCCTTTACAAGAACATTCAACAGTTTCTAATTGCTAATAACTTTTATCTTCCTTTCTATATGCTAGATGCTAATGTCTACTAATAAACTGAAAAGGGTAGGAATAGAAATACAGGGCTAAGACTATTAGGTCTGTTTTGAAATTTGAACTAGAGAAAAGTTATCCGATAGATTGTGCTAGTAGTGAATATATAGGTAACAAAGTAATCAGCAGAATTTTACCATGCATGAGAAAGTAGTTCCACTGAATCACTAAGGGATTTTTGGAGGGACTTAAAACTGAAAACAGAACTATGTTTACAATCAGTTTAAATGTCTGTTTATGTAAATAGTTGTGTGAGAGATATCTATTGTATATACATTTGCATATTTTTAAAAATCAGCTTAGCATGTCGTACATTTATGTATAGTACTTTTCAGTAGCATAATGTAACCTTGCACGTCTGTAACAATTGAGCATAAAGACTTATACATGCACCTTTTCTCACAGATCTTTTACTTTCAGTGCAAGCAGCAAATTCAAGTAGTACAGAAGGTCACAACAACAAAGGTTTTTGTAACTTGTGTCTTTAAAGGATATTCTGACTGAAGAGATATTTAAGAAGCTCTTCTATTTCGCCAATAACTATTAAGGAATAACGATCAGAATTCTAGAAGAGGGAACAATCTCATTTAAACGAATCTGTAACTCGTAAAGACAGAAGGCAGGTCGGTGACCTAAGAGCAACAATCTACTTGAGATTTAATTTTCATTATGTTGTTCATGAACACCCAGAACACTGCACTATAATGCACAAATGGATACTGACATGGATCCTGCCAATTTTGCTCTACAGATCATACTTTTACATTATCTTTCTAATGGGCACTATATCTTTAGCTTGCAATGACATGACTCCAGAGCAAATGGCTACAAATGTGAACTGTTCCAGCCCTGAGCGACATACCAGAAGCTATGATTATATGGAAGGGGGGGATGTAAGAGTGAGAAGACTTTTCTGTCGAACTCAGTGGTATATGAGGATTGATAAGCGAGGCAAAGTAAAAGGGACAAGAGAAGCAAACAACAACTACAGTAAGTAATACTTTTGCTTTTCCTAAGTCTTTAGAAATTTACACATCATTGTTTCCTATTCCTTGATTTATAGTAATTTCAAAAGAATTTTGTATAGTGTACTGACCATTGTATCAGACAAGTTTTCCAATTAATCCTACAGCAGGACATTTGTTATTGATTTTGAAATGCGTCATTTTAAATCCTACATTGTAGATCTGCTAATGTATTAGTTACAGCTGGTAACTATTATCAAACAGAGAGCCTATTTTAACAAGTGAATTAAGGTTGTAAGTATGAAAATGTATAACCACAAACTCTGCTCATAAAATACTTATGAAACATTAAACCACATTTATGTAGTCCACAAACTACCTAAAACTTTGGTGTGTTTGAGTTAACAATTAAAATGTATGCAATACTAGAAAGTTCAATGGAAAGAATTATGTAAACTCTCTTGCAAAATCTTTTAGATAGTTTGCCAAGCCAGGAACAAAATCTATTCTAGTTTCTGCAGTTCATTATTACAATGATCATGATGCTGAAAAAATATTCTATCCTCTTTCTTCCAAAAACATGACTCATCTAGAGAGAATGGACATATTATATTTTTCAAAGCTGTACCAAGTACAATTTTTGAACTGGCAAAAGAATTGTTGTACTAATCTGTATTTTTCATACAAATACCTATATATCTTCCATTTACACTTGAAGGCATCAATTTTACAGTCACTATTTCTGCCACTTTGGCGTTCACGTTATTACAAATATATTGTTTATTTAGAGAAATATGACATCTACTTGAAAAGACATTACTTTATTAAGATACAACAGGAAGATACACAGGATTATAATGCATATTTTAAAAAAAAAAAAATTACAAGGAAAAGGGGCCAGAGACATGCCAGTCTAGTGTTTATAGTCAACTGAAAGGACAAATATATTTCCAATGATGCTATTAAATATAGTTGTAATGTAGGTTGTAAATATTACTGTGCTTTTTGTAACAGCAACAGCAAGAAATCAATAAATCAAACTTCAAGAACTGTTAGCGTGATTCAGCTTTCAACTGAAGTTGACTGTTTATTTTGTATGAACAGTCCTTTTGCATGTTATGCGCCTGGCTAGTGGGCTTCATAATTTATTTCTTTACTCCATAACTGCATTAAGTGCTTGGCAACTTGTGTGGTTAAAACTTCATTGACTAATGTTACTGTTTCTTTTAAAATTTGTTTCCATATGTCTCCTTTCTTCCTACACTATTACGTAGTGAACACCCATATTCCTCTGAAAGACAACACATGGCCAGCAGCCAGATAAATTATTTGGTCCATATTCAAGATGACTCCCATCGAGTTTCAGGAGGACATTGCTACAATAGAGATCCATAGGGCTAGTTTCAAAGTGAAATGTTGCTCTCATAAAAATCACTGGGGAAAACTGTTACTGTCTGTTGAAGTAGTTTCTTCTACATTTTTGCAGAAAAGTGAATACCCACTGGATCCAATTTTTTCTATTATTTACAAACACTTTAAAGAGATTATGACAGCATATAGAGCTGAATAATTATATCAAATTGCCTTTTTTAGTTCCACGCTGCTTAAGTAAAAACTTTGTTAGTAATTTAGCATTATTTCAGATTCAAGTAAAAGTTCCCAATAGTCTGCAGGATCCCATGCTGCTGAAGCACACTAACGACACCCTGAAATGTTCTGTAGTGAAACCATTAGAAAATATAAGATCATCTTGTACTAAAAGCAATCCATTTTCTTGTAGTTTTCTGAACACTGTATGAATATTTAGTGATGGTACCTAAATATTACAAATTACAGAAAGGCAACCTTGAGTCATTAAACCCTTACATTTATATTGCAGTGAAAAAAAAAACCCTGAATCCTTTTTCTGATAAATGCAGCAAGTATCAGGAGAAAAAAATCAATACTTGAATGGTTTATCTGGTAACTGATGTGTGCTATGATGAACTGCCTCCACTAAATTTAACAAAAGTATGTGAGAAGTCTCCCACCATCTTAAGTTTAAGTCTTTTGCAGTAATTTATCTATTGTATACTAGGAAATAAAATCCAAATGCTTTTGGTGGACAAATAGAATAGGGAAATATAGACAAGGAGGACTGGAAAAACGTGAACACTGATAACTTGGATTTTCTGAGAAACTCAAAAAATTAGTATTGTGAAAAACTTTTTTGTCATACCCACTATTCAACAGAATATGCAAGAAGCCTTTTTGAAGATATGTTTATGGCTCTCTACTAAAATATCCATAAAGAAACTAATATGATATGAGGAGAAAAAAAAAAAAAAACAAAACAAAAACCCCCCAAATCCCCACCTGGACCAATACACTTTCCCTAAGAAAAAAAATGTTAGCATTAGAAGACTAAACAGTCTATTTTTATCCAGTGTCTCTGAAAAGCATCATTTTAAAATCATACCTATTACAAAGATAGTAAAAGGTAAATCAGACCTATTTCTCAGGATGGAATCCCAGAACAGTTGCAGCCAAATTAATCAATGGGTACAAAACATGTTGCCCCAAGATGTATATTCTTATTTTATCCTAATTTTCCACTTACATAATAAATAAAAGGAATCTTTTTCCCTTTTGAATCACTACCATGTGCAACTAAAAATCAAAACAAGAAAAAAATGTGTATTTTTAACTATCATAACTTAGCTTCATAAAGGAACCTGCATTGACAGTTTTGCAGACAGAGTCAACTATCTGTTTTCCGTGCATTAATTGTGAAGCACCAATAATGTGAGGAGCAATCGTCACATTGAGAAATATCTGTAGAATGATAACTTCACCATGACTTTGGCAAGTGCCAAAATTCACAGAGCTTCTCTCATCAGTTGAGATTATAAATGTAAGAATGCCAAGATGGTGATGAATTAGGGTCTTTGTATTTCAAACTTCTCTAGTAAGTTACAGAATAAAATATAGATACACATACTATGCAAGTAACAGCAAAAATAATGAAAGTGTTAAAATTTCTTCAGATTTTCATTCAAAGCCACTGTATTAAGTGTATGTAGGTTGAAATTCCACGACAATATTAAATACTGAACCAAATCCTCACTCATCAATTGTAATTAGCCTGTATTTATCATTCACTTGTTTCAAAACACATTAGAAGTTAACTGCTTAGTCCAAGAAAAATGTGTGTACTGTTTCAGTGAAAGCAAATTGTTGAATCCTGTTTACAACAGCGATGAGTTTGTTAGGTACCCAAAGAATATTATTGTGTGCAAATTTCAGAAAGCAGGAGAGCCTTCTGGTGGACATAAAGGTGATAACTCAAGAGTAAACTAAGCAAATCAGAGGACGGTGATCTTCACTAAGCAGAGGAAATCACTTTGCACCTGACAGCTTTGCTTTCATTGTGAAAACTAAAAGGCAGAGTGAGAACTGACAGTGACATACTGAAAAACTAAAGAATTAGGAAGCAGCCAAGAGATGAGGTCACCCAGAAAAATCTGTCATTATTCATAAAAAATTTTCTTTGACAATTACTTATTATATTTCTTCTAAGCCTAAACTATATACTTTTATTAGAAAATAAATTTTGTATCTTGTTCACGTAAAATAATCTCAGTGGCCAAACAAAACAGACTTTGAATTCATGATTTTAGAAAGTGAGAGTGACTGAACAAATCTTAGAGATAATATAGCAATTTGTTAACTCTTTATCTTGGATAGAAAAATAAATCTCTCCTCATTACTGCTTATTCCTTCTTTCATTTCAGTTTGTTTATGAATTTTGCCAGATTTTATTTGATTTTGTTCAGAAAAAAGGGAGCAAAAATTAAAGTTTATTTTGACTCTATCCAAGAGGATTTACAGCTACAACTGGATGATGCTTTAGGACTTTCCACGCTCTGTTGCCTTTGGAATCTCATTTTAAAGACTTCAAAGGGTCTCTTAGTTACTAAAAAAGCCTTCCTGGAACCTGAATCCTAAGATGTCTGATCCTATCATATTCCATGTGTGCTTGAAACCCAGAAAGTGCCCATTTCCTCTTCTTTTCAGTGCATAAAGCCAACCAAAAAAA
>VYXH01009100.1:100825-137335 GCA_013397275.1 Burhinus bistriatus | reverse complement strand
GAGGGAGAAAAGATAGCCTAGTGAGAACTTGGCACAAAATGGCTGAAATCTTGATTAAAATTTGTATCTTGGAAAACTGCTTCTATTTTGATCAAAATCCAACAAGTCCTAGTTTTCAGCAACATTAAATGAACTCAAACTCAGTTTTGTTCAAACCTAACCCCTAACTGTTGACAAAATACACTTTATGTGCATCTTAGTGGTTAAATACTCAAACTTGCAGAGAAATCAAAATTATTTCCAATAACATTTTATATACGCTTCTTAGGGTAAAACAAATGTCGGACTATGTATGATGTGCCACTATATAAATTTAATATGTATTTAAGCAACAGAAATAACATAGAGGAGCAAGAAGATCCAGTGTCTGAAAATCAGTTATTTCAAGGCAGATATTGATGTACCAGGTTCAGTTAAGGGTTATATGCGTTCCAACCAAACAGAAAGTTTGTCTCTGTAACTGCATTCTTGATTTTTCAAGAGGTTGTTGGTTCAACCAATACGTTGGTGTCAGCAGAAGACAAACCTTCACTAATGTGAAAGTGCTTTTGCTTCACATTAGTACTCTGCTAATCTTTTCAATTATAACAGAAAGAGATTTAATTCCCGTGGCCATATACATGTATCCTCTCAAAACCTAGCCTACAGTGCCAAGGATGACTTTCTTTCCTACAGTGATTAATCAGACCTAAATATAATAGATTTCCCTGCTCCCTCTCTAGCTCTGTGTCTAGCACTAGTGGTAGATACCTCCCCCCCCCCGCCCCCCTGCAAGTTTCAACCAGCAGAAGAGACTCCGTGCCTATAACTTAGCCTATACCTTACCACAAATCCCAGCTTTTCGCTATCAGCTGCTGATGAAAATGGGTTTTAGCAAAGATGCAGATACCAGAAGCAGCTGAGTTATGCCTGTCTTACAGCTTCTATTGACTTTTTCAATAAGAGTGCCCTTTGGGGAAAGTGAGGAGAAAGGAGGGAGTAAAGTCTTGAACCATTGCAGCAAAATTCTTCGGATCTCACGTATCAGTGTCCAGATCAGTGCTCAACTGACGCAGTATGACAGGGGTGCCACGAAACACAATCAAAACTGTTCATCACTTCTCAATTTACCTCCTGAATCTTCATCAGCTTGTCTACTCTGTGGTATTTACCAGCTGAAGAATATGTGTCAAGTCAGAACGGTAGCAGTTTATACTCGCTTTCTTCTCACTCTGAACACAAAGTGATTCCATAAGCTCTGTGAGGGGAGAACCAAACCTCTGGGCTCAGGCACAGGCAGCAGCTTCACAAGCCAACGTACACCAACAGGGCTACGTCTGCCAGCACGTGCTTCAAAACTGGGGTACGAGCAGTGAAAAACATCTGAATCTATATGTCTTGTGCTTAAACTGCTTCATTTGACCTTGATACACCTTTGTAATTCAGCTGTGACATGTCAGTTTTTCTGAATCTTTCAATATTGAGATTTATCAGAAATGAGGCATGTTACATTTTTATGAAACCATCAATGAAGTTTAGCAGCTGACTGCAGAAGCAGTTACAGGATACATTTAAAGTGATAAAATGCAGCCCCTTCTCCCCCACAGCTTTTTTTCCCTCATTGTTTACAATTTCTGAATGTACAAAAAAATCAGTATTGTATCATTAAGCATGTTATTGCTCCATCCTGAAGAAAATGTGCTGAAGTGGCCCTGACCTGAGACTCAAGAGACTTGAGGCTAATCCAAAATTTTAAGCAATTTGCTTACAGACTTTGGGAAAATTCTTCTGTGCCTCTATGAAAAAGAATTATTAATCTCCACATAAAAAGCTTTAAAAATTACTACTGAAAAAACTTCCAAACCTACAAAAGGATTGTGTGTTAATGTTATAGATATTAACTAGTTTTATTATAGAATATTAATTGACTAATAGAATATTAATTACAATAACTGAAGTCAGTAGCTAGACAGAAAAACACAGAGCTCAGATGAATCTTAAAGAAGCAATCTTCCATACAGATAAATAGAATTTGGTTTAAAATTTAATTTCTTATACAGTCAGTCTTGCAAAACAAAACCAAAATCCAGATACCTCCCTTCACAGCTTCCAGCTAGCTGTGTTGTTTGAGTATCTGAAAGTGGTTTTTTTAGATTTCTAGTATCCCGGAATACAGAACAAAGCTTCTTTTCCCCTCCATCTTCCTTAAAGCTCAGGAAGACCAAGACATCCTAAAGCATATAATTATACTGTTCCACACTACAAGATGTATCAACTAGTAGTATATTTTGGAACACTTTCCTCATCAAAACAGAATAAGCTTAGGCCAATGAAGGCTGTTACTCTTCTTGGGTGGCATACTGCTTTCATTGCATAATTGACTGTCTATGACTATATTTGGCAACTGTATTTCAATTGTCTTTTTTGACCTTTGACTTTATTTTTAATTTTTAATTCTGGATATGAGCTGACAGAAAGGTCAAGCTAGCCTTCTGGTGTATGTAATTTAGAAATATTATTAAAAAAAGTTAACAGTGAAAATTCCTATGGCAATAACATAATAGAGGTTAGCAATCATAGCACTGAATTGTCACACTTTAAAACTTTCATAACACATGACATCATTTATACAAATGGAAAAAATTCTTTGTAACAATTGGTGCTGAAAAGTTGGAAGTGGATATTCACAGATGTGGCCCACAACTTCATGAAAACACACCAAAAAAGCAGTAAAAATACCAATTCAATCAATATGCTCTCTTGACTATTATTTAGCTTTTGAAACAAAGCACAAAATGAGGATTAAATTGTAACAGGATTTTTTTTTTTACAGTATTCACACACTGCCTATGGCATGCATCTAGTACCTGCACAGTTTATCAGCAGAAAACTACATTCTAAACAGGCCGAATGAGACGATCAGACAGGTAAATCCCAGTTAACATCAGCAAAGCTGTGTCAATTTATTCCAACTGAGCATTTGCTCTTTTAAAGTTATAGTGAGAATCTGACAATTCAAAACCAGGATGAAATTATTAAGAACTCCAGATATTCTGTTAAAAACACTGAAATTTTCCTTCAGTATGCAATCTTTCAGAATTAAGCACAGTCAGAACATTGATAGATCAATGCAAAACTATAAACAAAACCACAGAAAACACAATCATTTCACAGCATTTATAACCACAATAACTTCAACGGGGAGTAGCAAACACCACTCATCTCCATCACTTCAATCAAAACACTTTTTGAAAACCCTCATTACTGGTGGGGTTTTTTGAAGGAGTTTCTTAGTGTTAATACTTCAACCTTTAATAGCATACATACCTTACCTTCCTTCCATTTTGGTAAGCTGGCTTGCTTTCTTTCAGACCTGTTAATAGACACTGGGAGGTGCTGTAGGCTATAAGCAGCAGCTGATCAGACTTGCCCTTGGCCATTTTGATACCCTGGAATTTTGATATTTGTCTAACTAGAAGGTAATGTATTTCAAAACAGAAAAACCCCCAACCTGCTAACAGAAGCATATTTTCATTAATAACCTGTGCTAATTTTATAAGATTGTATTATGACCTTTAAATGTCAAGTGGGATTTGATATTTCAATCAGAAGTAACTGTTTAGAGCAAAAATAAAAGTAAATAAAGAACTTTATGATTGTTAAAGACAGAAGTTATTATAGATGAACATACATATTATCTAGAGCTGAAGATATTGGGGAGGAAAAAAACAATCACAATCAACTTCAAATTTTGAAAAGGTTGCATGTGAATCTGTGCTGAAGTCCCAGAGCTGCTCAGGTGAACTGGTGCCATAGTTCTGTGGGCTGTTTGTGTGCACAGCTGTAAGCAACGTAGTGGTAAATGTGAAGTTTTAGATGCTTGTCAGGTGGAAATGTTCACTACAAGAGCTTTCTGGCTTCTTGCATAACACATGCACATTAAGGTGATAGATTTGCCCTTGGAGTGGTCTACATGAACTCTAAGGATGGCAATGTTCAGGCTCACTAGCTAGTCACTAAGCAGATGGATTTGGGAGAAAATGTGGATCTAGCTAAGACAAGGGAAGAAGGCAGCAGAGTGGGGAATGGACTGATTCCATCCAGTGCTCGTGTAGCTTCTGCAGCAAAGACCTTCTGAAAACAAGAGTTGTACTCCCTAAAAGCAACTCTGAAGTAAAATAGAAAGGATAACTGAATCTCAGAGAGCGCAACCAGTACTACTGCAACTTTCACCAGCAAAAGGAACTTCAATTCCACCATGCTAATTTATTTCCTTTAGAATAGCCTATGGAGCTTAGGGACTGCACATAACGTGCAGGATGATACAAAGAAATCCAAGCAGTTCTTGAGTGCTTATTATTGAGATTTTACAAGGATTTAGGGAACTAGCTATGTCAATCCAGCACATAATGACTCAAATAATGAGACTTGCTTGTTAGGGCCACCTTGCAACAAGACACAGATTTACGCTGTGAGAGAGGCCAGCACAAGATCTTCCTCAGCAGTGGTCCTTTATGTTTGCTTATGTGGGGAAACTGCACCTGAGAAGCCTTGAAGTCATCACAGCCACATCGCTTTCCAGTGCTACAGCAAAAAAACTGTAATACTACCTTTACATAAGGACAGGGACCTGTGCCGAACGTGAGATTCATCCCAGTTGAATTCCCCACCCAGCACTGTCACTTGCATTAGTTTAGCACCATCTTACCAGTACTATGCTATAACATAGCACAAGAAGAAATCTCTGCCATGTACTGAGACCATGTCTGACAACATATGAACTGCAAGCATGACAAATATTCAAACAGTACTCTGACTACAAATGTTATTACTAATCAAAAACTAAATGAGATCCAATTTCGACAGGCTATTTTCAAACTAACTGGTGACAAAAAGCCTTTCTTCCAATTAAAGTAAGCTCTATTCTTCTAACTGAACCTTTTATGGTTTTTAGGGAGCATAGTCAATATTTCCAACAAAGACTGAAAACCAAAACCAAATAAAAAGGTACATAATCTCCAGGGCAAGCAAGTTTTTCTTTAGAGCACTCTAAATCACTGCATACAAGCCAGAAAAAAGAAAGAAACTTTCTTATACCTTATGTCCAAATTACAATTCCAAAAGACCACTCAGGAAACAAATACTATCACCTACCTTATCAGGTAAGAGACAACACAAGAAACACGGAGAGCCTGTAAGGAACCCTCCTTCCTCCCACTTACTAATGTAATCAACTACACAGGTGTTTTGAGCCTCTTGCTCTCTTTTACATCCTGCCACCCCTACAGTACTGGTACTATGTTTTAGAGTGCTGAGCATCTGTTTCAGCAGTCAGGAAGGAAGTTTTCTTAGTAAGGTTGTAAAAGACAAACAGTCTGGCGTGTTTCCTACCTTACTAACAGTGTATCAGCCATATATTTGGGTGAATTGTTATTGGAGTTTGTAGTTAATATTTATTAGTTCAAAGGAAACCAAATGTTACATGAATTTTGAGAGCAGCCTTAGGAGAATCTGCTCAAATTATAAAGTAAATGGCAGGAGTCCTAGGCCACTTATACCTGTCCCTTTAAATGCCTCTTAAGTTTGCGCAATGAAAACAATACAGCTATTAATAAAACCATTCTTTTAAATTATTATACAGCAATCTCACTCAGAATGTTCAAATTAACAAACTGGTGCTCAGGCTACTTGATTATAAATACCAGACTAAAATTACTTAATAGGCTTCATTTCTGACTGCAACTCTGTGTGACTCGGAAAATTCAGTCTATATTACTGAACATAACTGTCATGCAACAAAATTAAAGAAAAAAAAAAAGATTACCACATCTTTCTAGGAAATTATTACCACCTCTTTCAAGGAAATCATGCTCTGCTAAATTTTTAGCTAAGTAATCCAGCATTTTGAATTTGAATTCATCTATTTTAATCATATTGTTCTCGGACATGTTCTGAATGATTTAGTGAGAATTTCTGAAATGGCACTTTCATTCAGAAGGAACACTGGAAGCAAAACCAGTCTATATCAAAATCATAAAACTAGCATTAGACCAAACTAGACCAAAAGCAGAATTTTTCAGGTGATTCATAACATGAGGTATAAACCCCCGAATTTAGTAAGGTGGTGAACAGCCTAGCTCTGATTCAGTTAGACTATGTAAGAGAATGTTTCAATGGCTATATCATTTAAGCAGAAAATGATCTAGTGATAGAAGATGTATTTATCATAATTATTGTGAGAAATTATTGGAGAAATTATTCAGAACTGTTTAACATTTGGAATGTAATAAATACCTATCTTTTCCAAAATACAACTAAATGCTAATCCCACTATTTCTTCTTGTATAACTAAGCATTTAATAAACTCGAGTACATATTCTGTACATTGTCCTTTTCAGATAGGATCTGTAGGCATCCCAGAGACAATTTTCTAAAAGTGCTGAAAAGTGCTCAAGGGACATTTCAAGTTATGTTTCAAAAAGCAATACTTAAGCCTAAACACAATAGCATATGTAAGGTACTTACATTTCTAAATCACTTCACACGACATTTTCAAAAATGTGCAAATAGCCACTGTTATGCAACTCTGTGAGACAAAATAAATAATAGAACCCACATTTCCTGACTTTCTCCTAATCACTTTCGAGTGATCATCTTGTGTCCAAAAGATACACAAATTTTTTTCCAGTTAAGGCTAAATTAAAATGTATGACTGTCATTACAAAAGTCTTCTTTCCCTTTCTCCCTAGTCACATTAGCTGTTCACTTCTTTCCTGTCTGTGATATCATTTTGTTTGGGGTATCCTTATCCGTATATGAGAATATTTAACAAACATTGGTTTTGTTCAAATTGCACATGAAAGTAATCATGCTTATTTCCCCAAACAATTAACTATGTGAATTCCAAAACTAGAATGTATCCTAACCCCACTGTGGGTGATGCAGGAAAATGTAGGATATTTCTGCCTGTACACAGCACTGTAAATATTGAAGATTTTGGATCATAACTTATTATACTGTCTTCTCGTTCATACTTCAACAACACAGTTACGGATACTTTCAGTTCAACTCAGCTTAGCAAAGTAGAATTGCTAGTTATAGCTCCTGTTTCATGAGTTTACTCTTTTCCAGCTCCAGACCCATCACAGTGGGATGGTTTCTTTGTTTTCCCCATAGCAGCTATCTGGCAGCTGCATCCCAAACTAGCCTCTGTTAGTGGATCCCTAAAGAATTATATATACATCATCTATTGTAATCATATGTGCTGCAATTTACCTCACAGGTGGTATTGTACAAAAAAGTCTGATTTGAGCCCTGTCAGACTGTGCCATATTTATTTAATTGACATAAATTTCTACATGAAAAAAGTATTTCCTTCTCTGTGTGCATGGTATTTGATTGCAATACATTCTCAACAACACAAAGATGTAATCAACATGAGAAAGTAATCGTTGAGAAGTACAGCATTAGCTCTTTTCAACATACAGTCAAAATATGACTGTTCTATTCGTATTGACTTACTGATGAACTATAGAGAACTATCATTAATAGTCTAAATAGTTGCTGTTGAAAGTGAAAAATATCTCACAGCTGTGGAAGAGTTAAGTTACTGACTAGTGGAAAAGCTATCTAACCCTGTGATTCATTAGGAAAAGTTTGCTCAAGAGTTGAAAGACCCATATTAGGAAAGAGACAAATATATGCCATTTGCAAAAGCCTGGCTCTACTGAAATCAGTAAGAATTTTGTTACTGATGCCTATCGATGGCTTGAGGAGTTAATTTTAAAAGATGCCAAATAATAACTATTGCTTCTGCAAATCCATGTGCTTTTACTTTAAGATACGGTTTCATAACATTGGTAACACAGACAGCATAAAGAAAAATGAAATTCCTGTTCCACCATTAATCTCTTCCTGAATTTCAAGTCAGGATGACCTATTTGTATCTTACCAACATCTATCTAGGAGTAATGCTGCTATCTCTATTTATTCAACTCAGGACACAGGCTTAAGAGCACAATACACTAGAATGGACCCAATTTAGGATATTCAACTTGAAAAATAGTTAGCTCTTCCTTTTCAAATATACATGCAAATTTATATTTCTGTATGAAAGATATAAATAGAAGTTTATTCTAAGTTTTTTTTAGCTATATTAAAACCGCAGATCCACATTTCTATAGAGTAGAAACTGATTGCATTATTTATACTGAATAGACATTTCATAGTAGAAATACTTTCCTAAAATTTTTTCTACCATATAACATTTGCATTCACATATGTATCGAGAATACCTTGATAGTCATGAAGGAATTAAGGTGGCACAGGAAGACCAAGTTAAGAACAGGAGAAGCACTTTGTTTCATTTTGTGTGGTAAAAACCAATCATCTTCTCAGTCAACTTTTGTACTTTTTCTCCAGCTCCTTGTTGTAATACAGCTGAAGTCACAAAGACTTTATGCAAAGAAAGAAAAGGTTTCTTCACCACTTTAAGTGCTTGAAACAGCCATAATTGTTTCAGTCAGAGCAAAACGTATAGCAAATTCCTTACCAAGAACAGGTTTTTTGTACATATTTTAGAATGTACCACTACAGGTACAGCCAAGCTCCGTGCTGTTGTAACTTCATGGTCTTCAAGGCAGTTCTAAAATTTCCTGCTGAGTTGAATGTTGCACAGTAACTTTTCTTTTACTTTTATGTTTCAAACACTAGGAGAAAACATACCATAAGGAGTAGAAATGATCATAAATGCAATGCAGAATCAAAAAAGGCCTGCAAACTGAGTCTCCCAGTCACAAAATTATGCAAGCTTAATGCATAATCCTTCACAAAATAAAAATGTAAGAGCTGCAAACCCTTTATTGCACATACAGCTTCTGCTACTCAGCTCATAGTCTAATATTAAAAACCCACTAACCTTTATCTGAGTCCTCTAGCCCTATGAACCTATGGAAGAAATCTCTACCATGTTACTCTGCTTCCTTACAGAGAACATTTTATTCTTCCCTGCTTGAACAAGGTCCTTGTTTAAGGCCATTAGCTGAAATGCATGTTTTCAACCATCTACAAATCACAGACCAGCTGTTTTCCAGATTTTAAAGGGGTCCATATATTCTGCTACAGTTTGCTTATATATTATTTCTATGGAGCTCATCAAAACTTCATGACACCAATAAATATAAAAACAAAATAAGAATTATGTGAATTGTAGCAGAGAAATTGTAAAGTGAAGCATTCCCAAAGGCTCCTGTCTGAAGCTGTTATCAAATGCCTGAGTGGTATGAAATCTTCCATTTGTCTCAAGATCAAGAGAAAAGTACATCTTTATGCTTACGCCAGTGCATTGCACTGTAGTCTGTCAAAGACGTTGTTTGATTATTGTCAGAGATGGAAATTTGGAATTCTGCCAATATAATAATACGGCTGCCAGGATGGATCTGCATTAAAGATATCAAATCCTTTAACATACTGGTCACAGGTAACTTTATTATAAACAGTCACCATAGAGTGATGTAGGAGTACCTGTGTGCTGTGAGAGCCAAGAAAACTAACTAACTCCTGTGCTGTTTACAGGCACAGGAGAGCTCACATCTTCCTTCTGCAGTTCGGGGCCACAAGAAACTCTCCTTAGTTGGTAAAGAAAGTGAAGTAGTTTCTATCACATTTTAAATACTTTCCTCTGGTTAATTGAGAGATGACTGTTAGGGCATACCGATTTTACTAATGTTTTAAAATTGAATTTAATTCTTTTAGGGCATTTTCTGTCAAAATGTTTAAAGAATCTTTTTAAAAGACTTGATCTTCTAAGTCACTAAGGGCTAGGTTTTTAAGAATGTTTCAGTAACTAAAGGTGGAGTTAAGCAGCGTTAGATAGATATGAAAATCATTCTTTTAAAGTAGCCTGTAGGTGGGGTTATTGGTGATAGGAACAGTGCATAACAACCCAAGGCAGCTTCATTGTTTCCCTTTTATATATCCCCTTTATATATCTTTAGCTGATATAAGCAATGATAATTTAATTGAAATAAACATAACTGCACTGATTCACACATGGGGATATAAAAATTCCAACAGCAGCAATGGGAAACTGGGTTGTGTACAAACCAATAACACATAATAAAAAACGTGTTAAAGTTAATAAAAAAGTTTAAAGAAACTTTTCATGTAATTTGGCTAATCCTATGCTCTGCAAACTGTTCAGTACTGTTATCTTTATTCCATGACTTTACATTTTATCTATGACTGGTAACTTCTCTTCAGAAGACATCATATTATTCTATCACAACACATTGGAATGTGCGGAGCCCTTGGTTCTAGAGTCATTCTTTTCTACTTTTAGGGTACAAGTAACTTCCACTAAAAAGCCAGGATGCTATTTCTAGGTAACACTTGAGAAAAGCAAAGCACAGAAAGGCTGTGGACTCTAGGAAATATTTCCATGACACTAGTTACAATAGTTTTCTCACTGACTTCCTGATACTATGCTTATGGGCAAAACAAGTGTGTGTACGAATATTTGTATCATCAAACTCAAAATCGTTAACAGCTGATTTCCTCTACATCCTAGCATTTGAAGTCAAAACTGAACACCCCCTCTGATTTTAAAATTGGATAATTCAGCTGAATTTAAAAAAGCAGATTAAAATTCACACATACAAATACAAAATAAAAGAGAAATTTGGCGACAGCTCCCATAGTAATTTGCTCTGGTAATAGCAATTGGTCCTGAATCAGAGGAACAATTTCCTCCACTGCTGCTGATGCTGCTGTTTTTCTCAGTTTTGATATGGAATTGTAAAGCTAGAAGACAACTAAAGATTAACTGGATGACAGTAACAGATTTATAAATATCTGATCATGTAAACGAAGAGAGAGGTTGCAAAGTGCCGCCTGTGTGTAATGGCAAATACTCTATTAATTTCCCTAAAGTCAGGTTTTCATCTTAGATAAAATTTTTAGACTGGTAAAACCAGTGTGTAACTAGAAGGAAATTAATGACATTAGGCAAAATTAAGACAAGGAATTATTAAGCTATTTGGAAAAAAAGAAAAAAAAGATTGTTGGATAATTGACACACATTTTGATCCCTACATTGATCAAGACAGGAAAAACATCAGGTACAAAAATCCCAAGTTATTTATCAGAATTTAATTAAATTATTAGATCAGGTTTTTTGATTTTGAGGTTTTTTTCATTTTCTCCTTCTATTAGTTTATATTTCACTGTTTGGTCTAATACAGATTTTGAAAGTTCAACTAAATCTAAATTATTTGTCGGCAGCAAACCAGAACAATTTGAGAGACCATATTATATAAATATATGTCCAGTAGTGTTTTGAAGGCAGAAAGAGTGCGCCAGATGGTTTCTATCAATTCCCACTCTGTGGTGCAGCAAGGGGTTAGTATGATTTTCTTAGCAGCTTCTTGCATTTTGTACTTTGAAAGGAATTATGCACTGCCTGCTTGTGTTCTTGTGGATGCTGTAATTGATATATTTAGATGTCTGGGTTCAGCTGTTCCTGCACCAAGTAGCAGATCTGATTTGGAAATGGAACTAAAACATAGTCAGTTGGGTAGTGCTTGCCCTACATTTGACATAACTACTTAGAGTGGGGAAAGATGTCTATCTCTGCAAGAGGGATACTGATTGCAGTGTTTATAAATGAAATGCTCTCTTAACTGTGTGAAATAAAATTTTACTGACCAAAATTTCAAACCATTTAAAAGGATTTGCTCCTATGCCAGAGGCCTCTAAGTATATGTTCAAGCTCTGGAATACTGCAGCCATCTTCCTTCTTACAAGTCCACTTTCTGAATTTTACTTATTTTAAATAATTTGGTTATTAGCTAAATCGGGGAACATTTTCACTATTAAAAATGCACTTTACTTTATATTTAAACTGATAATACATTTTTCAGCACCAAGAATGTCATTATGATCATTCTATGAGCATTTAATAATAGCTCTTAGTAATATTTATCAATAATGTATAATTCTAAATTATCCTGAGAGAACAGGAAGGCAGTTCTTAGATTCAGTTTGTCCACAGAATACGGCTCTGCTATTCCTTCTGTCAGTCCTGTTTCAGGGACCAGAAAAGCTGCCACAGGAATGGCTGGAGACAGTACAATACGCAGAACAAAACAGCTAGACCTTGAGGGTGAAGGAATACTTCATATAAAAAAGAACAGGTTCTGTCTTAGATGTATTTTTGCCCCCTTTAACTGAGTAAGTCCAGCACACAGTGCCATGTTATATTTATGCCATCTTTGCAACTGCCTGCAGCCAATTATAGAGGTGATAAGCCATAATAGCAGATGAAATGCACCTGGAATTGAAGTTCTTCAGAACACATTTTAGATAATGAATCATGAAAAGGTATGTGAATATGCACTCCTCTTTTCCTTAGCAAAACAGAAGAAAAAGTCTTGCATAGAAATGACATGACTAATTTTATGTCAACTATGATCACTAATTCTACCCTGGAAAGGGGGAAGGAAATCTAATCATCAATGATGCTGGGGCAAGACACCAAGACACCAGCTCTTTACTAGATGAAAACACAAAATAGCATAGTAACAAATATTAAAGAACAAATTAATTTATTTCATTACTTTTGTGGTACAGAAGAATTTGGAGAGGCAGAAGGCTCTGGTCCTTTGTGGAATTTTCCAAGTTTCAGATAATCAAAATAGCTGTAGGCACTGAAACTATATTTGGGAATTTTTGCACCACTAAAGGGATGTATCCCATTTTCCTGTGAAAAGGTTTATTAGCAGTGTTTTACATTTACTTTTGCTATTTTGAAGCTAGATTCTAAAAGTCTACAAAGCTTGAAAAGACAATTTATTTTAGTGAAATTGGCACAAAAGATTTAAATACTAGAAATAGTCTTCATGTGAGCTGTAGAGAAAGTATTTGTTGCATATGTTTAGCTCTAAACTATTAAATCCTTAATTTTCTTACTGCTTGGAAACAATTATATTTTGAAAACAGTCATTCCACCCTTTTTTTTCCATTTTTAATATCTGTAAATTATTAATGCTGTAATAAGAGAGTACTTTTTCAGACTGAGGATTAAGACTTGGATTTTACATGACACCATTAATTCTAAAAAATAATATTCTTGTTCATTATAACCATATGTTTAGCTCCAAGGCAATTTTTATTGGAGGGAAATGTAGTTTCCTGCAAAAATGAGAAATGACTCCATGCTGTATAAGAGGCTGATCAAGAAAATATTTATATGAAATGCACAGTGGAGATCAGAAAAGTGAAGGGTTCTAACAAGTTTAATGAGAAATACACAAGCGAATGTCTGCCTGGGGCAGCATGTTATTCAGTTGTTACTACATACTGCTATTCACAAGTCAGACTTCTAAATTGAAAAGTTCCATAGTTTTACAATTTACTTCAGTGAAAAATATCACACCATTTTGCTTTTGAAGATCAAATGAAGAGAAGTGTTGGAAAGACAGTGGTCCAAAGTGCTAGTGTTCCATAGAGACATACACAGAAGGAGAGAAGGCAATTTAGAGTCTGAATATCCCAGACCAATTCTTATTACACTATCATTTAGAATGAAGCATTTGATTTACAACCCTATCTAACTCACCAACACTAGCAGAGAGTTAATATAAAACTGAGGCCAAACAGGTTGTACAATAAGGAAAAATACTCAGAAATTCTCAGCTATTTCTCCTCCACGATAATTCATTGCAATATGGTCACTGAAATCCTCACTACAGTAATTAGTGGAGGTAAGCTTTACTGAGTGTTATAAACTGACGAGCACTGCTTTACATTTACTCACTTTGAAAAGTAACTAGAAAAGTTATTATGGCTTTTAATATTTCCCACTGCAGATCAAATGTGGTAAGTCTGTATGTAAAAAGGAAGGTGTATTTCCTAAACATCAATTGGAAAGTTCAAACCAGACTTTTCTTCTCATGCCGTTGTACCAGTAATACATATTCAGAAGGCCAGATTATACCTTTGATGATGTATGTGAAACTATGTGAATACTTTGAACAATGCAGACTTAAAGTGGAACTTGCTTACTCCTTCCTTTTCTGTCATAAAGGTAAACACCCACAAGTCCAAGTACACATGCAAAGAACAGATCTTGTAAGTAAAATAACAGCATTTCTAAACAGTCATTTTAGTTCCCTGTTGTACCTTCTCTCTTCTGTTTGGTTCTCACCTTGCGATTTTTATAACTGCCTTCCTGGAATTACCAAGTTAGCAGTTTCTTTCAGAAACCTTGATGTGGCTCAAATTCCATAACTAACTTACCTGTCAACTGTTAAATACCACCAGGACAATGGTTTATTATAAAGTTATTCTATCTAGCAATGCATGTATTAATCAGTTTGTAAGATTGGCAAGCAGTACAGAAATTGATGGATAATGTAATGTCAAGTAAGGAATCTTTAAAATTATCAATTAATGAAAATCCACCAAAGTACAAAAATACTTTGATGGACTTCTGTTTAGCATTTAGTTGACTTTTTTTAATACGGTATGCCTACTGTTTTTGTGCCCAATGAACTGCAAAAAGTTAATCGAACATCAGCTACTTATGCTTAACCAAACATGTTCTGCACACGGACTAAATCTTAAAAACAAATTCTGCTACTTGAGGACGCATGAACAAGATGCTTCATCAAGTTCTCAAGGAATATCTTTCTACTGCTAATCATGTTTCCTCAGACAACTACAATTTTTCCTGCTTGGAAATTACACACGGGACAAACCAGGAGTTCTGAGTGCTTTGAATATTTGTCCATGATATCCAGATGTCTGGCACCTCACTGAAGCACTAGCTTCAACTGTTCTACTGAAAATCCTTGATAGATTCATTGCTTATGTGCAGATCACTTTTACAGTCATATTCATATCTAAAGTGCTTCAGATAGTCTACACACGAACAGCAAATGCACGCACGGACACAGCATAAAGCCTCTAAATAAAAGCTTTTTTAGGCTTTTGTATTGGTCCATGCCATAAATAGCAACATATTTTATATATATTTATGCCATGAATCCAAATTCTTAGTATCACAAGGAGAAGCAAATATATGGCAGTTAAAAAAAGAAAGTGATAATGAATGTATGTACCAGCTTGTTTTCTGTTACCATAATTAGTTATTTATTAAAATCATATCCATAGACAGAAAATTCCTGGGGTGGAGACAATCACACCTCTGCTTTGAAAACTATTATAACATATACTTGTATATCTATTTCTACTTACAAAGGTTATGAACATAAGTTCTATAAGGTACCATCTGGGAAACTCTTTCACTCTCTTGATAAGGGGAGTACAAAATACAAATGCAAATTCTACGTTCTATCAATTGTCATTTAATAATGGGGAAGGGTAAAAAAAGAATTAAATCATATTACAGTATCTCTTAAATTAATGCCTTTATTTGCAGTAAAGTTTTTACCATTAGATTTTATATTTGAGAGAGGATAAGCACACAAATTGCTCTACCTAAAAATGAACTTTAAGATGCATCCGTTTAAAAATATTAAGACTCGAAATAACTTAAGCACAAATACTTCACAATATGTACACTATTTTTTAAAAACAGATAGAAAGGGGTAATGTTTCCTGAAACCAGTGACTTACAAAACTATCCATGTACTTTCAGAAAACAAATACTAATAGACTCCTCTGGAAAAACATTTCAAGTGTAATGAGTCAGCTAATGAATGTATTTACTGTGCTGGCTCACCAAATGCACACACACACTAATAACACCATGAAAGTTTTCCATAATACTATATGATTGACCATCGTGATTTGTACTTTCTTGCTTTAAGAGGCACAAACATTAACTTATTAAATCTCAGAACAAAAGAACAAATTGCACTAAATACCATTAAAGACTGTCTTGCAAGCAATGACAAGAGCATTTTTCTTGGCCTTGAGTCATCTGCAAAGGTCACTTGAATTCATAAATATGTGCTCCAAATTTAATTGATTAGAAACACAAGTTAGTGAAATTTAGAAGATTAATTTTGTTTTGACTTATTCTCCATCTACGTCTTTTCTGCCCTCTCGTTCCCTGTTTGAGATTCCACATACTTTATCTTAAGACAATTCTGCCTAGGAAAGGGTGTTTCACAAAGACGTTCTTCACAAGTGCTTAACTCTCAGTGCCAGCCTCCCTACCCCTAAAAATCAGCAACAGACTTTTTTTTCAAGTTCAGTGCACCGAGAGGCCACAAGAAATAAAGTGCTGTAAATACCACACAGAATTTGGTATTGTAAAACATTTAGAATATTTTAAAAATCAGCATTAGATATATTAGCTATTTTTGAAAAAAAGAAATAATAAGAATGTAACTGGCTTCTGGACATTTGCTTTTGCTTTTCTCTCCTTAAATATCCTACTTTTCCTTTTCTTCTTCTTCCCTTCTTTCCAGCATTTAGAAGACTACAGAGGTCTTAGCAGTTTCCATCTTACCTTTAAACATTTTCTCATAAAATATGTACCTGACAGAACAGAAAAATACTGGGATGAAATTGCTGCCGGCCTTGCTGAAAAATATAATTGATGCCAAAATTTCTCTTTGAATTAATGTCTACAGAAACTCTGACAGTAACAAATTGAGAAGCAGTGACCAGAAACATTATGAGATAGATACTCAGGGGAAATTGCAACATACGAAGTGTTTGGAAAAAGAGCCAGCTGATGAGGGACTGAACACAATGTGTACTTTAAAACCTCTTCTGAAATCTTCCTGAACAATCTTATCACCCAACATACTGGGACAGTTCCCTGGTGTGTGAAAAGATATCAAGCTTGGGGTTTCTGCTCTCTCTCCTCTTCCAAAGACCCATTGGACAGGTTGTTACCACCTGCTGGATCTTCAGTAATGCCCCGCACTTACTGGTTTCCTTACAGCTCTCAGAAGCAAGAATTGCAATTGCGCTTTCAGCCTCTTGGCTGCAAAATTATTAAAGAAAAAATGCCCCAATTTTGCTAAAGCACAAGGCGCTCACTACTTTTTTATAGATAGGCTATTATGGGCAAACACAAAGACACTCTACCTATTCAGCTATGGCTGCAAACAGTTAGAAATTAGTTTAATATAATCTGTAAACAGATTGTGTAGCAATAAAAGCAAAGATTTATTAAAACAAATAAAATGACACAGTATTATTGTGTTGTAAAAGCAAAAAAAGGTTAATAAATAAAAAGAAGATGAAAATGTTAATGTGAAAGAATTAAGTGATAAAAAGATACTTAATATCAGGTGATTAAAATCAAAATTATCAATTACCATTTGCCAAGAAAGAATTATCTCACATGAGAATGCTCAATTCTGTATCAATGATGTAGCTAAATGCCAATTTTTCTACATAAGTTTCCAGCCTGAGGTACTGTCCTGTCTTCCAGGCCACAGTCATGGAATAAGTCCAGACATAAAAGTGTCTACTTGTAAAGTACTGAGCAACTGTCATTCTAGACCAGAACGCCAGGAAACTCACCTCATTTATTAATTAAATTGTCCCCCAAAAATGATATATATTTCACCCACTAAAACTGTTGTGTCAACCTAAAGGGCTGTTTTGCTGCTTTGGTTTTTTTCTGCTCGATTTTATATCAACTGTCTGTTATTTATTTGCATCAAGTGGTTAAAAAGACTGCTGCAAGCATCCATAGTCGTCTTCTTCTAAAGAGAAAATATAGCCCATCTCAGCTGACTGTCTTTTACGTACACTGGACAGAATTTCAGTTTTGTAGGAAACTTCATTCACTACAGGAATTTTAAGCTACATTTGTTACACTGACCATGCAACCATGTAAAATTGTTTGGAATTTCATGCTGATTTTATAGAAATTACAGTTGTTTTCAATTTTGTATGCCCATTTTCAGTTTTTTTTCTCTTTCTGCCTTTAATCTGATTTCTTTCCCAGTACTTTGTGGTATACTCAAGTCTTCTCTTAAACCTCTGCTGAACTTTTATGTGGATGCTTTAGATAAAGTAACTGAAAAACGTAGTTTACCATTTTATTTTTAAACTGAGGATATTTAAGACCTTGTTGAAGTTTGGCCTTCTGAACTTCTCATCATCAGCATCTTATCAATTTAAGCATGTCTTCAAAGTAATTTGGAAATTATATGAGTATTAAAAGAGTATTTAAATGAAACAATCTACATATGTAAGAATATTCTCTTTCTCATCCTAGCTTGGTGACTTTTTCCTTTTCATGAATAGAGATGGAAAGGATTAGAACTTTTTACTTCAAAAGCAAGCATATAAGAAGAGACTTGCTAATATAAGACAAGGAATGGTAGACTTTAGTCTGAGAAGAGATTTTCTTTAGCAGAATTTCTGACTGTAGATTTTAGTTCTTTTATCACTTCACTGGAGTATCTGGTGCTACATAAACTAACACTTAGAAACAGGCCCAGACAAATCTCATGTGTGTGCTTGTTCAGCACTTTTCTCTGTTTCTGGGGGGGTGGTTTCTGAAAAGATTTTAGCTTACTATACATCTCCTGTGTCACTGAAGGAACTACCTTAGGGATAAAATCCTGGCCCTACTGAGTTAGCTGAAATCTTACTATTCACTTTAATGAGGACAGAATTCTTGCCTTTATGTATAAAATGGCCTCCAAACATAACACAACATAGTAGGTTTACTTCTATTACCATTTTTCTACGGATATAGAGATTTACCTCCTTCCAATTCATCAGCTAACAAGAATTAGCATGAACACTGAAGCTCAGCTACACAGGTTCACAGCAGAAGAACAATGAAACTAATATATGTTAATTCAGTTCATGTCTTAAAGACAGTCAAAAATGGTATACGAGAAAAGACACTCTTTAGCTTTGGTGAGTTGCTTAACTCAAGTTACCATCCTTGTAAAGCTAATGTTTAGAGTATATTATTGTTCTGTTGTTGGTTTTAATATCATCAGTTACTCAGAAGCAAAGCTCTTCCTGCATTTAGAGAAAAATGAGATTATTGGGTTACTTTCCAGTACACCAAATGTTGCTCCTGGCTAGTCTTGTTAAAGACATTGCGATGATGCAGAATTTCAAAAACGAAAGAGCAGAGAAAACAAGAAGAGGGTTTTTTTTAAAAAAACCAAACTAACTAAAAAGATCCCTTTCACAGACTTGGCTGAATGTAACAGTCACAACTGTATAACAAACCATACACACTAAGAGCATGAGGATAACCGTATCAGCTCAGATCCAAATTTAATTTAGCCCAACGTCCTGTTGGCAAGAATCGCCAGTAGCAGATGATTACAGAAAGTATAGAAGAAACAGGAAACATCTGTAGTTGGCCAAAATTCTGGTTGAACAGTTTTATTACCTCTTGACGCCTACTAATGGATTAAGTTCCTATCTGCAACAACACATCTTAGTGTCTATTTACCAGTATGGAATTTCTCTTACAGTCATTGAGTACTGGGAACACCTACAAAGTAAAGACAGACCAATATGACTATAATGTCATATAGTGTAATATAATGTGGTATCTTGACTTAATAGAGATACTGAAAGGAAATGAAACAAAGAGGGGAAAATACAACTTACTTTCTCTATTTTATGGATTTATGATTTTATTCTTTGGTATATCCTTTAAGAATTTCCTGCTTTGGTGCTATAATTATGATAGAATATAAAAGCTCATTTTTATATTTAAATATAAGTTATAAAATTATAATTGGAAGAGTCAGTGATTTCTATTATCTACATGTCTCTAACCTCAAAGTTTGCGTGGAGTGTTTATACATCAAGCCAAGTATTAAAAAAAACAGAAAAGTAGTTTAGATGTTTTCACAGTGAGATTACATTGTTTATAAGTGTTAAAGACTCCATTAACTAGTCCATCAAAGAACTTGTGCTTTGAGAATTATGCAGTGCATAACAGGTGTGCAGTAAAAAGCTGGTCACCTTATAAATATTGTACGTTCAGAAGCACCTTGTAAAACAGCTAACGTACTGAAATGTCTGTCTGTATTAAATTGAATATTACTCAAAAATCATTCTTTCTGGTATGTGAGAGACCTCTGATACTGGATACTAAATTTAAGCATGTGATACAACTGCAATACTGACACTGATAAATTAATAAACTTTCAGTGTGTGACTTCTCAAACTTAATAGTCTCTTTTCCTAGTTTCTGTACCTAAAGGAAGAAATTTTAAATTCATATATGTACATGACATTTTGCAATTAACAAAACAAGCGAGTTCCATACAAAAGACTATAAACAGGAAGATCATAAATCAAATTCATAGCTAAGATCAGCTATCACAGTTCTAACTACACAGTAAGTCTTACTTTTCCCAGTTTTCTAAAAATCGTGTTTCCATTTCCTATATAATTTATTTGATTTAAAGAAAAAAATATGCAATTAATTGCACTAATACTATATTTCTGAAATGAACAGAAGAATTTCGGATGCACAGCCTCCAGAAGAAGAAAAGGGAGCTTATAGTATGCTGTCTTATTGCTTAAGGAACTTCTGTCATGCGCCTTAAAATAGAGAGAGGAACTCAGTGACGATTCACTTGCACATCAAATATAAAAGTGCACGTGAGATGCTGCCTCAGAGACCTAAATCACATAAAGACTTTGCTGAAAAGCAAAAAATTCATGCTTTGTTTCTCCTTTGGGGATATGTTAAGATGCATCAGAACAGATGAGACATGACCTAGAACTGGGAACAGAAAAATGAGCACATGCAGTTTACCATAGGCCATTTAATTCTGAGATAGATGTGATCTGAGCAAAGAATCAAGAATACATAACCTCTATTTCCACTGAATGCTCTGTGGTCTTTTTTCTTTAACATTGCTAATATTACAACATTTTAATGCAACATAGTTATTGGAGAGTTCACATGGTGTTCCCTTGCTAAACTTTATGGAGAGATGCACTGAGAGAGTATCTTTAGAAAAGTGCCATTCAGACTTAAAACATTATTTGGATTTCTTATCACCTCTGAGTCTGGGTGTCAAATGTTATTTATGTGAGAGCTAGCCCAAATTCTGGGGATAAATAATTGCTTAAAATTATGAAAAGCACATAATAATATAGCAAATAGCACTGGATATGCATAAAAATTTATGAACCTCGAATCATCTGTCTTTAATTAAAATGCATCGCTTTTTATGCACAATAGGGTTTTAACAAATAAGATGAAAAACCATGTAAAGATCTGAATACAATAAATCTATCACACATAGTGCCCTTGTAAATTTTGAGTAGAATATAACTTTGATAGATAACATTTTATTTTGCCATTCAGATTTGCTGTACAGGAGGCTTATAAAATATTTTTACATGCCCAATTTCTATCCTATACCAAATTATATATGGATAGTGTGAAGTTTCCACATGAAAGACATTTATGTCTCAACTGAAAATAAAGCAGAAAAACAAATACCCAAAACCAAAACAAAATAACTCCTACAAGTAAGTATGAATGTCACCATCTGCTTCAGGGAAAAAAAAAAAAGGCTAAAAAATAATGCAAAAATATTAATAATAATATTGCCTTGGACAAAAGCTTTTGGCATTTCCTTTTTAAAAGCAGTAGTATTTCTTACTACTGAAACTTCAGCCAACATCAGTTTACTCAAGGAAATCTCAATTCCTATTAGCATGACTTGTTTTAAAAAGTTACTTTCAATCTTTCATTTTTTTCATTCTGTAAAAATAGAAAACTCAAACACAGATCTTTTAAAAAAACCCTCTCCTTAAGTTAATGGCCAGCACAGGCAGAAGAACAAATGGATATAAGCTGTTGCTGAAAAAACGCAGATTGCAAATTACTACAGAGTCTCTAGCCATTAAAATAAATCAAACTCTGGAACAGCCTTCGGCGGAAACACTGGGGGCAAAGAAATAACAACTCCAATTTAGTATTGGCAAAGTTTATGAAAAGAGAATTATCTGATGCAATTCCCAGGCTAGCAGAGCACTGGACTTGATGACCCAGAGATCCCTCACACTGTTATGTTCTTTGTTTGGCTAGATGCAGATGTTCATCTGTTTTTCAGCCTCACTGTGGTTTTTCTAAAGTGAAATTTAAATGAAAGTTAATAGAATTTTTGTAAGTTTCAGTTAGAAATTACCCTTTGTAAGAATTGCTGCTGGGCCTGCAGCAGAGTGGAACTTGTCAAAGAATTCTAAAAGCTTAAAGTTGGCTTAGCATTATAGAGAAGTACAGAAGTATAAGTGTTCAGAGATGAACGCCCAGCAGGCACGCACCATGTGAAGAGGTAACTGATCTACTCGTAGGGAAAATAGGAAGAAAAATGTAAGCAATACAGGCTAGGACTGATATATCAGTAATATGAAGGAAGAAAGCAAAACAGTACAGTAAAGAAAGCAAAGGACATCAGGATATAAAAAAGTATAGGGAAGGAAAAATAACATAGCTATTTCATGCTTTTCTTAAAAAACTAATTAATGAAAAATTATTATCATGTGTGGTGGCTGTGAATAGTCAATACAAACTTGAAAGGGAAAAAAAAACGTTTTGCCCAAGAGGAAGGTCATATTTCAGGTGACAACGTAACACAAGCCTCTCTCTCCTGCTCCCTCACTTCTCTCCCCCGTGCTTATCTATTGGAATTTGCCTAGAGTTGGCTGGCTTTGAAAGACCCCATTTTGGAGAACGAGTGACAGTACAGATGCTACTGCACGCAGTTCTGTAGGTGACTTGATATGGAAGAAAACGGCTCAAACTCAGAAGTATAACTCTAAACTATTGCTTAAAACAGCAATAATAATATTTAAGCTTGAAAACAACCTGGTGTTCCTTAATAACTTGCACCATCCTCCTGCCTTTGCTCAGTTGTTTTTTTTTTATTAACATAAGAATATTTTTTATGTTGCATGGAGGTAACTTAAATGTATCATAGTGACTACAGAAAGCTATTACAGATATACATCAGCAAGATGAAAATAAAGTAATCTATAGAAAACAACTCTAAATGTTTTCTGGTTTTGAATAAATAAGTTCTCAGAGCAGCTTTTAATGATTTTCAAATACACATATCTTTACAGCTCCGATCAGTCATAAAAGCATACAAAGGTCAAGCAAATACTTTATCTTATTTAAGACACTGTGGTCTGTTTTCTATCACTCGCAAGTTCTAAGGTTTACACGCTTTCAAGGAGATGATACTGCTACACAAGTCTTCAAAATAAAGGCTTTACACAAATTCTGTGAACCTTGATGGCTATGTACATAATTTTTCTAAATGAAACCCTGAGCCTGATAAATTCTGAGATACACTGATCCTTTGAAAATAGAAAAATTACTTATACTAACACCACAACATCAGTATATACTTAAAAACTAGCACCATACAATTTTTGAGTGGCTGTATGCAGACATGATCACATACAGACAATTTTTTAAGTCTAGCCCTTTCTTCACATGAATAAATACATAATCTTGCTTTTTTTTAAGAACAATTGTTGCAGATTTTCAATGAACACAGAAGTATGACAGAATATTAGTTTAACTAAACCTTCTAAGTTGACTGGAGAACAAACAACCATTTTACAGCCCTTACTGTGTGCCTTTGCAGGTATTCTAGAAATTCGAACAGTGGCAGTTGGAATAGTGGCAATCAAAGG
Organism: Burhinus bistriatus; assembly: GCA_013397275.1. Lineage (NCBI taxonomy): Eukaryota > Metazoa > Chordata > Aves > Charadriiformes > Burhinidae > Burhinus > Burhinus bistriatus. Next base: position 113,716 of record VYXH01009100.1, on the reverse strand, counting down.
AGTGGAAAGTGAATACTTTCTGGCAATGAACAAGTCAGGAAGACTCTATGGCAAGGTATGGATGCAAACTTCTCTTGTGTGTACAATCATCATGTACAGTCTTAAAGATACATATTTTTAGGTGTAGCATTTGTACACTGTGTATAAAACAGATTCCTAAAAAATGTATCCTGTACTTATCCCATACATCCCATACTAAACTTTTATGTCCATTTAATAAATTAGAGTGATTAGAGCTTACATACTTTTAAAGAATGTGGAATACTAAGGGGGAATAGACAAAGCTAAAATATTGAATACTCAGATTTCAGAAGTCAAATTTATTTATCAAAAATACTAATAATATGTGGGGTTTACAATGCATATTCTTCCCCTATCATCCCTAATCTAAGTATTTAAAAAAACACTTGTACTTATTGTATTCTATTTTATTATTTACTCTCAACAGAAAGTATGCAATGAGGACTGCAACTTCATAGAACTGATTGAAGAAAACCATTATAATACATATGCTTCTGCAAAATGGACACACAAAGGAAAGGAGATGTTTGTTACATTAAACCACAAAGGGGTCCCCATGAAAGGTAAAAAAACAAAGAAAGAACATAGAGCATCCCATTTTCTTCCTCTGGCAATATCCTAATCACAAATGATCTATAAAGAACTAGTTCCAGCAGGAAGACTATTTTTAAGACGACTATTTGACAAGATATCAAGAGAGGCTGGAATACTACTGAGAAACTGAACAAGCTGGACTTGCGCATTTATGTTTATTTTTAAGAGACTACATGAAAAAGATTTGAAAATATACACAAAACCAGATTTACTAACTAAAAGTTGTAAAAAATTCTGAAGAGTTGTACAATCATTATCTTAGTCATTGTAACTGGGTAGTTTCTTAAATTAATTTACCCTGAAGAATAAGTCATGACTTGATTATCTGATAATATTTTATTTAAAAAAACCTATCTGCTTCTTAAATATGGCTGCTATAATAATAATAAGCAGATGATAATGTTGTGTAAAATATGTCAGACTTTAAGGCTGCTGGAATGGGTTGTCAGATTATCAAGTCAATCGTAAATGTGGAGGCTGAGCAGTATTTTAAATACTTCCCCCAAGAACTGATATCCTATACATAAACTATATGATCAGAAAAAAAAATATATAATCTTGTAAATGTTTATTGTTGTATTCAGATAAAAGAGTTAGTTTGGAAAAATTAAGTTTACTCTACTACAAAATGTTCCTATCTATTAATGAAACAAATACCTAATGCTGCTCTAAAAGATGTTTCAAATAGTGTATGTAAAATAAGAATAGGAATAAATAATGTACTTCATCTCACTTTTCACAAATTAACATTTTATATAACGATGAAGCAAAAATTCAGACATATTAAGGTTTTTTATGTAACATATCCTATCTTTTGTATAATTCCTGTTAGGGCATACAGCTTTCAATATTGTTTTTCCATCCTTATACATGCTTTTTCTGTTGTTACAGCATTAAACTTTATTTTAAGTTGTATTTGAACTTTATTGTTCTAAGTTATTTAAATGTTATTTATAAAAAAAAAAAAAACTTATTAAGCTGCATCTGTTTCATATGCTTTTAATTCTAAAGGAATAACAAAATGGTCTGGCTGAGATGCACGAATTTTTTTCTGTGACCAGACACAAAGACTAGTACACAACCCTCTTGCCAACATACATTGGATGGCAGACAAAAATGACAGCCTGCAGCAAATCGCACAATGGACATCTCAAAAGAAACAATGCAAAAATGTAAAAAATCTTTGCCACATACTTTTGCTGATTGACTTCAATAGCATGCTCAGAGTTACACCAGGTAAAAGAAGGTTACAGTTCCCGCAGGTACTGGAATTAATCCTCAGATGGTAGAACCTATACTCACAGATACAGAAATATGCAAGAGACTACATGACTAGTTTGAAACTTCAGCCAAAATCAATGTGACCTGACGAAGAAAAGACATCTTAATTTTCTAGCTATTAAAGTGTTCAACTAAGTCCTACATGACTAATGCATTGTATCATTTCATTCTGTTCAGTTTGCCCGCAAGTTTTTTCTGTATTGTGATAATTGCTCTTAGATAAAGTTCACCAAAAATTAGCTAGAACAGCTGCTAGATGACTGGGATGGAGTCAAGTTAATTACTAGAGGTCTTAAATCCTCTACTTTTCATTACAAGTGTCTAGAGTCATCCATTTTTTCCTACATGAGACACTTTCTTTGTAACAGCGCTCACGGAAAAAGGCAACAATTCTCTTTAACAAATATTTCCATTTTTAAAAAAATACTTGTTTAACAAATACTATAATTTGGAAATCATTTATGATTTTTGACTTGCTAATATCAAACATCAAATTGTAGATGTAAATGGGTCCACGCAGAAAAATTTGTCAATACAGCTATATCAGTAAACCTTCAGTGTGCTTTTGCTAATTTATCTGTTACTTGTTCACTGAACACAATAGACTGTACTATCAAAGAAACTTTTTTGCTGATAACTGTCTGCACTACTTTCAGTGACTATATAAACACTGAAAAAAAGTTCACACTCATTATCAACATTAACATACTAGCAAAAGTTTCTAGATCCCAACTAGGTTAGTTGAAGCTTTGAAGTAAAAATTAAAAGAACAAAATCTCACTGTTTGTGCTTAAAAGCTCTACTGAAGTTTGAATTAAAATGTGAACATCCATATTAATATATGAATAAATATGCCAGAAAAGCTTAAAATTGAATCCAGATCCAGACAAGCTCTTCTAAAGACCTTTTCATTATGTAATTCAGAATACAGGCATACAGTCAAACAATTCCTAAACCCCAATGGTAATTAGCCCTTACTGCTATATGCTTTATCTAATGGATCACTATATTACCATCGTTATCAGGTATACCAAGGCTGCTTTATGTTTTACAGCTGTCATATCTGAAATGCATCCTATGAGCAAATGGTTCACAAAAAGACAACTGAGTGCAAATGGTACAATCCTTCAGTAGCACAGTCATATGGGCTTACATGTTGCAATACCTTCCTTACGTTGGCTTAGCACAGGAGGGGCTGTATTTGAGAAAAAACAGTATTTTGCCTTTCTTTTGTGTTCTCTTTCATTTCTTCTGGCATTTTAATAGTAAATCAGACTTAAAAGTTAGAACGTATCCTGGGTTGCTCTATTCCAGTACATAATGGAAAAGTTGAACAGAAAAGCAAGATCAGATCAACAGTTGAGCGATTTTCAATGTATCTTTAACTTAGAAAATCTCTTCTGAAATAAAATATATCTCTTTTCAGCTGTCTTCAAAAAAAGTTTAGTGCTAAAACCAGAGAATAATAATCAGAAAATTTATAGTGATGATCTACAGTAGCAAATTATTAAAAGGATAAAGAAAAAAAATAATCTATTAGATTTTAACAAGTATTCTTCAAATAGATGTCAGAAATCCTCACAAAAGCCTTCTATACCAATTACATCACAATCCAGTCTTAACATCAATCATGCAATATACCACATGGGAGGAAAACAGGTTTGTATGAAAAGAAACAGATATACCTGTCTGGATGCGGCTCATTACTAACCTTTATAACACTAAAGGTTCAAGAAAATCCAAAGTGGGCTATAAAAGCCAATCTCAACTGCAATTTCTTTGGTTTTCCTTCAGGTGCACTGGCTTTCATCTAGCTTTTTTCTTTGTTTACCACAGATACTACAAAATGTAAATAGCCTGTGGTTTAGAACTGAAACATAAGCTCCTCTGGTTTAAATAGCCATTCTATTTAGCCACCTTCAAAAACCATTCACATTTCCCAGAAACTGCTCCATTACGCAGGCTCTTTAAATTTCATTAACAAGGTTCTACTTACTCAATTATCTTTTATATTAGTGCTGATAAATACTCTGTGACACAGAAATGAGCTAATCTCATCTGGGGAACCTCATAGAAGACTGCAGAATCTCCATTCTCGGAGGTTTCCAAGACCTGACCGGACAAAGCCCTAAGTAAATTAGTCTAAAATCAGTGTGGGCCCTACTTTGAGCAGGAGATTGGACAAGAGACCTGTAGTAGCCTTCCAATTCAAATGAATCTATGATTCCATATGAATGTTATTTTTCTTAAACCAGCCATTTAGAGTGCAGTTCAACTTGAACAACTACACAAAACACATTTTCCATGTCAGGGGGATAATTACACACTTGCCTCATAGTTTATCTATAACTTGTATGCCACTAAAGGTATGCAAAATGGTGTAAATACGTTCCATAACACAATAAAAAAATGACAGTTGGACAATTTCCATGACCTTTAAAAGACATGATATGGCACAATATGGTCTCACTTTTAGTTCTGTTGCAAGTACTTTAAAACACCACTGTGCATAGCATCTGTAATAACCAGATTACTAAATGATTAATCAATTGAGTAATTATTAAAATACATATAGTATAAAATACATATACATCATATAGTATTAAAACTACCAAGTGTTAAAACTTGAGGTCTGTAAATAACTTCACAATACCTGGCTGAGGAAAGCTAGCTTGTAAATCTCAAGCATTCCAGACACTGAAATTCTATAACTACTTACATTCCAGTCCTAAAAAGGGAGATTTTCTTCAATTCTGTTTGGAAGGCAGATCCTAGCTTACCAAGATTGGTTGTTTCATTAAGAAAACTTTTATTTAGAGGCCTGGCACTTGAAAAGATTGACTCTTAGCACAGAGAGGAAAAAAAGAACTCAATTCGGAGGAAATTACTTCCTCATGAGAATAAACTATTTTCCTTCAGTGCTAACCAGAAAAGCAGAGGAATTTGAATGAAGATGCATAAACTTTTCACATAAAGGTTACAGTGTTTTCAGACTGAAATCCAATATCAAGTAAGAAGCCTTACTTTTAAGATAACTTCTAAAATAGTGTTTTAGCAAAGATGGTTAAAGATCTGAACACTGAGCATTCTTCAATGAAGTACAGATCTTAAAGGATATCAGGTACCTAAAAGGTGGATATTGGTACCTAGTGAGAACTTGAAGGTGTCAGGTTAAGTAGGCTGCCAAAGTTCAAGAGATTTCAATAGGGAGTAGATATCTAGCATGCTCAGCTACGTACCTAGTACCCAGATAGCTTTGTGAAACTCATTACAAGTTCACTTTACATATATCAACAGCTTCCCCATCTTTCAGGAATTAGGGTGGTCAGTTTTAAGGGCTCAGTCCTCTGCAGACTAAGCTCTGTCTGGAGCTAAGAGAGTCTGTGAAATTAGGAAGCATTTGTGTCACTTGGATGTCCAGAATTTTGTAAGACTAAAACACATGAAAAAAATCTTTTTCTAGCTTTGCAAGGTAAACCCTGAAAACAGCTCATTCTACAGACCAGTCTTCACTGGTTTGCACCTCTGTTTTCTGATCATGTGCCAACAATGGACTGATGTATCTATGGTTTGATGTTAACTGAACAACTCACACAAATCCTTATGTAATGTCTTATTTATACATTTCTGTTTTTATACAGCAGCAAAGGCAGGACTTCTAGCCTATATGCCTCTTCCTGAAGGGAAGAACCCCAACTGAAGATGTTTCGTTGTCCCACGTTTATTTAAAAGAATCTCTGTCTCACTTTATTCACTGAATCACAGAACGGTTGAGGGTGGAAGGGACCTCTGGAGGTCATCTAGTCCAACCCCCCTGCTCAAGCAGGGCCACCTGGAGCCAGTTGCCCAAGACCACAGTCAGATGTTTTTTTAATATCTCCAAGGAGAGAGACTCTACTTCTCTGCACAACCCATGCCACTGCTCAGTTACCCTCACAGTGAAGAAGTGTCTCCTGATGTTCAGATGCAACCTCCAGTCTTTCAGTTGGTGCCCATTACCTCTTGTCCTGTCACTAGGCACCACTGGAAAGAGCCTGGTTCAGTCCTCTTTGCACTCTCCCTTCAGGTATTTATATACATTGATAAGATCCCCGCCAAGCCTTCTCCAGGCTGAACAGTCCCAGCTCTCTCAGCCATTCCTCACGGAAGAGATGCACCATTCCCTTAATCATCTTTGTGGCCTCTCTTGTACTAAGGAGCCCAGAACTGAACACAGTACTCCAGGTGTGGCGTCACCAGTGCTGGGCAGAGAGGAAGAATCACCCCCCTAGTCTTCCAACTAATTCCATAGTATCTTTACTACCACTAGAAATGTTTTTATAATAATAACGTTATGTGGTATAATTTTAGTCAGAATTCAGGACCAACTCTCTGTACAATCACAACTGGCTGTCTAAGCATAAACACAATTTACTATTACCTTGGACAGCACCAGTTTTGATGGACAAGAATCAAGTCATCGGCTAGCGACTGCTGAGCTTTCATGGTTCATCTACTGGCCTTTGAAACCTGGTTCTGCTACAGATTTCTTATATAACTTTAAGCAAGCCACTTTCAATGTCCTATTTGATAAGTAAGAAAATGAAGTTTGAGTCTGGTACTAGACCATCAAACATACACCCACACTAGCTTTAAATTACCAGACTAATCACAACAGGGCACAGGTCAGCAGTGAAGATGTAGCTGCTTCTACCCACACTCATAGTGACTTCTGTTGCTAGACAGGACACCATACTGTCACAGTTTGGTTGTTATCTCTGTCGAAGCTAGCTAACAAGGTTAGCTTGTTTATGTCTATATGAGTTGCTGTAATATTAGTGCACAGTACAGGAACACTGGATGAGACCTTTAAAGGAATGGGAACATTTGGAAGCCATGGACATTCAATTCTTGTGTAAGACATGACACGTTAATATGACAGCTAGCTTGCCTATACACCATATTCCTATTGTTTTCAGCGAAAACAATAGGCACCAAAGTAGATCTGGACAAGCAACTAACTTCTCAGTGATCATAAAAGAAAACAAGTGATTATTGAACAAAACTGTGAGCATCCTGCAAGCCTAAAGCAATAAGGAAGATCACAGAATAGGATATTGACAGGAAGAGCTAAAATAGTAAGGCTTTTCCCTTTTATTTTATTGTCATAAGAAAAACGAAGTCATTGTATCTTGGAAAGAAACATCAAGATAACAATAACTTCAGTGACTTCAGAAATTACTGTCATTGAAACAGACTCACTTAGGTCAGAAGTGTTATTATAATCACAGCTGAGGTGATTTACTGAACTTGCTTCACAAATAATCACTTTCTACTTGGTTTCATAGTCTTGTTTTCATATACAAGTAAAGTACTACAATGACCAAGATCCAAAAGAAAATATGATTATACCAGAACAAAACCATTGGAATTTATAAAAATCACGCAAATGTTTCCACTGGTTTTAGGTTTTGTAAAAGCATATTATTTTTTAAACCTAAATGTTCCTCTGTTCAAAAACATAGACATATTTCTGTTTCTAAAAACTTACTGCAAACTGAGCAACGCACAAAAAACCCTCTGTATTCTGTAAACAAGAATTTCCTTTCACGACTGTAACTTGATGAGAGTAACACTGACTTTCAACTTTAAAGAAACCACATTTCATTTTTTTTTAATTGTACTTGAAAAGAAATACTAGAGTAAAAAAGGAAAAATATTCAGGAAAGCTAACAAGCAATACATAATGACAGTAAAATAGTTCACTTTATTAAGCCACAGATGTGCATAGCCAATCCATACAAAGATTCTTCAAAGCTATATTCATTTGTAGAGACCAAATCCTTGAGCTAGGTCTCAAGGGCAACGGTCCTCTCTGCTTAGATAGCCTGTTCCACTGGGAAAAACCCATGCAGTTCTCTTACATTACAAGAGAATCTACATTACAAGAGAAAGCTTTGTGGGAATCATGGCACACGCCAGAACACTTCCCTTCCTCTGACATGTCTGCAGTACTTCACTAATTCAGGATTTCCTGAGTACAGCGTGTTCCAAACCTTCTCTCTTTAATATTAACAGATACAAGAGACAACCCTCTATCTTTTCCTAAGCATTTAACATAACTGTAGAGAAAACTTGTAAGAGTGATATCATTGAAAATGGTAGGGGCTGAGCAGTGGGAAGACTGTTATCAACAGAGCAGGGTGAGTCGCCTTGCAAATTTGCACAGAGATATCTTTTCCCATTCAGGTAGATTCCACCACTAAAATAATTCTTCAGCTTACCTTTAAGACTGGCAATGAATATCCCTATTCTATATAGCCAATTATACTCTAGAAAATGGAAAATCAAAGAATCACAAATTTCACTGCCTTAAATGACACCTATGATGCAAACTTAGGAGTTTACAGATATTTTCCTCTGAATTATTTTGCAACAAAAATAAGGTTTTCCTACCTTGGTGACTTGAGAATGATCTAAATCCAGAAAAAGCATATGGGCCCATGGAAAAAAGGATGGGGGGGAAAAAGGGCAAGGATGGGAAAAGTTGTTTGGTTATGGTTGGACCAGGGCAGAAATAAGATAAAAAAGAATAAGAGAAGATTGGTAGCATAAAATGATGGCTGTAGTTGTTAGAGAACAATGATTTCAGGAAGACGGAAGCAGCTGGCTAGCTTGAGGAAACCGAATGTTGGATAACATTCTAGCAAGCTAGAAGCAACATCAGCATAAAAAGTTTGAGAAAAGATGTTAAAATAGCAGCAATGAGAAAGAACAGCAGGCTAGTATTGAAAGAATAAAACTCAAAGATCTGATCCATCAGGACAGGGAAGACAAGGGGGGTAGAATTTAAAGGCTAGAACGCAAGACATACCAAAAATGGGAGCCAGGTGCCAGACAAAGGAGTAGAAAAAAGTTTAGCTAGTATTAGAGGAACTGACAAATCAAAACCATCAGATTTTGCTAGATGGAGTATCAGCAGCTTCTTTAAATACCTTGTAATACTGTTTACAGCTTAATCAAATGGAGTTATCAGTGTATTGCGAGGATATATGTTTAGAGTCAATCAAAATACACAATTAACTTTTAATTGCTATAACATTTTGATTTTGTGCAATACAAATTGAAAATATTACTAATAATTTATGTTGACAATTAGATTTTGTAATATACTATAAGATTCATTCCAAAATGCATAAAGTAATATTCATTATGTGTTTAAAAGTATTTACAAGACTTACTGGCTGCTGTAGGACTGGCAGATGCACTAGCTTGTATGTTACCAGTAGCATCTTCACTACTATGATTTACTGTGGCAGCCTTAAAGCTTTCAAGATTCCATTTTTCCTTGGTTTTAGATCTGAAAATAAAAAAAAAATTAGTTTAGAAAAATGTTTAATTTAAAAAATCACCCTATGAATCTTCCCAAATGAAATTAAACTTTCTTTCCTGTCTCTAATGTGCAAATTTTTATGCCCATGGTCAACTTTAGGCTTGGGATCCGAGTTTGTTAACTGAAATAATTATATTCATACACTTAAAGTCAATCAGGACAGTTTTTGCTATCTCTCTTCTGCTTCTGCTTGGTTTTGCACATGGGTGAATAGCCTTACTTTGTGGTTGTTCCAGTTCTGGTAATTTAATACATTTGCATATGTTTCATTGAGGTTGTGAATTATTCTGGCAGCAATACATAATTTACTTTACTCAGTGGTTTTCAGTATTCGTTCCAGTAGAATTTTGCACAGCTCCCACACCAGAAGTTTCATGCAGTTACAGAATCTACGCCATAGCAGTGGTCTCCTAGTTTCTTGGGATTTTTTTTCGGTCTGACTAAATTTCAGCTAATTCTCTCCATTATCTATTTATAGTGGTTACACATTACAGAGTATACTGTGGGTTTACCCAGCTCTTCCAAGTTAAAGGCCCATTTGGAGTTTGGTGCATATATAACGTTGAAGTATGTAAACCTTCTCTAAATTAAATTTTTCAGGGTTATCTTTTTCTACTTACAATGTTCTCTGCAACTAAAAAGAAAATTCTCCCAACAAACAGTGACTGACACAGAGAAAGGTTTTGATAAAATATTTCTGTATTTTATATCTACTTCAAAAACATATTTCTATTGCATTTGTCAATTGGCTTCAACGTACAAGATAATGAAATCCACATTGTCATGAAATCTAAATAAATGAGCACTAAAGATAGAAATCTGCTCTAAATCTAAGTTTTTGAATGGATATTAAATGACATATTCAATCTAAAAATCATAAACTATTGCTTTTAATACATGCAGATATTTAATGTTATAATGCTACTTCCTATAGAAACTCCTAGGACAGTCTGAATCCTGTAAGAATATTTATACAAAGCGACCATTTTTTATAGAGAGATATCTTCAAGGCCACCTACAAATAGTTACTGGGGAAGATTTCCTAGTCTTCTGTTTTAACCAAAAAAAAATAAAATCCTTGCTATGTTCAGCAGCTTTTCCAGGAATTAGTATGGCTTTGCTTAGGGCTTGAATTTTAAGGCTTCCTTCCTGATTGCATTTACGTGCCTACCATAGATTCTTCCAGAATACTTCGCCTACACAGTATCACAAAGAAAGCAGTGAAATGAAATCTGCATTCATCAGTTCACTTGTAAGTTATGTCTCTGGGTATGATTATATCCTTGCTGGTTAATTCTGCAATAGTGAAGTACTTTCACAGCTAAAAGAGCTACTCCAGAACAGAGTCACTGCAGTAAGGCAATGATTGGACTGGATTGGAGGCTATGTATAACCTTAAAAATGCAATTATTTTTTTTCCAGTATCATCCTGATACCAACTCTAAAGAGATTATCAGTCCCTATCCACTCAAACTCTGAGGCATATAAGCTTTTAAACACCAAGTGACATCAGAGCTTAATTTAGTGGGGAAAAATATTTCATTAAATCCAACTGGAAAACGCCAATTTAGCTTCATCCTCAATCATCTTACACAAGAACAGTTCCAAAACTGGATCTAACATATATCATGATAGAAAGACAGAAACACAAGCCAGTTGTCAGAAATGTCTCATGTTTGCAGTAAGACTTTATCATTACTGAACACTGGGAGGTCCAGTCCAACTAATCTTGCCACACAAATAAGTAATTAGAATGCAGTATGCTTCCACTGTGTCAGCTGTGGGATACTAGATACTAAACAGGTTTGTCATGACAGATTTATACAGCATAGTTTAACAATTAAAGCAGGTTACATACTTTGTTTGACGTGCTTTTGCCAAAAACATTTTGAAATTTCAGATCCAGTTTCATTTTCCTTAAAGAGAAATAATGCCATGGATAGTCAGCTCAGATTCTTTGTCTCCTTTCCAGGCTAGTGTTTTAAACTGTTTATCGATATTTATATACCAACAATCAGAATTAAGATATTATCATCATCATCATCATTATTAGACTTGAGCAGATAAATCCAGCTTTGACAATAGTAGTCCCAGTACTGAACTTTCTATGTATGTATATATCGGTATACAATTACCCAGGGAAAAAGCAATAGATCCTCACTGAAATGCAGAGCTTGTGGTCTGGACAAAATTTGCCTCAAGGAGAAGGAAAAAGAACCTACTAGTACCTGATATCCACTGAAAAATTAAGTCTACTAACCCATCCTTAAAATCATTATCAAAACATTTAACGGATTCAGGAAGTGCCTCATGGAAAATGACATAAATGACTTGTGACAAACAATCAGGATATACCTGCCAAAATAATAATAACACTGTATCTAAAAAGGCTACAAAAGAGATTTCCTATTACAATTTTCTTAGTTAATGTAAAAATATTCAAGTGAACTGCAGTAATTGCAAAGCCATTCTACTAAAAAAAAAACCAAAAACCAGTACAACCTTTTATTACCTGTGTGAAACATTAGGCAACTGTATCAATAACAGGGGAATTAACTTCTCAAAAATTTGCTTAATCAACATGTAAATCAAAGTTCCCATTTAAGCCTGAACTGGACAGTACTGATTTCAACAAATGACATATTTTGAACAAGTCACTTAGGGTTAAAATTAGGATGTAGAATAAAGTATTATTTGTTAAGTAATCTTTATATTTAATGAAAATCAAGACATTTTTAAAAATCACATCCTTTAATATTATCATTTAATGTTACTACTCACACATTATATGAGCCAAAAAAATTAACTTCTGATCGCCCTTGATGATTTCTATCTTCTCACCATTTCTGATTGTTCTCTCTCTGGTACTTGTATGCATGCGCTTCTAACTCTCTTTTGGAGCCAAATGCTGCCAATCTAGATACATGTATATTGGTTTATGTGACATGTTAATACCTTTATGAGCTGAAATACAGCATCTATCCATACATCACTGAAAACACTAAGTAATAGTACTATTACCTGAAAAAAAAACGTCTTTAGCATTCCTGGGAACAAGAAGAAAAAGTGCCACAAAATCTGCAATTCTGTCAAAGAAGTGCTCTTGATCTTCTCGGTTAGGCTTCAAAGAGGAAAAAAATCAGGAAAAAGCATAAATCAGACATCAGCTTAAATTCAGATATAGTTGTGTGCTACTATACTGATGCATGGCATTATCAAAGCTCAAGGCGAAAGAACAGCTAGAACTTAATCTAGCCACAGTCGTAAGACATAACAAAAAAGGTTTTTACAAATACATTAACAACAAAAAGAGAGCCAGGGAGAATCTCCACCCCTTATTGGATTTGGAGGGGAAGATTGTCAACAAGGATGAGGAGAAGGCTGAGGTACTTAATGCATTCTTTGCCTCAGTCTTTAATAGTAAGACCAGTCATCCTCAGGGTATTCAGCCCCCTGAGCTGGAAGACAGGGATGAAGAGCAGAATAAACTCCCCATAATCCGAGAGTTAGTGACCTGCTACTTCAACCGGACAGCCACAAGTCTATGGGCCCAGATGGGATCCACCCGAGAGTGCTGAGGGAGCTGGCAAAGGAGCTTGCCAAGCCACTCTCCATCATTTATC